>WOVY01000508.1:0-32239 GCA_013436015.1 Rhipicephalus annulatus
ATAAAAACAATGAACATTCTGAAAGTACTCTCACGGACATCATGGGGGAGTGACCGAAATTGTTTGATCAATCTCTACAAAAGCCTCGTTCGAACGCGCCTGGATTATGGGGCAATAATATATCAGTCTGCCACCCCAATTGCTCTGAAAATGCTTGACCCAGTCCACCATTTGGGCATCCGTCTGTCTACGGGAGCTTTTCGCACTAGTCCCGTGGAGAGTTTGTATGTCGAATCCAATGAGTGGTCATTGCACCTGCAAAGAACATACATGTCTTTTATATTACTATTTAAAAACGAACGCAGACAAAGAACACCCTTCACACACGACTATCAATGACTTGTCAAGTTGTACGCTTTTCGAGAACCGTCCTTCGTTTCAACAGCTTACTCATTCGTGTGAGGAGCCTCGCTGAACAAACGGTGTGCCACTTATTGAACACAGTCTGATGGCTCCCGTTCCATGTCTGCCGCCGTGGCAGTGGCAGCCCATAGACTGTGATACATCATTTGTTGAAGTTACGAAGCATGCGCCTATAGCACATATACACACTCACTTTCTCGAATTGCAGCACAAATACAACTGTCCTGAATCTTTACGGATGCTTCCAAGTCTGATAGTGGCGTGTCCTATGCTGCCGTTGGTCATTCCTTTTCAGATTCTGGCATTCTCCACCCTAATTCAAGCATATTCACAGCGGAGGCCTATGCTATACTTGTGGCCGCTAAAATAATAAAGGAACTAAAGCTACAACGTGCGATAATATTCACCGACTCTCTGAGTGTCATAAAAGCTTTGAAGACCCTCAAAAAACATAAAAATCCTGTCTTTTTGATGCTTTACTCTCTTCTGTGCACCATATACTCGCTCAAAAACAAGTTGTATTGGCTGGGTGCCAGGGCACGCGAAATCCGGGGAAATGTGTTAGCGGACCAACTGGCTGCCTCAGCTAAGGACAACGCTAACACTAATGCATCTATGGCTGTCTCTGCGTTAGAACTCAAACAATTCGTAAAACAGAAGCTCAGGGCGCACTGGCAGCTTTCATGGATAAGCAAAACGCGAAATAAATTACATGTTATCAAACCGAGCCTTGGAACTTGGCCGTCAATATCAAGGTCACGCACACTCAAGTAATACTCACAAGACTACAAATAGGACACACCCATAGCACTCATTCACACCTTTTGTCTGGTGGTGATCCTCCGTGTGTGACAGATGTGGTGACCCACTCAGCGTTCTTCATATTTTAATTGAATGCAAGGAATTGGATGCTCTTAGACAAAAAACACTTTTCTACTTCTTCACCGACATCAAATGCCACTGCATCCGTCAATGTTTATAGGTAAAGAGCTGTTTTTAAGCACAAATCATTGCTCGCATTTTTAAAGATATAAATAATTTTTATGTCATATTTCCAGGAAATCCGTAGCAGACCACCCAAGTGGAGGTTGCTGCTGCGGTAACTACATTAAAAAGCACCTGCCTGGCGTCCCTTGGACACAAGGGTCGTTGACAAGGCAGTTGTGCTATTATCCTTTTATGATTTATTACTATGACCGTCTATCATTCATCCTCACTTCAAGTGTCACGTCATGCTCATGATTTTAGTATCTATGTATTTTTTTTTTTTTTTTTACCTGCCTTGGAGCGCGGAATTTTAGGCCACTATACAGCCACGTAACCATTATAATTGCTCACATCCCTAAATACCATTGTTATACACTGACAATTATTACACTTTTATAATTTTTTATGGCGCTCTTTGGCCAAACATGGCCCTTGCGCCAATAAAACCAATATAATAATAATCCCCTGGTTGACCTCAGGTGGGTGGTCGCCATGCTGCCGAACAAAAAGTACACTACTATGGAAACACCTGCTATTACCCCGTCTCCCCGCAGGGGCGCCTGCGCAAGTAGGCGTTTGGTGTGTAGCGACACCACGGACCCGAGCTAACGGGGAGTTTTGGCTCCCTCCCACGCCTAGCCGTGCGTGCTTTGCCGTGTCCGGGGAAAAGGGGATCCTGGGGGTTGAGCCGACGCTGGGTGATTGGACCTTTAAGGCCCCCCGGCAGAGGCAACACACCCCTTTGGCCCCGGCTTCACGTAGACGGCACCCCTGGGCTGACCCACCCAGGGGAAATCGGCAGTCGCCTTTTCCTGTCTCCCCCCTCACATCTTCGTCTTTTCTCTTACTTTAAATCTTTCCTGTCCTCTACTCTCTTCCGTTGACTTCCGTGTTTCCTGGCGGCAAGGGTTTAACCCTGTGTGGCTATCCTACCTTGGATACACCATATTCGGTTATAGTGGTGGTGTACAGCTGGCGTCTGTAGGGCCTGTGCTTCCAGACTCTGCAGCGTCCCCTTGTAGGACTCCATGGTGGGTGGCTGGCACCGCTTGCCGAAAAGAACCTTTTCTTATGGCTAGTTCCTTCCCCCCACTCCCTGATCGCCCTCAGAAAAGAGGGCGCACCGATGAAGTCTTCCAGTTTTATGGTCACCAGAGAGTATCTTTTCCTCGATTTCACGTTGTCCACGCTGACACACCCGGCAAATCAGTGCGAACCACTTTCACCTTTCTAGTATCAAAGTCTTTGATGGAAATCTTCGGCCCAGGGTATAAAGCAACGAGAATGGCAAGTGGTGACCTCCTGTTGGAGCTCCGCGACCAGAAACAATATGAGAACTGCCTAATCTAGTAAAATTTGGAGATACCAAAATAATAGTAACCCCACACCGAACCATGAACACCACCCGTGGTGTTGTTTCAGATGATGACCTATTAGGGCTGACTGAGGCTGAACTCCTAGAGGGTTTCAGCGAACAGAATGTCATCAACGTGAAACGAATTAGGATGAGGCGTGATGGCAAAGAAATCCAGACTAAGCACCTGATACTTACTTTTAATTCAAGTGTACTGCCCGACTCCGTTGAGGCTGGGTACATCAAGCTCCGAGTGAGGCCATATATACCGAACCCTCTCCGATGTTTTAAATGCCAGCGATTCGGCCACAGTTCTCAGAACTGCCGAGGCCGCCTAACTTGCGCGAAATGCAGTGCCGACGAACACACATCTGATGCCTGTGAAAACTCTCCTCACTGTGCAAATTGTAACGGGGGAACATGCCGCATACTCACGGTCATGCCCAAGCTGGAAGAAAGAAAAAGAAATTGTCACGATTAAGGTAACACAAAACATTTCATTTAGAGAGGCACGAAGGCAGGTGTCCTACCTGCCAGAAACCAGCTTTGCCGAAGTGGTGCGTCAGGGGGCAGCGCCACGACGGCCCCCGGCGCCTGTCTGGCACACGCGTAGTGCGCCGGCGGTGACGCCTTCTGCCCCCTCGGCGGTTGCAGCCAGTGCTGCTCCGCCATTGAAGAAGGACCCACCAGCCTCCGGGCTGGGGGCCGCGAAGGCCTTGTCTTTAGAGGCGAGGCCCTCAAAACAAATGCAGCGCTCGCAAGAGCGCGTGTCTAGCGCCTCGCAAGAGGCAATGGACACAACACCGAGCGTGAGGGCGCAGCCAGCGCCTAGGGATCGGCGCGACTCTGTCGACCGATCCAAAAAAGAAAAATCTCGTGTCACGGCCCCTGGAAAGGGTCTGTGAGCTTACTTTCCCACCCTTGAGCACAGAACACAAAATACACCTAAAATGGACACACAAATACTACAGTGGAATGCCAGAGGCCTATTTAAAAACCTAGATGATATCAAGGACTTGCTTAATGACTATCAGCCAAAAGTGTTCTGTGTTCAAGAAACTTCATTTAAAGTCGACTCATGTGAATTTCTTGAATCAATATGTGGTTTTTCGTAAAGATCGAAATGGTGGCAATTTCTCTTCTGGAGGTGTGGCCATCATTGCACAAAGAAGCGTAGCATGCCAGCACATTGTGCTACAAAGCTCTCTTGAGGTTGTGGCTGTTCGCGCTATTCTATTCAACCGTCTTATATCTATCTGCTCGATCTACATAGCCCCTGACGAACCATTCAATAAAACAGAGTTCGAAAAGCTTATTGATCAGCTTCCAGAACCATATGTGTTAATTGGAGATTTTAATGCTCACAGTTCGCTATGGGGTGATACCAAATGTGATGCGAGAGGTCGTGCAATAGAAAACTTTCTTTCTCGCATCCGGAGCCTGCCTGCTCAATAAGGCAGAGCCAACCTACTTCAGTACCACACACAATACATATTCATGCATAGATTTAGCCATTGGATCACCGTCACTCCTACCTTACTTAGATTGGAAAGTTATTAATAATCCATACGGAAGTGACCATTTTCCAACTCTTTTAGCAACAAAACAATGGGATGACCGGCCGTCTTATCCCAAAAAGTGGAACTTTCATGTTGCAAACTGGGTCAAATTCAGAGAGCTATGTACACTACGCCTCGAAGAGGTAGACCATTTGGAAGTAGAAGAGATGGCCAACTATATTTCGGAATATGTTCTTACTTGTGCAAAAAAGTGCATACCGCAGTCCAGGAATGATAAGGTTAACGCAAAGCCATGGTGGAATCGGGAGTGTGAAATTGCTAAAAAACGGCAAAACAAAGCATGGAGGGTTTTTTTCTCGCTACCCAACAGCAGAAAACTTGATAACCTTTAAATGTTGCAAAGCGAATGGCAGGCGTGTTCGCCGTATAGCCAAACGGGAAAGCTGGACACGCTATATATCCTCAATAAACTCCTACACAGACGCCAGCAAGGTTTATAATAGGGTGCATAAACTCAAAGGACAAGGCCCAAATCCCTTCCCTTTGGTGAATGACTGCGGTGATACAATAGAAGAACAGGCAAACGCTCTTGGCGTACACTTCGAGAAAATGTCAAGCTCGGAAAACTATACCACTAAGTTCTTACGCCACAAAAGCATAGCTGAAAGTGTACCTCTGTGCCGGAACAAGCCTCGATCAGACGGATACAATAAACCACTAACAGTATATGAACTGAAGCTCGCCCTTGGTTCCTGTGGGAGTTCTGCTCCTGGTTCTGATGCAATTACTTATGAAATGATCGGAAATCTCCCTGATGAAACCCTAAACTGCCTTTTAGCTCTTTACAACAAGATTTTCAGTACCCGGCAAAATACCCTCTGCTTGGAAAGAGGCAATAGTACTACCAATCCTTAAACAGGGCAAAGATCCCTCTTCGGTAAATAGTTACAGGCCTATTGCCCTCACGAACTGCCTACTCAAAGTGTTTGAAAAAATGATTAACCGCCGCTTGGTCTATTACTTGGAGTACAATGGCATATTGGACCCGTGCCAGTCTGGTTCCGTACAGCTAGATCCACAACCGACAATCTTGTCCTCCTCGAGTCGTATATACGTGACGCGTTTGTACACAATCAATACTGCCTGTCTGTTTTTTTCGATCTTGAGAAGGCATATGATACTGCCTGGCGATATGGAATCTTGCAAGATCTACTGTCTTTCGGAATATGTGGCAGGTTGTTTACCATCTTAAAAGATTACCTGTCTGAAAGGAAGTTCCGTGTAAGAATAGGTACTGTGTTATCGCGCACATTTCTTCAAGAAAATGGAGTGCCGCAGGGAGGAGTATTAAGCTGCACACTGTTTATAGTCAAAATGAACTCTCTTCGCTCTGTTATTCCACCTGCGATATCGTACTCTCTATACGTGGACGACATTCAAATCAGTTTCAAATCGTGTAACTGACTGTATGTGAACGCCAGATACAGTTAGGTGTTAACCGACTTGCAAAATGGGCTGACGAGAATGGTTTTAAGTTTAACACTGACAAGACTACTAGTGTGCTGTTCTCGAGACGACGAGGTGTGCATCCTGACCCCTGCATACTAATGAATGGACAAAACATAGTCATCGCGAAAGAACAAAAATTCCTCGGTGTAATTTTCGATTCCAAACTCACCTTCATCCAGCACATAAACAGCTGAAGTTAAAATGTCTCAAGACCATGAACCTTTTAAAGATTTTATCGCATCAGTCGTGGGGGACAGACAGGCACTGCCTCATATCTCTGTTCGAAGCCTGGTTCTGTCACGCATAGACTATGGATGCATAGTATATCAGTCAGCTTCAAGAACAGCACTGAAAATGTTGGACCCTGTATACCACCTAGGTATCCGGTTGGCACTTGGTGCCTTTTGTACCAGCCCTATTCAAAGCCTTTATGCAGAGTCAGATCAGTGGCCACTAGACTATCAGCGCACGTATCTAGGAGTCAACTATGCAGTTAAGATCATGTCTTTGAAGCAGCACCCATGTAAAACACTTATGAACGATGTGTCTACTACCCCAGTTATACCTAAACCGTCCTTCTATCGCCCCACCGTTTCCATTGGCAATACGACCTGCATTAAAACAACTTGCAATTTTTTTCAATGACTTGGAGGAAAGTGACCTTGTCGAACACATCCCTCCCTGGCAGCAAAGTCCAGTCACTTGTGACTGGTCTTTCAAAGACATCATGAAGGAAAACTGTCCAAGTGCACTCATTGAGCAACATTTCTTAGCCCTTGAACACAAATATCGTTCAACCGCGTTCTTCTCTGATGGCTCAAATCTCAAACATCTGTATCTTGTGCAGCCTATGGACAAAAGCTCTCGGACACCAGAACCATGCATACACATACCAGCATTTTCACAGCGGAAGCCTATGGTATCCTGCTCATTATACAACATATTAAACAACACAAGATACAAAAGTCTATAGTGTACACAGATTCATTAAGTGTTGTCAGGGCCTTGTCTTGTGGCAAGTACAGCAAGAACCCTACTTTTAATAAGCTCCTTAACGAAATCTATGCAGCCTACAACCTAAAACTTTCTATTGTTATTTGCTGGGTTCCAGGTCATTCTGGAATTGCGGGCAATGAAATAGTGGACAAGAATGCACGAGAAGCCGCTGGTCGGCAAACCATAGATATAACCTCTGTTCCGGGTGTAGATCTAAAACCTGTTGTACGTAGAGATCTACGCAACCACTGGCAAGCTGAATGGGACAGAGAAGTCGACAACAAACTCCACCTAGTAAAACCCCAGCTGAGAAAAGTTATCCCCCAAAAACTCAACAGGTTCGCTGAAGTCACTCTAACACGGCTCAGAATAGGCCACACTTATGCCACACATAAACACCTTTTGACAGGCACTGATCCACCTACATGTATACACTGTGGAGAGAGTCTAACTGTTGTGCATGTTCTCATACAATGTCCTGTTCTTCACCAAGCACGACTGACCCATTTCAGGGAGCTCTATCGACATCATGTCCCACTTCATCCAGCGTTGTTTTTATCACTAGATGCAGTGGTTGACCTTAAGAGACTTCTCCATTATCTTGCGAAAGTGCAATTTTTAACAATAATATCATTCCATCCTAGGCACCAGCTGCGCCTCAAGTGTGAGGTACTGCCTGGTGCATAAAAGTATGTCTTAGCCTTCGCAGTCCTTGCTCAGGCAAGGACTTCAGCTGCGAGGGTCTTGGGCCTTGCAGACTAATTTATTAGCACAGATTTCAGCCAACAAAATGAAGGTTTTAGCAAAGTGACATTCTTTTTTAAACAAAGTTACATTCTTTTAAATATACTGCATTTTAAATGGTTCGTAGATATTTGTTTTAATATTTAACCATGTTTTAATCATTTGTTTTAATTTTTAAACTAATAACCGAATTGAAAGAACACTTGTACTGGCGCTCTTTGGCCTTAGATGCCCTTGCGCCAATAAAACTTAACGTAATAATAATAATTTCCCCGTCTCCTAGATCGTCTCCTGCCTAAGAGGAGACGCACCGATGACATATCATTTTTCAGCAAACCCAGACAATGCTTTCCCAAATTCCATGTTGTACACAGCGAAAACCCAACAAAACAAGCCAGAGCAATATCTCCATTTCTTGTTGCTAAATCTCTGACAGAGGTCTTTGGCCCAGGATACAAGGTTACAAAGATGGCTAGCGGAGACCTTCTCCTTGAGCTACCTGAAAAACACCACTATGAAAAACTTGGCGGCCTCATAGCATTCGGGAATATCCCAGTATCTATTTCACCTCATAGATCAATGAACACCTCACGCGGAGTTGTTTCAGAAGCAGACCTTCTTGAAATGTCTGAACAGGAACTGCTTGAAGGGTGGAAAGAGCAAAACGTCACAGATGTGAAACGAATCGTCATCAGACGAGACAACAAAGAAATACCTACCAAACATTTAATACTCACCTTCGCATCTAGCACACTGCCTTCATCTATAGACACAGGATACATCAAACTCTCTGTCCGTCCCTACATTCCCAATCCAAGACGGTGTTATAAATGTCAACGATTTGGTCATGGCTCGCAGAACTGCAGGGGTCAGGAAACTTGTGCAAGATGTGGTAGCCACGGCCACCCATCTGATAACTGTGTTACTACGCCTCACTGCGGGAATTTTGACGGAGAACACGCCGCGTATTCGCGTTCGTGCCCTAACGGGAAGAAAGAAAAAGAAATAATCACTCTTAAAGTCAAAGAAAACATCACATTTAAGGAAGCAAGACGAAGAGTGTCGCCATTTTATGGCGCTACATATGCTGATGCGGCGCGTCAGGGGGCAAACGCCGCACCAGCCCTCGCCACTCCTTCGGCCAGCGCAGAGCGAGCCGACGGCAGTGGCACCTGCCCCCAAGGCGGCAGTAGTTCAGTCTACTCCGCCTCCTAGCGAATTGAGGCCGGAGACTCCAGGGTCTTCGGGTCTCAAGGCCTCCCCTCACCAGGCGAGGCCTAAACTCCGAACCACAAGCTCGCATGTGCGGGCACCCAGTGCCTCTGAGGAGGCAATGGATACGTCGGCACCCTTGGTGCCGAAAGAGCGGCGTGGCTCCTTGGAGCGCGCCAAGAAAACAAAAAAGCAAATAACAGGGCCTGGTGATGGCCCTGTTAAGTGAACTCAAACTTCCCGTCTAAACAGCCACTCGCTTTTCGTACACACAGCATTATTTTACATTCACCATGAACACTCAAATTATACAATGGAACGTCAGGGGCCTTCTCAGAAACCTTGACGACATCCAAGAACTCCTACACGAACACTCACCAAAAGTGCTGTGTGTACAAGAAACACACCTTAATTCAAAACACACAAATTTTCTTCGCAAATACGTTATTTTTCGAAAGGACCGTGATGATGCCATGACATCATCCGGAGGTGTTGCCATCATAGTGAATCAAGCAATTGCATGCACACACTTACAACTCCAAACATTTCTTGAGGCAGTGGCTGTTCGAGCGGTTCTTTTTGATAAACTGATCACAATCTGCACGATTTACATTCCTCCTAGTTATCAGCTACAAAAACGTGATTTACACTCTTTAAATGATGAACTTCCGGAACCTTATGTTCTCCTTGGAGACTTTAATGCGCATAGCAGGCTATGGGGTGACTCTCGGTATGACGCGCGAGGTCGACTGATCGAACAGTTCCTTCTATCGCCGAGCGCGTGTCTCCTAAACCGAAAAGAACCAACCTATTATAATCTCGCTAATAACACCTACTCCTCCATAGACCTAAGCATAGCATCTCCATCCCTTGTCCCTCTACTCCAGTGGAATGTCGTCAGTAATCTGTACGGAAGTGACCACTTCCCCGTAGTTTTGAGCACAACTACAGTAACCGAGTGCCCACCACGTGTTCCCAAGTGGCTAATAAACAGAGCCGACTGGGAACAGTTTTATACTATCGCTAGTCTAGGTTGGAATGACATCTGTACTTTGAACATTGATGTTGCTGTGAACTACTTCACAGCGTTTTTGATTGATGCTGCAACAAAATGCATCGCACAAACAAGTGGACAACCTGGAAAACGACGTGTGCCATGGTGGAACTCTGAATGCCGAAACGCGCGCAAACAGCAAAACAGAGCTTGGAGGCTGCTTCGGAACTCACCGACAGCCGAAAATCTTGAAACCTTCAAGAAAATGAAGTCTCAAGGCGAGAACGCGTCGGCAGGCCAGAAGAGAAAGCTGGCAGAAGTTTTTATCAGGGGTTAATTCATACACACAGGAGGCTAAAGTCTGGAACATGGTCGGTAGGATAGCAGGAAAACAAGTACACACACTTCCCCTCGTAAACACTCAGGGTGATACCTTAGAAGATCAGGCAAACTTCCTCGGTGCACACTTTGAACGGGTATCCAGCTCGTGCCACTATACTGACACTTTCCAAAAATACAGAACAAGAATAGAAAAGCAGAAACTCGAACACAAATCCACTAGATACGAGGCATATAACCAAGCTTTCAGTCTAGCTGAGCTCCAAACATCTCTGAACTCCTGCAGTACTTCCGCCCCAGGTTCAGACCGTGTGATGTATGAAATGTTAAAAAACCTACCAAACGAAACCCGAAAAACCTTACTTTGTTTGTACAATGCTATTTGGTCTTCTGACACTATTCCTACCTCCTGGAAAGAGGCGATTGTTATTCCCATTTTGAAAGAAGGCAAGGACCCATCTTTAGCTGCGAGTTACAGGCCGATTGCACTTACAAGCTGCTTGTGCAAAGTCTTCGAAAAATGATAAACGGCCGACTTGTACACTTTCTTGAAACAAACAATTTGCTCGACCCATTTCAGTGCGGGTTTCGAGAGAGTAGATCCACGACAGACCACCTTGTTCGTATCGAGGCACAGATCAGAGACGCTTTCGTCCATAAGCAATATTTTCTCTCTGTATTCCTCGATATCGAAAAGGCTTATGATACAACATGGCGCTTCGGAATTCTAAGAGACCTGTCCCACCTTGGCGTGCGCGGAAGAATGTTTCACATAATCGAAAGTTACCTGTCAAACCGGACATTTCGTGTCCGAGTAGGCACGGTTCTTTCCCAAACCTTCGTTCAGGAAACAGGCGTGCCACAAGGTGGTGTACTTAGCTGCACACTTTTTCTCATCAAGATGAATTCCTTGCACTTGTCCATCCCTCGCAATATGTTTTATTGTACATATGTCGACGACGTCCAGCTCGGCTTTAGATCTTGCAATCTGGTAATGTGTGAGCGACAGGTTCAGTTAGGTTTAAACAAGGTCTCCAAATGGGCAGAGGAAAACGGATTCCGACTGAACCCACAAAAGAGCACGTGTGTCTTGTTCTCCCGAAAGAGAGGCATGCACTCAGAACCCGACATTGAGTTGAACGGTCAACGTCTGTCTGTCAATGCGGAGCATAAATTCTTAGGATTAATCTTGGACAACAAGTTGACCTTCGTACCGCACATCAAGTATCTAAAAACAAAATGTTTAAAAGCCATGAATGTTTTAAAAGTGTTGTCACATACTACGTGGGGTAGTGACAGGCAATGTCTCATGAACCTCTATAGAAGCCTCATTCGCACCCGCTTAGATTATGGAGCCGTTGTCTATCAGTCTGCTACTCAAAGTGCCTTGAAGATGCTGGACCCCGTGCACCATTTGGGCATCCGCCTTTCTACGGGTGCGTTTCGCACCAGCCCCGTAGAAAGCCTTTATGTTGAGTCAAATGAGTGGTCACTTCATCTGCAAAGAACTTACATGTCCTTTGTTTATTTCCTTAAGGTGAAAGCAGACAAGGAGCACCCCTCATACTCTACAATTAACGATTTGTCGAGCTCAACTCAGTTTCAAAACAAGCCTTCGGTGAGGCAGCCCTTCTCAGTTCGCCTGAAGTGTCTAGCTGAAGAAACTGCAGTGTCACTTGAACACAATTTAATAGCTCCTGTAGCATACCCGCCACCGTGGCAGTGGCAGACTATAGACTGCGATATGTCTTTCTTAGAAGTTACAAAACATGCACCTCTTGCCCACATCCGAACATACTTTTTGGAACTTCAACACAAATACACACGTCCTGAGTTCTTCACAGATGCCTCCAAGACTAACTCCTCTGTGTCCTACGCTGTCGTCGGCCCATCCTTTTCGGATGCTGGCCCTCTACATCCACGCGGAAGCTTACGCGATACTTGTGGAAGCAAAACACATCAAACAATTAAAAATACAAAAAGCAGTGATTTATACAGACTCCCTCAGTGTGGTAACGGCTCTTCACAGTCTTAAAAAACAAAAAAACCCGGTCCTTGTCTCACTTTACTCCATTTTGTGCACACTCTACACACTCAAACAACATGTTGTAGTGTGCTGGGTGCCAGGGCATCGTGAGATCCAAGGCAACGTGAGGGCGGATCAGCTCGCTGCATCCGTCCATGAGAGCACCGCCATTACATCCATATCAATCCCGGTCCTTGATCTTAAGCCGTCTCTCAAACGAAACCTTAGGGACTACTGGCAGAGCAAGTGGGATACACACACACAAAACAAACTACACGTAATTAAGCCACATTTTGGTCATTGGCTGCCCGTATCGAAATCGCGTCATACAGAGGTAATACTAACGAGACTCAGGATAGGACACACATACACGACACACACACACCTTTTGTCTGGTGGCAATCCACCATTGTGTGACAGATGTGGTGAATCCTTAACCGTCCTTCACATGTTAATTCAGTGTAAACACTTAGAAACTCTAAGAAAACAACATTTTCCAATACTCTACCGACAACATATACCTTCACACCCTGCAATGTTTGTCGGTAGGGAACCACTTTTTAGTCATAATTCATTGTTAGCGTTTTAAAAGAAATTCACAGCTTTCATGTCATATACCCGGGCATACCGTAGCATGACCTCTCCAGAGAGGTTTTTGCTGCGGTGGCTACACAAGAAAGCACATGCCTCACGGCCCTTGGACGCAAGGGTTTGAACGAGTGAGGCACTTGTGCTAATGCCATACATATCCACCATCGTCTTTTATTATCACCAACTTTTGTCATCTGTTCACATCACACACACCTTTCACGGCATGGCCATGATTATATTACTTGTATGTTTTTAACCGCCTTACTGCGAGGAATTTTATGGCCCTTATACAGCCGCTTATCACAATCATTGTCCATATTTTTAGTAAGATGAACTGGCGCTCTTTGGCCGTGAATCGGCCCTTGCGCCATAAAACATCAAACATCATCCAGGGCACCGTGAAATACAAGGGAATGTTTTGGCCGACAATCTGGCTGCTTGTACCAATGTCACTACTGACAATGCATCAACACCAGTCCCTGCACTTGACTTAAAACCTTTTATAAAATGAAAGCTCAGGGGGTATTGGCAGAGCATGTGGGATAAACACACAGATAATAAACTCCATGCTATTAAGCCGCAACTAGGTTATTGGCCGCCACTATCAAAATCACGACACACAGAAGTAATGCTAACAAGGCTTAGAACAGGACATACACATTCTACACATTCACTTCTTCTGTCTACCGGCGATCCACCATATTGTGAGAGATGTGGAGAGCCCCTTACGGTTCGCCACATTCTCGTCCAGTGCAATGAGCTAGATGCTCTAAGAAAAAAAGCACTTTTTACTGCCCTACCGACAGCAGCTCCCTCTACACCCTGAGATGCTCATCGGTAGGGATCCGCTTTTTAAACATCAAGCACTTTTTACGTTTTTAAAAGATGTGCAAAGCTTTCACCCGATATTTCGAGGTCATCCGTAGCACGACCCCTATAGAGTGGTCGTGGCTGCGGTGACTACATCTTCATCATGGTTTTATTATCATGACATTTTGCCATCCACTATCACTACACATATGTCACGCCACTGTTTTATTCTATTACTTTCATGTTTTAACCCGCATTAGAGCGAGGAATTTTAAGGCCCCTTTACAGCCACGCACCATACCATTGCTCATATCTGTAGTCAATTGAAATGGCGCTCTTTGGCCATCAATTGGCCCTTGCGCCACTAAAAACTACTCATCATCATCATCAACTTTTGTCACCTATTCACACCATGCACACCTTTCACGGCATAGTCATGATTTTATTACTTGTATGTTTTTACCCGCTTTACTGCGAGGAATTTTATGGCCCCTATACAGCCGCTAATCACAACCATTGTCCACATTCCTGTCTCATGAACTGGCGCTCTTCGGCCATCAAATGGCCCTTGCGCCAAAAAACACCATATATCATCATCATCAATCAAAACAAGGCATGGTCGAAATTCCGCAGGTATCCTACAGTCGAAAACTTGGTGAATTTTAAGCGTGCAAAAGCAAACGGTAGACGTGTCCGACGAGAGTCTAAACGACAGAGCTGGCAATCCTTCCTCTCATCCGTGAACTTTTACACTGACACACCTAAGGTGTATAACAGAGGAAGAGCACTCCAAGGGCACAGCACTCATTCGATGCCCCTTGTTAGTACTGCTGGTGATACACTTGAACACCAGGCAGATGCCTTAGGCCAACACTTTGAGTATATTTTCAACTCAGCACATTATACAGACTCCTTTAGGCGATACTAACTTGCCGAGGAACGTAAACCTATTCGTGATGACAGGCCATCGGCGGGAGGGTACAATGCCCCCTTTACTATAGGTGAACTAAAGGCAGCACTGGCAAAGTGCGGCAGCTCAGCAGCAGGCTAGGACAGGATTACTTACGGCATGCTGAAACACCTACACGAAGAAACGCTTGACGTCATCCTCATTCTTTTCAACAGTGTATGGTCCTCTGGGCGTCTGCCCATGACCTGGAAAAAGGCAGTTATCATACCCACCCTTAAACAAGGAAAAGAAGCCACACTTGCTGCTAGTTACAGGCCTATAGCGCTGACCAGCTGTTTGGGCAAGGTGTTCGAAAAAATGGTGAATCGCCGCCTTATGTATTACCTTGAATACAATGGCCTCCTTGATCGTCATCAAGCTGGATTCAGGTCTGGCCGGTCGACAACTGACCAACTGGTAGCATTTGAATCCTATGTCAGGGATGCCTTCATTCATAAACAGCACTGCCTATCTGTATTTTCTGACTTAAAGAAAGCTTACGACAAGACATGGCGTTATGGCATTCTCCGTGACCTGCGATCTCTTGGAGTGTCAGGAAACATAGTGAATACTATTGAAAGCTACCTTTCTGACCGTACATTTGTGGTTCGTGTTGGTAATGCCTTATCGAAGTGGTTTACGCAAGAAAATGGCGTCCCCCAGGGTGGTGTTCTTAGCTGCACACTATTCATCGTAAAAATGAACTCCATAAGCACCATAATGCCTAGAACAATCTCCTACTCTGTATATGTGGATGACATTCAGATCAGCTTCAAATCATGCAACCTAGCCACATGTGAACGTCAGATTCAGTTGGCAGTAAACAAGCTGTCAAGCTGGGCAGACAAAAATGGGTTTAAGTTTAACTGTGACAAGACTGTTTGCGTACTCTTCTCAAAACTACGTGGCATAAGGCCACCCCCCAACATTTCAATTAACAGACAAATCATAACTACCAAAAAAGATCACAAATTTTTAGGTGTTGTGGTTGATGAAAAGCTCAGCTTTGTTGCACATATCAAACAGCTACGACTTAAATGCTTGAAAGCCTTAAACCTGCTCAAGATTCTCTCACATCAGTCATGGGGCACAGACCGCGACTGTCTACTGAACCTTCTCAACAGTGTAGTGCTATCACGTATCGATTACGGCTCGGTGGTTTACTAGTCAGCTTCAAGATCTGCATTGAAGATGCTTGACCCAATCCACCATCTTGGGCTTCGGCTGGCCAGCGGTGCTTTCCGGACCAGCCCAACAGCCAGCCTGTATGTTGAGACAGACCGGTGGTCACTAGAACGGCGACGTCAGTTTACAAGTGTCACGTATGCCACCAAGGTGCTTTCCCATATCGACCACCCAGCTCGTGCGCTATTGCAGGATACATCGAACGCCCTCCTGTTTTTGAGGCGACCATCAGCTACGCCACCGTATCCCCTCAGAGTGGCCTCACACCTTAGAAATATGCACATACCGGTCTCCAGTCTTCAACTAACCTCTCACAAGGACACTGTTGTGCCATGGGAAATGCAGGCTATCGATTGTGACTTGTCATTCCTAGAGGTAGGAAAAAATGGCCACCCAGTCGCGATCGATCAACACTTCAAGTACCTGCAGGCCAAATACAGGTGTGCTGAATATTATACTGATGCCTCTAAGTCCTCCGCAGTCGCATGCGCGGCACACGGTCCCGCTTTCTCTGAATCTAGAACAATGAACGAACATACCAGTATATTTACTGCAGAATGCTATGGCATACTTTTAGCTGTAACGCACATTTTAAAGGAGAAAGAGCCAGCCTCAATCATATACACAAATTCTCTCAGTAACTGGTTTTTTGAGTATCTTAGTGGAGGACAGCGCAGTCACAGCACTAATACACTTCGAAAAGGCATCATGTCAGCCCGCAAATCTAAGCTCAAAATCACGCTATGCTGGATTCCGGGACACTGCAACATTGCTGGCAATGAGATAGCGGACAAACTTGCGAAGTCAGCAGCACTCCGCCCATCAGTTGACGTAGACACCATCCCGTATGAGGACCTGAGGCCACTCATCATATCCCGAATGCGTAGACAATGGCAAGAAGAATGGAACGCAGCAAACGCAAACAAACTGCACTTAGTAAAGCCAAGAATGGGAAGATATCTGACTGAAAAACGTAACAGGCACCAAGAGGTTGCACTGTGCAGACTCAGGATCGGTCATACACATGCAACACACTCGCACCTTTTAAAGAACTCTCCGGCACCACATTGTGCAAAATGTGGTGATGAGCTGTCTGTCGTTCACGTTCTAATTACCTGTCCGTACCTCGAACCAGAAAGACTGTGTCACTTTTCAAAGCTGTAGAAATGTCACATTCCGCCTCATCCACAATTTTTTCTTGGAGACGATCCCTTGTTTCCCCCAAAAGTAGTCTTAAAGTTTTTAGCTAGTGTAGGCTTCCTACATTCCATAACATATTCTCACTAATCTCAGCCTCCTCTCAATCCTGAGGGAACCGCTGAGACTTTTTTATCAAATGTCATGCAGCACGCACTCCTTGTCTTGACAAGGACTGTTGACGACACGGCATGACTTTGTAAAACCCATAAGCGTAGCCCGTTTTAAACCCATCACACATAGTCACTACACCTAAGTTTAAGTTCTGTACACTACTCTTTTACTTTTGCCACCCTGAGTAGACTTTTTATAATCAAATCGACCAAAAACCGTGTGTTTGGCGCTCTTTGGCCTGAGTTGCCCTTGCGCCACTAAAATCTACATCATCATCGTTGCCCCAACTGTCGCGCCGGCGAAACCTCGGCGCACGCCCTGTATGAGTGCCCGGCAGTTAAGCCAGTGTGACGCTTAATCGCGTAGAATTCCGCATCCATCCCCCGCCGGCACTCAGAAGGAACAAGAGCTCCTTTGCCAAGCTGGTGGTGGCGTGCACGCTTTTTGTTCTATGGAAGCGGCGATGCTTGGCGGAAGCTCGGCATAAGCCGGAAAGGGCAGCCTTCCCAGCGGTTGCGAGGATCCGCCAGGTTCTTTGGCGGTTCCTTTTGGAGCAGCTCGAAACCAACGGCGAGGATAAGTTCCTGCGCCGGTGGCACACGAGGTTCTTTCCAATACAGAAGGGAAAACTGCGCCTACCAGTGACCCCTTTTTAAGGCACTTCACTGCCCTCACGCCCACTCAAGAAACTAAATGGCGGCGGCGCAAGCTGTATGCCTTGTATCTGCTGACTGATGTAGTTGTTTGTTTGTTTTTTATGTGTGACGCCAATAAGCTTTCCTTTGGGTAATATATGTATGTATAATGCACATGTAGATTCGTACGCGTGGGAAAAAACTACATAGTGTATATATGTATATAACAAGCGCCCTGTTCTTTTTTCAATAGCCAACTGTGCCTTCTAGTCTGCGTTTGTGAATTGTGTCCGGCCAAATTATGGCTGCGTATTATGTACACATCATGATGTGAGTGCTTCCTTGTTTGAATTTAAATAAACTTCTCTTTGTGTAGTCGTGTGGCTTGACCGCCCTTTGTTGTTTCTCCCTTCCCTCACCCAGCCCTATCCACGGCTACCCTTGCTCTTGGGTGTCTGCTGCCTACTGCTGCCTGGATTGCTGCCTGCCTGCCTGCCTGGTCCTTTGCTGCCGTCGCTGCCCGGTCCTGCTCGCCTGGTCTCGCCGCTCGCTCCGCCGCCTGCTGCCTGGGTCCGCTCTCTGCCTCACCGCATGCCCAGCACCGCCCGCTCCGCTGCTTGGTCCCGCCTGCTGTCTGCTCGCCGCCTGCCCGCTCGCCGCCTTCCCAGCGGCGCTTGCTCGCCGCTATCGCCCGGGGCCGCCTGCTTGCCCTCTGCTCCCACCTGCTGCTCCGACGCCTCGCCAGCCATGTGGTCGCCCTGCTGGCCTCCCTGCCGTTGCTCCCGGGGACTTTCCCAGACCAGCGGTGGTCGCCACGTCCCATGAAGCCATCCTAAACTTCTGGCCGTCCCGCCTAGCGGGGCCGCTGGAACATGCCCTCCGGGGGCAACTCTGCTCCCGATGACAGCGAGGACGACGGCGACCCTGCCGTCCAGGAGCGCCAGCCTGAGCGTGAGGGTACCACCCTCACGCTCTTCTTTCCACTCCCGGCGACGTTCCAATGCTGCGAGGAGGGCTGCGCGACCGCCTACAATCCAGAAGTGTGGACGTCGCGCCGCCAATCGTTGCAGCGGCACCTCGAGGGGGAGCATGGCGTGCGGATAACCCGGACGGTCTACCATTGTACTGTTTGCGGCGCTACGCTGGGGAAACGGCCGACAACCCACGGCTGCTTGGTGAACCTCCCAGCTGCTGCCCCTCCTCCCCCTCACCGGTACCAGCGCCCGATCTGCTCGAGCTCCTTCACGTCAAAGAAGGGGCTCTAAAACCATAAGCAACGGCACCGGAGGGAGGAGGCACTCCTGGCCCGGCAAATCGCTACCGCCAGTCCACCACCAGCAGCCGCTGTAGCCGGTCCTTCAGGAGAGTCCTGCCGTGCAGGGGGCACCAGGACGTCACCCCATCAGCTCCTACTTGGACCGGCTACACCCCCCCAAACCCCCCTTTCGTCGGCGGTTTCACCCACGCAGGTTGAAAGCGAGCTGACGGCGGACCAACGCCCCCCTGCCCCAAGCACCGTAACGGGGCCTCCCTCACAGGAGGTCCCACCTTCTGCTCCTATGGACGGAGATGGGGCTCTGGGGAGCTTTTACATGGAGCGACGCCCGTCGTCTCGACGAGTCGGCTGTTCCGTGACTCTCCAGGCGACGACAGCACGGAGAGCGCGCCTGTGCGCCAGGTGGACAATGCGGGCGACGACCAACCAGGTGGTGATGCCAACCAGGCAGTACCTGCAGGCGATGACGTCAGCTGTTCGGAAGAGTACGCCAGCCCAGCTGCGGACGACACTGAGGAGCCAGCTGACCAGCAGATGGGGCGCGTCGTCGAGTTGCCGGCGCCTACTGAGCAGGCGACGACACTCGCAAACAACAACCTTGGCGAAACGGGGCCAGTACCCGCCGACCCGACAGCACTCCATGGCGATGTCACCGGCAGCCACTATGCAACACAGGACGAGGCAGCTGACACCCTGGGCCCGAGAGTGCCTGGTTTCTGGCGGAGGTGACGGCAGAGCTACGTGACCTTGGCCGGGGCCCTGTGTCGGAGGAGCAGTGGGCGTGGTTCGAGCCCGTCCTGGACCGCGCTGAGGAGGCCATCATTGACGATCTTCAGCTGCCCTGTCGGGGCTCGCGCCAAACACCACCTCGGCGTGAGATAAACCCCGACAATGCTTCTCTGATACAGAGACCTTACAAGAGAAACCGGCGACGGGCCGTCCGCCTCAATGCGGAGGGCCCGTCCGAGCTCTGCCCCATCAACCCAGGCACCCTTCAAGGCCACTTCACGGAACTCTGGGCGCCGGTAGCCGTGGACACAACGCTCCTCAGGTCACAAGCCCCCACGACAGAGAAGATCGATACGTGCCCCTTCCTGCCAGATGAAGTCGCAGCCAAGCTCCGAAGGTGTGAAAGCACAGCTTCTGGGGAGGACCGTCTGACCAACCACTACTGGAGGCAGGTGGATCCTGACGGGCGGTTCCTGGCAGCGGTGTTGAACGTCTGCCTCTTACACCACCGCACACTCCAGAGCTGGAATTCATCGAGGACTATCCTGATATACAAGAAGGGCGACCGCGAGGATCTTACAAACTGCCGACCCATTGCCCTTGGTCGAACAATCGCCAAACTGTATGCCGGGTGTCTCACGACTCGGCTGCAGCGGTGGTTGGGCGACCATGCGGTCTTGTCCAGGTGTCAGAAGGGCTTCCTGCCGTACGATGGGGTGTTTGAACATAACTTCGTGCAGCAGGGATGCCTGGATGACGCCAGGACTGAAGGTGGGGAGCTGTGCGTGGGTTTCCTCGACTACGCTAATGCCTTTGGCTCGGTCGCCCATCAGGCCCTCGTTGACGCTGTCCACGGCGCCGTCGCGGGGAAGACCTTCGCGGAGATCGTGAAGGAGCTCTACCGCGCCAACACCACCTGCGTCGTGGCAGCAGCTGGCACCACGGAGCCTATCACCATCAGAGCTGGCCTGAGGCAGGGATGTCCACTGAGCGGCCTGCTATTCAACTTGGTGGTGGATCCAGTCACCAGGGCAGTGCAGGCAGGCGATAAGCATCACAACATCCTTGCTTACGCCGATGATCTGACTGCTCGCTGCGGATCCCACCACCTTGCAGCGCCGTCTCAACGTCGTGACAGCCCTCTCGGACCGGCTGGGACTGTGACTCAAGCCCGCCAAGTGCCGCACCCTCCACCTATCCGGGTGCTATACGGTGGGCACACTGCCCACCCTTTCACCGTTGGAAGCGTCCCAGTTCCGGCACTAGCGGACTACGAGGGGCACCGTTTCCTGGGGCGACCTGTGGGTTTTCGGGTGCTCCCGGACCAAACGACCGTCGACGAGGCCATCCACCTAGGCAGGAAGCTACTCTCCTCAATGCTTTCCCCGTGGCAGAGGCTAGATGCTTTTAACACTTTTTTATATCAAGCTCTAAACTTCGCCATGCGGGTGGGCCTCGCCAGCAAGGGAGAGTGGCAGCGCCTAGATAATTAGCTCCGCCCCCTCATCAAGAAGACCCTGTACTTTCCGGCCAGGGCATCTAACGACTACGTGTACGGGAGCGCAAGGGCCGGCACTGCAGGGATCCCTTTGGCGGTGGAGCTGAGCGACATCTGCCGGC
Source organism: Rhipicephalus annulatus (assembly GCA_013436015.1). Taxonomy (NCBI): domain Eukaryota; kingdom Metazoa; phylum Arthropoda; class Arachnida; order Ixodida; family Ixodidae; genus Rhipicephalus; species Rhipicephalus annulatus. Next base: position 21,151 of record WOVY01000508.1, read on the forward strand.
TGGACGGGGCCTTCAAGCTCCTGACGGACTCGGAGGTGCGCGAGTGGGCAAGGGAGGCGCGGCACCAGGTGGTCTCCAGGCGGATCCGACGCGACGCTGACGACGACGACATCGAGGCCTACCTCTCCGGCGACACGGAAGGCGACTTCAGACAGACCCCTACTCAACTTCAGTCTGTTTGGACGGAGGCCCGCAAAGCCCCCCGTCGCCTAACTGTCGCCTGGGAGCTACAAGACCAGGGCCCCGCATCACCTGCGGGGTGGCCACGGTGCCCGCGCGGAACCGGAACAAGTTTGTGAAAACTCTCTGGGCCATCCTCAGCCAGAAGCGGGACCATTCCCTCGAGGCTAAGTCAAACCAGGGCGAGGTGATGGCGTGTGTAGCGGCGGACCCCGCTAACTCCCCCTTCATGCGAACCGTCCGCTATACCAGGTTCAAGGAGTGGCGCTTCATTAACCGAGCCCGGCGTTATCTCCTCCCCCTCAATGGCACACGTACCTGGGTACCTGCAGCAGATAAACGGTGCCGACGCTGCGGGTACAGGGAGGAGACGCTGCCGCACGTACTCTGCCATTGTATGCGGCAGAGCCGGGCAACGACGGAGCGCCAGCCACAACGCCATCGTCGCACGCATCAAGAAGGCTGCCATGGGGAGGTTCACCGTCACCGGGGAAAACCAACAGGTCGGACTTCCCGGCCTGCGACCTGACCTGGTCCTGGCACGAGGCGAGGAAGCCTTGATCCTGGACGTCTGCTGCCCCTTTGACAACAGACTGCAGGCGTTCGAGGAAGCCCGGAGGCTTAAGGAGGAGAAGTACGCCCCCTTACAGCGACATCTCCTCCCACGGTTCCAGCGCGTCTCTGTCGAAGCCATCGTCGTCGGCTGCCTGGGGTCGTGGTATCCGGCGAACGATCGTGTCACCCGCAGACTGTGTTCTAAGAACTATCTGCGAACAATGAAACGCCTATGCGTCAGTGATACGATCGTGGCTTCCACGGGCATTTACCGCCACCACATCGGAGTACAGTGATATATTGTATATAGCCAAGTTTTTTAGAGAAGCGATTTTTTCATGTTTTTAGACTTATATACCCTTACAGTTTTACCGTTTTTAACCTATTTGTACTAACAGTTTTTAACCCTTTCGTTACCGGATTTTAACTTATACACTTATACCCAGTTTTGTATTTTAGTTCTTTCCTAACCATTATGATGTTTTTGTGTATGTAATATTGAATAAAAAGTCTGTTCTTATCAGCTAATTATCTGATACCGCTCGCTGCTGATTTGACGCTGCTCGCCGGGGATCCCGCCACCTTGCAGCACCGCCTCAACATTGACGGCCCTTTCGGATCCGCTCGAGCTGCGACTGAAGCCTGCCAAGTGCCGCACCCTCCACCTGTCCAGGCGCTACCCGGTGGGCACACGGCCCACCACTTTCACCGTCGGGAGCGTCCCGGTCCCGGCACTGACGGACTTCGAGGGGCACGGGTTCTTGGGGCCTCCTGTGGGGTTTCAGGTGCTATCCGGACCAGACGACGGTCGACGAGGCCATCCATCTCGGCAGACGGCTGCTCTCCTCCATGCTCACCCCATGGCAGAGGCTGGACTCTAAAAACATTTTTGTATCCAGCTCTCAACTTCGCCATGCGGGTGGGCCTAGCCAGCAAAGAAGAGTGGCATCGCCTGGACGAGGAGCTTCGCCCGTTGATCAAGAAGACCCTGTACGTGCCGGCCAGCGCGTCAGAGTATGTGTATGGGAGCGCACATGCCGGCACTGCAGGGATCCCTCTTGCGGCGGAGCTCAGCGACATCTGCCGAGTGGACGGACCTTCAAGCTCCTGTCGTCGACTGATCTGGAGGTCCGGGAGTGAGCGAGGAAGGAGCTCAACCGGGTGGTGTCGAGGCGGCTGAGGCGACCGGCGGACACGGACGACACCGAGGCCTACCTCTCAAGCGAAACGGAGGGCGACTTCCGGCAGACTGCGACCCAGCTGCAGTCTGTCTGGACAGAGGGACGCAAAGCCTCCCGTGGCCTGTCCACGCCAGGGACCTTCTGGACCAGGGCGCCCGCATCACCTGCGGAGAGGTCACGGTGTTAGCGCGGAACCGCAACAAGCTGATCAAGATCCTTCTGGCCATCCTCAACCAGGACCGGGACCGTTCTCTCCAGGAGAAGCCGTCCCAGGGCAAGGCGATGGCGTGTGTAGTGGTGGACCCCGCTAGTTTCCACTTCATGAGGTCCGGCCGCTACACTCGCTTCAAGGAGTGGCGCTTCATCCACCGAGCCCGGCTGAATCTTCTCCCCTTGAACGGCACAAGAACGTGGGTGCCCACAGCTGACAAGAGGTGCCGACGCTGCGGGTACGGGGAGGAGACCCTGCCGCACGTCCTCTGCCACTGCATGCGGCAGAGCCGGGCCATGACGGAGCGCCACAACGCCATCGTCGCGCGCTTCAAGAAGGCGGCCCTGGAGCGGTTCACCGTCATCGGGGAGAACCAGCAGGTTGGCATCTTCGGCTTGCAACCCGACCTCGTCCTGGCCCGTGGTGAGGAAGCCCTGATCCTGGACTTCTGCTGTAGGCATTCCAGGAGGCTCGGAGGGTCAACGAGGAGAAGTATGCCCCTTTACAGCGTCATCTCCTGCAGCGGTTCCAGCGCGTCTCCGTCGACGCCATCGTTGTTGGCTGCCGTGGCTCGTGGGATCCGGCCAACGATGGTGTCTGCCGCAGGTTTTGCTCCAAGAGCTACCTGCGGACCATGAAAAGACTTTGCGTGTCAGACACGATCGCCGCCTCTACGAACATTTACCGTGGCCACATAGGCGTGTTGTAAATAGTTTTTACTCGAGAAGCGATACCGCGTTTTTTATTGTTATACACTTTTATCCGTACTAGAACCACCAACTATTTTTAGCCTTTTTGTTACCTGATTTTATTTATACACCTTTTATGGCCATTTCTTGTTATGTTCTGTAACCATTTACGTTGTTTGTGTACTAAGTATAAATAAAAAAATTCTGTTCTTATCAGCTTATTATCAGATACGGATTCTATTTGGATCCAAGATAATAAACTTATTTTTGTGATGCAGGAGAGTGCTTGAAGCTTGCTTCACATCCGCGACGGGTTGGCCCGGTATTGCACTACCTCCGGGATCGGCTCACTCACCTCAGCGGGGGTGAGTTCGACAATAAATTCAATGATAGAAAGAGTGTTCGGATTTACCAAGGATGTCGGGGTAAACGGCGTGGGTGCGGCGAGTGTCCGAGACTGTGGCGTCACGCCGTCCCGGCTGACGCGGTATTCGCGTGCGGGGAGTGCGCTAGCAGTGTTTACACTTACGATTGCTCTGGAAAAATAAATGTTTGTGTAGAAATTTCATAATTGGAGGGCCCCTTCTTTTTTGGCGATGTTCACACGTACATACTCCAAGTTTTTTATTTTTTTAAACATCCCTACTCATAATAATAAAACTATTGAGTAATTTATTATTACTGTTTCGGAGGAAAGCTAGTAATGTGTATGTATGTGCCAAGCTATTTTCGCTTTTCGAATTCACCCGTTTCGGAGCGAAAAATTAAACAGCCTCTAGAAAATGGGTGTTGGTGTTTCTGTTTACAGTTGCAGTGACAAGCGTAGGCATTTTTATTTCACACCTTCACGTGACGTTTTAACCTGAAGACGCGTGCTCTCGCCACGTCTACGCATCTACACTATTCCCCATCACAAATTAAAATCGCAAAGAACGCCACAGGACCCACCCCACACACACACCTGCTGTACGGTGGAGCGGCAAAGCCCCGATGTTCTTTTCCTATGTCCACTGACCTGGGTCCCAGCTTCTGCCAGCGGTGGCTGTCGCAGCTTCTGCCAGCGAGGTAGCTGATCACGCGGTCAGCTACCTCGCTGGCACCCTCAGCCATCACCTTGATGACGATATGATGATATGTGAGGTTGGACGTCCCAAAACCACCATATGATTATGAGAGACGCCGTAAAGGAGGGCTCCGGAAATTTCGACCACCTGGGGTTCTTTAACGTGCACCCTAATCTGAGCACAGGGAAATGCAGCCGCCGCGGCCGGGATTCAATCCCACCACCTGCGGGTCAGCAGCCGAGTACCTTACAGCCCCTAGACCACCACGGCGGGCATCGCCTTGTTGATCACACACTACATTTCTGAACACCATCTCATACCAGCTTATCCACCGTTGGCTCTCGTTAATTACAACAAACATCTTCGCACGCTCACCTGAATGGAATTTCCAGTTGCTGGAAGTTCCAAGAAAATTGCGCACTAGACGTACGGGCGCACCACGCACGTACCCGAAGCGCCTTGGAACTCAGGACGCGTGAGATCACGCCCCGGGCGCGCTTTGCTGTGCTTTGCCTCTGTACCCACTCATCACTCCTCACAGCTTCACTAAGCCGAGTATGTAGAAGTCGAAGAAGCAGAACAACAAACCGGCCAATCCCCCACAGTGGGTGTGAGCCACAAGTGAAGGTCAACAAAAACAAGCAACACCAGCGAGCGCAGTGACAAATCTATCGTAATGGGGCGAAATAATCCACGAATATGGCTGCATGTTGACGCATGGTCGCGTTTGTGCAACCACCCGTCTCCCGAAGACCGTCTGTCGCGAGTCTTCTCGCACCTTACTCAGCGGAATTCGACGAAAAGCGCAGGCGAGTACTTCTCCACTGATTTCCGCGACGACTTGACGACCGCCTTCTGACGCCTCATGTCCGTCCGGCTTGATCGACGGAGCGCCGCACTAGCGCCTCGTACACGCCACCATAGCACTCCTACCCCTCAGAATCAGCAAAACTTGGGCATTGCGGACATTTTAAGCTAAAAAAATAAACTCGCCACCCTAGCACTCCTACGCCACCGTAGCACTCCTACCCCTCGGAATTACCTAAACTTGAACGTTTTCGGCCACGACAGGCAGAGCCTGCCGGCCCGTTGAACGCTTTAACGACATCGCAGCGGCATGTCGTACACTCACGTTCCGTCACCCTCTGCCACATTACCCTTCATTCACCGGCTTCACAACGCACGCGGTAGACGTTTCGCACGCATTCCCGTGTCTGCCTTTCACGGCGGGACCTTCGACGACTTCGGTGCGGTGTTCCGCCATGTCGGAACTTGCAAGGCATAGGTTGAGCGCGCTGAAGCAGCCAAAGACACCACCTTTTTGCCGATTATTGCGGGCGTCGTTGCAGAGGCGTTGCTTGGGCAGCCAGCGTAGAAGCCATGTTGGATGGGTGACGTAGTCACATTTTGCACAGTCATTTTTTTCTTCTTTCCTTCCAGGCTTTGGTGCTCTAGTTGGACATGTAGACTATGCATCAGTTTTTAAAACAAGTGCTGTAGCATCCCTAGCGACATGTCTGATAATGTTCGCCGGCAAGCATTTGGTGTGACGTCATGGGCGCATTCGAGAGTACGCATGCAAGTGAGTACGCGTGGTTCCGACCTCTGAGAAAAGAAGGTTTCAGTTTTAACATGTTTGTAAGCGAAACAAGAAACTTCAAGCGGACTAGGGATAAAAGCAATGCCGTGAAGCCAGCGCTGCCGCTGTCGGTGCACAATGCTGGTTGTGTATGGGTGGACGTCGGAATTGCTTTGCTACTGTTTGCCCGGCTTTTGGCCAGAACTAAGTACGAGGTCTGAAGAATGGATTTTAATTACGTGCTAATGAATTGCATCGCTTCTCGGCCTTTTGGCTAAGATCAAAGGTCGAGGTAGCTGTCTTCCCAACTCGTCTACGCGCGTCGTCTGGGGTCCCGTCACACGACGCGGACTCCCGGATCCTGTGCAGCACAAGAAAGGAGTCCTCCATCCTCCCGGGCGCCTTTTCCTCCCCGGACCAAGGCGCTACGGTCCCACGTATTGGGGCGCCAGCCCAGCGGGCCTATCCTTCCCAGCTCGGAGTGGTGATGAGCCCGGGTCCCGCCTACTGTCCCGGATGCTCCCGTCGCTACCTCAGTAGCTCAAATCAACGCCGCGGCCTCTGCGCCGTCTAAGTCACCAGTCCAACGAGAGCGCAGCGGACGCGGCGCATTACCAGTCTAGAAGTTACGCCTTCCTCGGCCAGGCGATCTTTTGGCAACGCCCACCGAAATGGCTACTAACGGTAACCTCCCGGTGAGGGAAAATAGTTTCATGTTCAACGCGCCAGAAGGGGACGTATCTATTGATGAACTCATTGATGCAATTGAAAGAACCGCGGGTGAGGACAGCGTCCTAGTCTTGCAGCATATGGGAGGATCGCGCTTCTTTTTGTGCACGCGCAACGCTAACCAAGCCACGTGCTTGATGGTGGTGGAGGGGCTCTGCGTAAATAACGAGAAAGTCACGTGGAAGCGGTGGGTCCTCCCATCACTTATGTGAATGTTTATCGCTTCCCAGCGTACATTCCCGACGAGATTCTTGTTAATGCCTTAGCGCAGTACGGCAAGGTAAAGGGGGTATCCTTTGCCACCGCAGCGAATCGCCCACAAAAGTTGAACGGAGTACGCGTGGTCAAGATAGAGATGAGCAGGCCGGTGCCCAACTTCACGACCATTGCGGGGCACAAAGTCATGTGCGAGTACCGCGGATTGAAACGCGTGTGCGCACGTTGCGGGGAGGTCGGACCCATGGCCACGGCCTGCTGAGCTTTATTTTGCAAACGTTGCGGCGTATTCGGGCATGATACAGATGGGTGTGTAGCAGAGTGCAAGCGTTGTGGTGGTAAAACATGGCACGCGGGAGTGCTTCCGGTAACGTTCTTACGTAGCGGCAGCACGATCGAGGCATCCCATCCATCACGGGAGACGCCCCCAACAACGACAGCATATTCGCCACTTCTAACGCTCAGGGGGGTGCCATCGGGACTTCAAGTTCTCAAGCCGAGGGTCACTCCCCAGCTCCGAAAGCAACCCTCCCCTTACTGGGACAGCGGCGAGAACAACGATACCTCGGAAACTGCAACAACGCCCTCTGAACAACAGACCACAAGGTCAGGAGAGGACGAGTCCGATAGCGCGTGCTCTGACGACGACGAAGACAGGGCTCTCGAGATTGTAACGGGCAGCTCAACCGAAGAAGACTCGGCTGGGAAAGCGCAAGACTCCGGGTCAGACGCGCGACCTGAAAGAGAGGAGCAGGCGACCCCCCTACGCACTGAATCGGACAGCCATGCCACGTACTTGGCACGACGACATAGCGAGGAATTCCCACCCCTCCCTTCAGTGAGCACCTCTGCTCCCCGCCCTGACGACATGCCTATCGTCAGCTGCGGACGCTACGTGCTGCAGCCCGATCAAGAGAAAGAACGGAAGGTGACCGGGGCAAACGCCAACCACCCTGTCGCCACTAAATAGCTGCGCCGCGAACACACGCCCTACGCCGTGTACGGCGCCACCCGCTTTAGAGCAGAGACACCGCTCACGCTCACGTAGGAGGCAAGCAGACGACAGCGGAAGCGCGAAGATCGAACGGACGGGGAGCCAGGAGTCGAGCCTGTGGCGCCCCAAGACTAAACCAGCAAGCAGCGACAGTGACGCACCACCACAAGCAAAAAAAAAAAAAAACTTGGGAAGCCCCCTCCTGAGGGAAACAAACTCACGCCCGGTGGCGGCATACATAAAAAATGACGTCAGGAGCCCATTCCACTTTGCCTTACGCAACCGTGCACGGCACCACTAGCCTCCTCTCCTGCGAGTCGTTTGTTGACACTTCTCCGGCCACGCTCGCTTCCGTCTTGCTCCGTCCCCTCTCCCACGTGTTTTTCATCGAAGCATCCTGAGGCACGCTCGCTTTTGCGTCGCCCGTTCAGCCCAGACTGCCTTCCGCGCACGTGTAGCGCGCCCAAGCCTGTCATGACGTAAATCGGCACCCTTTCCGCTATCAGCGGTGCCCACTTTGCTTCCCTCTCCGCACCCCCTCCTTCGTTCGCCGGAGCTTTGGCTTTGTTTGTGTATGTTTACGTTCGCCACCTGGAATGTTCGCGGCTTTCGCGATGAGTCTAAACAGAGGGATGTACTAATGTACGCACAGGCACAGGCCATAGATATCCTTTTTGTGCAAGATACGAACTTCAGGACCCCATTAACGTGGCCATATTCCGTCGGAAATTCCAGGTGGACGCCTTCTTTTCGGTAACCAGCTCCAAATCCTGCAAAGTTGGCGTTATCTTCATTTCCAACCGTTTCAGGGGGAAATCCTTTTGCACTTTTGGAACGAATGGGCGCATGCTGATGCTGGACGTTTTTGTGAATGGCAAAAAACACTAACGAGACTCAGGATAGGACATACATACACGACACACACACATCTTTTGTCCGGTGGTGATCCACCATTGTGTGATAAATGTGGTGAGGCATTAACAGTTCTACACGTTTTAATCCAATGTAAACAATTAGACACTCTTAGAAGACAACACTTTCCATTACCCTACCGACAACATATACCTTTACACCCTGCAATGTTTCGTCGGTAGGGAACCGCTTTTTAGTCACAAATCATTGTTAGCGTTTTTTAAAGAAATTCATAGTTTTCATGTCATATACCCGGGCATCCCGTAGCATGACCTCTCCAGAGAGGTTTTCGCTGCGGTGATTACACAAGAAAGCACGTGCCTCACGGCCCTTGGACGCAAGGGTATGAACGTGTGAGGCACTTGTTGCTAAACCCATACATATCCACCATCGTCTTTTATTATCAGCAACATTAGTCATCTATTCACACCACACACACATTTCACGCATGGTCATCATTTTATTACTTGTATGTTTTTACCCGCCTTACCGCGAGGATTTTTATGGCCCTTATACAGCCGCTAATCACAATCATCGTCCACATTCCATGTCCCATGAATTGGCGCTCTTTGGCCATCAAATGGCCCTTGCGCCAAAAAACACCATATATCATCATCATGTGAATGGCAAAAAGATCCGATTCGTCAATATTTATGCCCCAGTCACGAGGTCTGACACGAACGCCTTTTTTTGCGGAGATAGACCAGCTCGTATTAGAACCACTTCTGCACGTACTACTCGGCGACTTTAATTGCGTCGTCAACGCACAGCGAGACCTGAGGGGTCCCGGCCAGAAGGGGTCAACATACCACGCAAGAGAATTGGTGAACGTCCTAAGACATATCAACCTAACGGACGTCTGGGGACATATGCACAATGATCGGTTCGTGCCAACCAGGACCTCCACGCCCCACGCAAAGCCGAATTGATCGCATCTATCTCCCGGACTACTTGGTTCTTCAGTAGTTAGGTGCGAAGTGCTGACCCCCCCCATAGACTTCGCAAAAAAGATCTGATCATGCACCGCTAGTGACGGTGTTGAGAGGAACACCCGGACAACGCCTGGGAGACCTAGGCTGGCGGATAGATCCCAACCTTCTGCAGGACGACGTTTGCGTCGCCCGGATCGAAGACCGCCTGCGGGAGTCAGTAGAATCCGCTGTCCCCTTAAACCCGCAAAGTTGGGACCTGCTGAAGAGCTCGCGGAAGGACATCTTGCAGGAGGAGGGCAGAGGCAGGAAAAAGAGGCTGACACAGCAGATGAATGAATTCCTCTGCAGGATACGAATTATTCGGGGGGCAGAGCTCCTGACATCATGCACAAGGGATTATCTCGCCGCTCTGGAAGAGACCCACGCTAAACCGCTAAAACGCAGGACAAGCCGGCTGGCATAGCCAACAGGTCAAAAGAGCCCCTTCTACGACGACATAAAAGAAGTGCACGGAAATGGCGGTATGCAACTGGCAGAGGTGAAACGCCCAGACGGTTCAATGGCTACCAACCCGCAAGAAATAGCAGGCGTCTTCCAAAACCACTTTGCAAGCCGCGTTCAAGAAGGAGAACCACGAGAAGACGGTCCCCCACTACATCTGGTTAAAGCGCTCTGCCACAATCTCCGGCACCCGGAAGAGGATGAGCTCGCAATTCTATGCCGTGAAGCAACGATGGAAGAATTCAGCAGCGCTATACGGAACATGCCTCCGAATTCAGCCCCAGGACCGGATGGGCTCACGGCGGGCTTTTACGCCACGTTCTTCGACCTGGCTGGGCGACGCCCTTCTGGAAACAGTGAATGCCTTTCTCACTGAAAGAAGAAACCCGCCTCCATTGGTGCCGGCCGCATATTACTGTTGTACAAGGAGGGCTCACCCCCAGAAGACCCAGCATCGTGGCGCCCGATAACCCTGCTTAATGTCGATTATAAGATTACTGCTGCCATCTTGAACAACAGATTGAAGCCACTCTTGTCGACGTTAATCTTCCCTTTGCCAGGCGTGTGCTGTTCCCGGCCGCTTCATGTATGCGAACCTAATGGTCACGAGAGATGCTTTCGAGTACATGACCAAGAAGAGGCTTTCCGGTGTATTTCTTTCACTAGACCAAGCGAAAGCATTCGACAAGGTCAGGCATGTGTACCTATTCCAGGTTATGCAGGAGTTTGGCTTACCAACGACTTTCATCGACCTCATCAAGCTTCCATAATCGGACTTGAACGAGGAACGTGGTTGTGAACGGTGTGGTCACGCCTTCTTTTAGCTACATTCGTTGTATAAGGCAGGGGCTGTCCGTTGGGTCCTAACCTGTTTATCCTCTCGATCGAACCGCTCCGACAAACCTGACCACAACCTCTAACATCCGAGGCTTCCCACTGACCGGAAACGACGAGCTCAAGGTGCTGGCGTACGCCGACGATGTGTCTTTTTTAAAAGACGAGCGCAGCGCACGCGAGTTCCGGAGCGACTTCCGCCGTTACGCCCAGGCCTCTGGCGCCGAGTTGAACTCGGAAAAAAGCAAAGCGCTTATTTTTGGCCCCTTTCCCTAAAGAGGCACTCGGGAATATTGGGACGGTAGACACGGTGAAGGTTCTCGGAATATACTTCAGCTGTAACGGCGTCACAGAGGACGACTTGGCAACAAGCGCTGGAGCGTGCTCAACGGGTAGCTACCCGCGCCCGAAAGCCTTGAGCTGAACCTGCGGGAGAAGGCGCAAGTAGTCAAGTTGAGCGTATGCGCTTTCGCAAACCACGTTAGCCGGTTGGTGGTGATCCCAACCCGAAT
>WOVY01000509.1:0-307500 GCA_013436015.1 Rhipicephalus annulatus
AAACGCACAGTTTCCACACGGCCAGCTTACGTTCAGGCTGTGTTTTGGCGTTTTGCCGCTATGTCGACCTTTTAAAGGGCGGGCGCAATCGTCCGGGCAGCATTGCGTGCGCTGCTCGTGCTGCGTCTTTTCAGGCGTGGGTGGCCACGCTGTTTTAAACGCAGGCTGGCTTTTCTATTCTCCTGCATTTTGTCATGTCTCGACAGAGGTGGCAACTGAAACGTTTTTCAAATGGGCACAAAGTGATTCTTGCTGAACTGCAGTTGCAACTTAAGAATATAACCATAAAAAGGGCGCAAAATACAAAAGCAAACCTAAGGTTTGCCTATATTAGCCGCATTTCCTTCGAATGGTATATGCTTTTGTGCCACTGTAGTTTCTGCCAATTTTCCTACATGCATGTATAAAACGTATCACGGCCATTTTTTTGTGCATTTTTGTACACCTCAACTGCGGGACCCATTACAAGCTCCTGTGTTTTTTTACTCGACTTTTGGTATCAAGGTAGTGTATCAGAGCATCATTTTGTGTGATAGTTATTTCCTATCAACACTTTCAATCTTTTTCATGCCCATTTCTTTCCCATTTGTGTCTCTGTAAAATAAAAAGTCTACATGTTTGAGTGGTGCGTGCTATATTTGTGTAGTCTAATCTAAAGTAAAGTAATAGACATATTTGCCCTTGTTTTCATCAGTGAACAATCAGTGATGCCCTGATGTGATGCCAGAAGCTTGCCTCAAACCCACCTCAAGCATTTGCAAATAAAATAGTTTTTACGTAAATAAATGCGCATTCTCGTCGTAACAAACATCCATTAACATCAGCCTTGCTCTGGTGTACCGAATATGAAATATATAAGCAATTCAAATGTTTATATACATTGCGGTCCTATTTAAATCACGCTGCTAAACTTCAATGCTTTCTTGTGTAAATAGAAGCAGCGTTATGCATGAAGTATACATTTCTGGTACAGCCGCTATTTTTTTTTAACGGAGCGATATTATGGATGACTGAAGGTTTACTCTCCAAAGCTACGATATATACGGTTATGGGGAACACCGCAGTATATAGATTTTTATTTTTTTTTACTTTTGGGGTGCTTTACCATCCGCTTGCATGAAAATATTAGCTAGTATACGCGCGCGGTTAGATGATGCCGAAGATCGCTCTCGTTGTTATCATCTGCTTTACCCTAACGTACGAGATACTGCTGCAGAAAACAGTGCCTCTATGAGAAGGAAGCTTCCTTAAATTGGTTACAAACAAGTCAGCAGTGAGGTTTAGGCGAGAAGATATATCCCATGCCCATTGCTTGGGTAGTTTTTCACCGTGTGAAGAACGCCTCTTAATGTTAACGTTCAATTTTACAAAAGCAAAGAGCGAATGCTATCAAAACATACACAGTTCAAAAATTTAAAAAAAAACTTGCAGTTAGGGATGACATTTGCGCAGCAACCAGGAACCTCAATGAAAAATGTTATCAGACTGCGCGAAACCTCCAATAAAATTAAAAATACCCATCAGTCTAAGCAGTTCTGAACAGAGATATTCAGTGAAGTATACCTTAATACAGATATTGAAACACAATGGTTGGAGGCTTGAAATACATTTATTGAGCTACCTTTACTTTCGCCGTAACGTAGGACTTCAAATATACACTTGAGAACAGAATTTCAATATACAGATACAGCACAACAGATGCTGGGATACCCATTTTTTGAATATTTGCTTCAGAGGTGCTTATCCTGCGCTAATATATTTAGGTGAATTTCATTACTACAAATAAAATGTTAGAGAACGCTAAAGCTTCGCCTTTACAACATAACGCGATTGTAATTTACGGTTCCTAGTGCGTACTTCAAATAATTAGTGCTTGCAAGCTTTTCGAACTTGCTACGCACCCGCTACTTGCCCTTAGGAAAACAGGTGCAGTAGTGTGGGCGCATTTTGTTGTGCGTTACCGGCTTGAAACCACAAATCCACTTGCCACGCAAACTATCCGCATGCGATTTCCACTTGGACCCAACCAACTTGTGTTTGATTGCCACTCTGGCCCGGGCTCTATTATTATTTTTTCTATTGTTTTCATTGTCGCCAATTTTTCAGTCACGCATAAGATCGTGGGAATTTCCACGAAACAAGCTCTTTGACGCTACCGCGTTAATATGCAGTGAATTGAAGCTTGCGAATTGCGTATTCAATGAAACAGCATCCCCAGTGCTATCAAAAAGGAGGTTCAAAAAGTACATAGTAAAAAAAAGGAAAGAAGCGGAAATTTCAAGGGCTCTTTTTTTTTGTTAGGCACATTGATGAGAACAAAAAGACAACAATAGTATAGGCAGAGATTTCGGGATGTTATTAGCAGTACAATAAATGGGAATATGAAGAGAAGTAGATGAAAAGGCAATTAGCCACAGGCTGAAACTCAGCTTGCTACTTTCGAATAATACTTCTGATGATCTACAAACTGAGTTAGCGTGGCGTCACAAGTGTTGACTGTTGGCCTCGCTATAATGCTGTTATACAAGATCACGTGATACATGACTCCAATAGTCAGAAAAAAAGCGTTCCACATTCGCTATGATGGCTACTGGCGGCATCGACTGACGCTCTGATGTTTAATATGAACATATACACTTCATAAAGTGGACGGAGGAATGTCGCCGCGGTAGCTCAGTTTGTACTACATCGGGCGCGTTATTCGAAGGTCTCAACCTAGACACGGCTAGGACAGCTAGTATACCCCTCCCCCACCCCCATGTAAGCGTTAATTTCCTAACTAGCACCAATTTATCCCCTAATGTTTGGTTGGCCAAACTGTGAATAAAAAAACAAGAAAAATTGGCACCGTATCGTCATGTTACACTGCAACTGTCGTCAAAAACTATAGTCTTGCGTCTGGAGAGAGTGAACAAAACGTTTATTTGATGTTCTACGTAAGAAAATTGGAGAATGATATTCGGGATGCGCTGCGTTAGAGTGCCTTGAACATGCAGCGGAGGCGAACAAGCACATCAAGTCCCGTCACACGTGAGACATGAGCGCTATTTGGCAGTTATTTTGAAAAACAAAGTGCGCGGCGTGCGTGTCCATCTCGGAGGCGATATGGTGTAGAACGCAAGGCGATGGGTAGGTGCCACCACCGTGTCATCTTAGCGAAGCGTTGGCAACTCTTTCCTTTTCGTGCAAGTGTTGCATCGTCAGCGCAGTGTGATAAGCGCTACGGTACTTACCCCCGTATTCACAAACGCTCCTCGACTCGGTTTTCACCCTTCACTTGACAGAGTTGAGCACTGCGCCACCATTCAGCTGAAAATCACGCTGCGCTACTTAAGAATCGCAGCAGACTATTGCTGATATGCAGTAACTTACCGTACCTAGAGATGGCGCTCCCATCGGCTTTCTCAAGTGAAGGCGAAGCGTTGAGTGAAGGGAGGTTCTAGAATACGGGGGTTAGAATTACTTACGTATGCTTTTTTCAGTAGAAAGACACACATACAGAATTTTGACGTGTTATGGTGCCTCCGATATGCGCAATAATTGCTTTTTATTGACAATCGCCTAAGTATGAACCCTAAGTCTTGAGCAATATTCGTGGGCGCTGCTGGATGTGGTCGTCCGTTCGAGGTGTCGTTTGGTGCCGTTTGGGGTATCGTTAAGAGCATACAAACAGACAAATGTACAAACAGACCAAAATTTCTGCCTTGAAGGTCCCCAAGAAAGACTATCGTTTTTAAAATCACTGTTGCGGCTATGGAAACGCGTGGGTTGATGAGATAGGAGGAAACTCCGAGCTGCTTCTCACTCGTCTGCAATGTGCTCTACGGTCACACAACTGCCATGTCAGCCGTAAGCAGAAAGCAGCATCACTTCCCTTTTGTTTGTCAGGTTGTGTTACTGCTGTATATTTTCTTTTGACAACTTTCGGCCACTAACGTTTTCAGACTTTGAGCACGTCAATGACACATCCGTTTAGAAATATTTCTCAGTTTATTGTGCGCAAGGCAGCAGCCTTTATGAATGACAGTTTTGGATAGATATGTGGGGTTTAACCTCCCAGTACAACCATATGATTATGAGAGACGCTGTAGTGGAGGGCCCCAGAGATTTTGACCACCTGGGGTTCTTTAACCTGCACCCAAATCTGAGCATTAGCAAGCTGTAGGATTGCTAACATGGCATCATAACAGGGCACCATTACAAATTTTTACACCAGTATACTGTAGTTTTTCGTCGCAATTAGTAATGCATATAATTTGTATTGCAGTTAGGCATGAGTATCACAGTCCTACACTAAACATCATATGTCACCTTGCAGACATAGAAAAAGTAAATATAGTACAGGTGGGTGTAGATGGTTATTCATCATTGGAAATGAGCTGGGACAGAATGATGCGCAAATCATTCGCAGAACGGGCACCATCTGGATATAGAGAAGCATTCACAAAAGTAATTCCCATTGACTGCATATATCGAAACAGCCTCGGTAGATAGCTCAGAGCAAGTCTGTTCTGAATTTTTATTATGACATTCCTCAAATGTGCCTCAATCAAATCGAGTATTATTTGCATAAAGCTTATAGGCTCAGCTTCGTGCGACATGTTGGATGCATAAGGTCACTCTAAGCGGTACTTTTACTTTTGTAGTTGACTGGACTTGATTTCTCATTTGATTTTTGAAGGCGCTTTAACAAACTGTTGAAAGCCGGCCAACAATCCTGCTGCACTTGCTTTTGGCAAAACATGCTTTCTCACCTTAGTAAAATATTTCTAGCTTTTCTACAACGAGCTCGTTCCTTATTTGCTATGAAAATGAAAGTATTTGGGGCAAGAATGCCGAATATTATTATTGCATGAGCAACTTGACAGCATCAAGGACAAGATCCTAAATTTTACGTATCGCAGCAGTGAATTAGGGCGCAAAAATGTGAACTGTGATTGTTTGCTAAAAGACAATACCTTGTGCGCTGTTCCGGCAGACATAAAATTGTGGTTACATATCTGATGAAGATAGCCTATTCAGAAGAATACCCAAAAAGATGCTGCACTTTACAAATAAGCTCTCAGTAAGACAATTCTGTCTAATTGTGAAGTTTCTAGAGCTTGCTTTTTGCAGCGCACTTTCTCTCTAGCGGTTTTCTAAGCGCCCGGTTTATGTTAATTATGCGCAGCATCAGGCATGCATACCGAAATTTCTGCAGGAGGTCCAAGTTACACTTATCAGAGCACAATATTTTGTTCGTTTGAGTGCTTATTAGCTTGTATTTCAGCACAGTAGTGACGCCGCTCAAACGCAAGGCCACACCTATATGATCCACAAAACATTTCTGAATGTCCTTTATTACCGCGAGAAAAAAAAACAACAACAAAAGGCCACAACGAAGTGGCAAAAGGCCGCCTTCTTTACTACGAGACGAAAGCATGGCTAACGTTTGGTGGAAACCTGCTCTAGAATACCCGTTCACCACTTCTTAGTAATAACTCACAGATACAATCTGCTGGCCTATTTTCAAGAAATCGCTGCTTCATGCCGTCCGCAATGCAGTACAAAGCATTCTCTTCCTTGTGTATAGGAGGTCATTACCTGAGGTTTCGCTTGGGAAAAGCGTTTCTGTTATCACAGCCTGTTAAGCCCGAGGCTCACATAAGGACAGACGTGCAACTAGGTACGAATCCAAAACTTCGCCATTCCTGCGTGATGACAGGTTTGACAGTTTTCCCGCGAGAACCTGTTTTAACGCAGCGATAAGTTTAAACATATTTGGATGCGCATTGCAGCATGCTTCGACCTCAAAGTGCGAATAGAATGCCAAGTGAGTCTTGCTGAAGGTGACAAGTCAGGTGGCAAGTAAATTTAAAATTTTTATGGCCTTCCCACACCATAAAGACAGCCTGCATGGTGAGTAGCCAGCCACGAATGGCGTGCGGCTGCTTAGAGGGCTGTCAAATATGCGTCCCGATATTCATTTGATTGCCTCTAATAGAAAAGCCAGGTGCTTGAAGGTGGCACTTTGAGCATAATTCATTTTACCAGCAGTACTAGCAGTCGCAGTTTTGCTATTCAGGCAGTAAAATAGCTTGTTCATTTTTTCTACGAAAACTGGATAGGCCTTGGCAGTCCCAGGTAGCTTACCGACAGTAATTATGACTCACAGTGCTGTTGACTCAAAATCTCTCAAGACTTTTGCCACGAACTTGACCTTCATGCCGTTGAAAGACTCCTGTAGATATGATCCAACGTTGATTTTCTCGTCAACTTCACTTTGAGTTGGTCAGAACACTTGTATAGTTCACAAATGTAGCTCCAGTCCACAATCTCTGTGCCAATAAAAAATTTGTGAGCGGCTCGAAGGCTTGAAGGTTCTTTCTTGTGCGCTTCAGTATGTGTGGAGTGTCGAAGAAGAATTAAACTGTCTGCCCGCTCACTTCAAAATACAGATTCTCTGAGTTGGCTGCCAATTCAACAACTAATATAATATTACTTGGTCCCTGATCCTACACCACAGCTTTGACATAATGCTTAAATCTCGCAGGCTGCGCTATCAAGGCCAGTAGCAGTGTCTCGATCTTGTCCATGCGCAGAGCAGTTTTAGCAACAGGGAATGCCACAGGCATCACCCACGATCGCTAGATTCCAGAAAGAAGTGCTACAAATGCTATGATTGCCACCATTGCTCCTCTCTGAGCTGTCGTCTGACTGCAGTCCAATGATTACATTATGTTTATTCTCATAGTGTAAATTTGGTCTAATCAATATTTCGTCAAATGTAATTAGGCATGCCTGATATTCAACTGTCGAACTTCTTGCTGCATGTTTAAGATGGTCCAATATACTAAAAATGATTACGCAAGTCATTGAAGTTTCAGACAACCACCTTCTAAGTGACCTCGGTTATGGCAAAGCCAGTACTTTCGAGAGATGGTGGTAAGAGCGTGGCCATTGAAAGTACATATTCGATGCGAATGCTTACAAATTTCGAGTACTCTTTTTTTTCTTCTTCTTGTGACAATAGAGTGTCACTTGGCTACCCAAAAGTTTGTGCAGCTCAGTGCTCACATGATGATTTGGCTTGTCGAGTGCTTCTCGTATGAAAATTTTTCACTGGAGTTTTATTCTAGCTGACTTCCGGTATCTTTGTGCATAATTCTTTAGCCGATTGATGACAGCTGCACTTTCTACTAAATATATTTTATCCTTGGGCTTCGCTGAGGTGTTTTGGAAGTTGTAAAGACAGATGCGTACAATATTGGCACCTGCTTCTAGTAGTGGTGGTATGCCAAGGCGAAGCCTGAGACCACTAAGGTAAAAGGGCGAGCGTGACCCCACTTAGTTGAGCGAAAAAAAAAACAATATGTATCACTCGGCTAAACCCCTGCATTGGGTGTGAGCCGTGAGAAGAAGAAGAGAAGAATAAGGAGCCCGAATGACGCGCTTAGTAAAAGCTAAGTAAAGGGCTAATATATTATGTCACAGGTTGAAAAGTGAAGCGTAGCCCAGCCTTAGCAATGTTAACACGAACTTCTTTTAACACAGAAAGCAATCACTCATTGCCACGTAAAGTATTTTTGGAGCTTCTTGAGAAGTGGTGATTCCGATGCAAGAAATTGGTCGTCATAATTTTCTAATGCCAAACGAATACATCAAAAAAATGAATTCAGCGAAGATACTTTGCACAATTTTTCCGTGAAGTGAAACAAATGAAGAGCAGCCACAAGAAAAACTGATACCTAAGTGAAAGTTTCATATGCGCGTCAGCAGGGATTTACCGGCACACGAGAAACTGTCCAAAAGTACCTTCACAAGCTTACAACATTTCTAAAAAATGCGCAGTACCAAACAAAAAATCACTGTAAAGCGAGGACAGTAAGTTTTTCGGTGGTCTTGTAGTTGTTTTGACAGAAATAGCACTTGCATCTTCGTACCGAAGGGAACGTGTGCTTACCTATCGTCCGCTGGGAAGCGAAAAAAATTTAATGAGCTGTTTCTTCCAAAAGTATACCACCACGAAGCAGCGGAGCATTCTTTGTGTCCTCTTCCTGCACTTGTCAACCATTTGAAGGCTTTCGAACTCACAAACACCGAGTTTCTTACCTTCAAGGCATTCTAATAACTTCCACACGTGCACAGTGAGTACAAACGGCAGGAGCAACGAGCCATATGGCAGTGAAGAGATAAGAGCAGAAGTACCGCCCGTCGGGGCAACGAATAAAGCTTCTGGATGAAGATATAGTGTTAAAAAAAACATGGCAAAAAAGATTTTATTTCTACCCAGTATTGCATAACCTTGCTTTATACGTGCTTAGGGTGGCGAAATAGGTTCACACATGCAAAATTCGCTAAATTTTCGCTCTAACCAAAACAATGGCGGACGCTCTTTTTTTTCATTTCGAGTTTTTTCATTTCTAATACCGAAACGAGTATGGGAAATTGCTTCGATAGCTGTCCAAGGCAAGTTATTATCATGGCTACTTCACGTTCATCACAATCACGTTACATTTACTCCGAATAACATCTCCTACACTTTCCTTGGCATGATTGCCTAGTAGATCTTAGTATTTTACAGACTACTTGAGGGTCTAGCTGAGTATCTATCTATCTATCTAGCCGCCTAAGTCTAGGTGCTTTCGTATCACCCTCTTAACTTGGGGCAAACGAACATGATTATGTAAGGGTAGGATGTTTCAGAATAGGACTCGCTGGCCATGACATGAATGATGTCATTGTCCCGTCACGCAGGTCATCAAACACTTCTCGCCTAGCAATGGCACATACCCGAAGGTTTCACTGATGTCCACGCAATGAAAGTGCGTTCATGGAGCCTCGTAAACCACACCGGGAAACCGCTTCGTTCATAATCTGTCTTCCAGGTTACAAGAAAGTGTTTGAGCTTCAGCGGAGATATACGTGCGGGGTGAACGTTGTACTTGCACAGAATACAAGCCATGCTATAGTCTCGCTCTCACCTTGCACATACAGCGTACTTGTTCATTTCGACCACAGTGGTGGGGCTTCCAAAGTGCGCTGCAACTTGCGATCTACGGCCACGAAGGAACCCGAGGTGCCACTTTCCCACAGGTCGTGGCACACACACTCACATGTAAGTCGTACTTTCTTGTCCTCGTCTTTTCAGCTTTGTCTTTTCCACTGTTTTACGAACATCAGATAAAAGGTCAACAGACTTGGCACAAATTCAGTGATCACAGTGATTTAAAGACGACGTGATATACCTTTTAAGGGTTGCAGGGTGTACCAAGGTAAAGTGTAAACGTTGTCTCATGCGCATGCTCTTTCGAAACGCTGCCAAAAACAAAACCTGATTAGTACCACGTTTCAACATCACGTCGAGAGGAGGCTGCTGTCCTTTATCTTCTTATTCAATCATAACATCGATGGAATTTGTATTGCAATTCAAAGGGTTCACATACACATCCAAATATTCTTTCTCGATTACACAACAACCATCATCAAAGAAAGGAAAGAAGAAAAGTTTGAGACAGGGGTGAGTGATTAGAATGCTCGGCATTCCACCAAATCTGTTGTAAAACTGGCGGCAATCACTGAAATTGAACTACGCATTACTGTCCCACAGACTTGCCGATAGATTGGTCCTTTAAAAACAAAGTACTCATTAGGCAGACAAAAGTGCATTATGGTCTCTAGGTCTGGCTCGTCGGGAGGTGTTCCGTAAGAGAAGAGATGGATTCCACGGCCTGCTTGCAAAACTTAATCACAACCTCACTGGGTACTCTGGTAAACGTGACATCACGAAAAACGACAGCATGACTTCATTTTGATCATCATCTAATACAGCCTCACTGCACTCATTGTAGCCCAGAGGTCTCTACCTTGTTCCGCCAATCAACTCGGTCCTCTGCTCTTTGCTGCCACGTTGTAGCTGCAGATTTGTCATTCCCATTTACCCACTTAATTTTCTATTTCCCCTTCACGCGTTTGGCATGCCTGGGAATTCAGTCAGTTGCCTCAAAGTACCAATACAAAAATAACTATAGAAATGGGTGCACGCTAAGCGATGCTTTTAGTCTTCAGATTTCAGAACCGCAGCACACGAGAATAAAAATGTTTTACTTTGCATTTTACTGCCCCACTTATATCAATGGCCACTTCCAATCACCACCCACCTCTTATACAGACGCTCTCACTCGTTGTTTGTAACTTCTTTACTTCTAATTGTGCATTTTAGTCGTGCCATAATTCACGGCAGGGAAATAATATTTGTTGCAAAATTATAAGTTCCAACGTGTTATTTAAAGTTAGGTGCATATTCAATCATTTCGAAGTAGCTTCTCCAATATGACATTTTTTTTGGAATAGATCAGTAGCACTATCTTACCATCATCGCTCTGCCTAGCTGTATCTCTCGCTTTCTCCCAATGAACGTGAACTTCATGCACGACATTTAAGTAGCTAACAACGCGCTATTCGCTACTCCGAAAGTGAACAAAATTTATACACAATTAAGCAGCGCACAAAAGAAAACACAGAAGGAAAGAAAACAGAACAAGCACTGATCCAACAACTGAAAATTTACTTGAAGAAAAGCGTATACATATATGCGTGTGTACACAGAAAACCAACTGCCACGCAAGACTACATCTGAAACAAATTTCTTGCTCTGATAAAGCAACAGACGGCTGGTTAACGCTATTGACAGCCACCTGGCAGATTCAAAGACGTGTAAAGGGTAGTAAAAAGACAGTTGATAACGGTTGCTCAATAAAGCACGTTGGGAAGTACACTGCTTGTTCGACCGGTGTAGTTTGTTTAATTTCTTTCGTATGCGACAGTGTCTGCTTCGGACAGACAGGCAGATCCGTGACTATCAGGCTGCGGGAGCATGGAAATTCTTAAAGGTTGGGGCATCATCTCACCTCGACAGCCATCGCTGTGACCACGGTTGCACTCCTTCTTCTGTATTCAAGTATTCTGCTTTATATCAAGTATTCTGCTTTATAAGAGGAAGAAATTTGTTTCATCACTCAGATGTAATCTTGCGTGGCCCATGGTTTTTCTGTATGCTTATATATATATATATACTTTTCTTCAGATCATTTGCATTTGTTAGACCAGCGCATGCCCTGTTTTCTTCTAGTTTGTGTTTCCTTTTGTGCGATGTCCAATTTTGGATAAGTTCTAACTCGCCCGTCTTTCCGTTGTATTACAAAAAATTATAATCTAGGGCAAAGCTTCATCCTCAACAACAATGGGCCTGCATGCAGCTCTTTAACAAACTTGTACTTTTTTTATGACGCAGTGTTATTCGATGTAAGAATTATCGACATAATAATTAGGACATGCCAGTAACGTGTAGTGGCTCTCACACAATCGTATGACATTGTTATGCTAGATAGCCCACCTTTAATTCCCACCACGGTGGTCTAGTGGCTAACGTACTCGGCTCCTGACACGCAGGTCGCGGGATAAAATTCCGGCTGCGGCAGCTGCATTTTCGATAGAGGGAAAAATGCTGTAGGCCCGTGCGCTCGAAATATGGTGCAGGTTAAAGAACCTCAAATGGTCTAAATTCCCGAAGCTCTCTACTACGACGTCTCTCATAATCATATAGTGGTTTTGAGACGTTAAACCCCACATATCAATCAATCAATCAATCAATCAATCAATCAATCAATCAATCAATTAATCAAGCAAGCAATCAATCAATCAATCAATCAAATAATCAATCGATCAATCAATCAATTAATCAATCAAATGTACTGTGAAATCATATACAAGCAACAGGTCATAAGAGCAACTGCCATACGATTCAACACAAGCCTGAGAAATGGCGCCGAATGAATAGCTTTGTCATACTTCCAACAGATAGAAAAAATTAGGCATGAGGCCTATATATTTAAATGACACACCGTTCAAGTAGGCAAATAATGAAGCCGCATATTTAACCTCTATGTAGATTTCTAATCAGCATTTGTTAACAACTGTTAAACATAGCGGATAGAACCAGTCACAAAGATGTGTAACGCCATCAGCCACAGATTATTCTGCCTGTAACACATTCTTTTTATATCGTTACTACTTCTTGATAATGTTTTAGTGGGTCATCTCGACTCGTATTCTCGTAGGAGCACAAGCGGCGTCACCAAAAACCGACTTGGTCCCACGCTGACGGTAATAATTATATTCTAACCTTATATTTTTTTCTGTATTCAGAGTTTTACTTGCCAAAACCACGATATGTATATACGCACACTGTTGTGGGGTGTTTCGGAAATTCTGACCGGCTGGTGTACCACTGACATCGCACAGTACACTAGCGATGTAGTAGCTCTCGAATTTCCTCTTCACGGGACTGCCACATAAGGGATCAAACAGGAAACTTCCGGTCAGCCACCGAGCCACTTTACCACCGAGGGGGACATTGGTTGAACCTGAATCAGCGGAAATCGACATTTGCTAAAAGAAAAGACTGGGTGTAGCACGGCGAGTAAAGAAAAAAAAACTCACAAGGTTTGCTATAAATTGCCCCGCCGCGGTGGTCTAGTGGCTAAGGTACTCGGCTGCTGACCCGCAGGACGCGGGTTCGAATCCCGGCTGTGGTGGCTGCATTTCCGATGGAGGCGGAAATGTTGTAGGCCCGTGTGCTCAGGTTTGGGTGCACGTTAAAGAACCCCAGGTGGTCTAAATTTCCGGAGCCCTCCACTACGGCGTCTCTCATAATCATTTAGTGGTTTTGGGACGTTAAACTCCACATATCATCAGGTTTGTTATAAATTGATTTAGATGACTCGAAGGTGAGCGCTATTTCACTTTTCTACAGTCGGTGTATAGATCGTATCCAGCTCAACTCTTTTCTGCTCCTAACGTAGCTATAGAGTGACGTTTGCCTCCAAGGCATTGAAAGCTTTCTTCCCGTCACTTTACTTTCCGGTGGGTTCGTGATGAGCTTACATATGACCAAACAACGTTGTCCTTTGATGGTATCTTCGTGTGACGTTACTTTATGTAGCGTCGAAAGAACGTGAGTGTGACGTCACAAGTTTTCGTACTACCTGACGTCATCGTGAAGTCCTGCGGTAATGTCCTCTCAAATTGATGAGATCTTGCGTCCTTCTTGTTGACGTGGATGTTGTCGATGCCGACCGCCAATGTTCGTGTGTCATGGGGTATGCAAAGCTTTTGTCCTAATAAAAAACAATGAACTTCCTAACCATAATTATGCTGACAAATTAACGTTCAGTTCATACAACAATTATGAAACATTGAATGAGATTCATACATTCAATTGTCAGCACCGAAAATGTCAAGCCAATACATTGTGTCTTGTGTGTAGTATGTGCGACCTGATATCAAGCATGCGAAGCTATATGCTCAAGATCAGTTTTGCCGGCTAACACAAGGGCGGTTTCGCGCAGTTTGTACAGTGCATTTCGTCGTGCTATCTCTATGAAGCTTCAAGAGATTAAATAGTTCGTTCGTTACGGGTGCTGAAAAACTCCGAATGGTGAAGACAATCAAATTGGTTACGGTTACTTGGTTTTGCATAAAAAGTGTTGAGGTAAATTGTCAAGATTTGAAAATAGAAAGTTATCAAGCAAAAGAACAAATTATCACAAGCAAACTACCGCAAAAATACGTGCTTCATTGTGATTACTAATTTCTTTGTAATTTTGAATACACCGTAAGCGTCCTGCGATTCACTGCAGACTATGGCATCCAATAATCTGCTGATTTGGCAACCCCTACGAGGTGGCAGCAGCGAGCTCGACTAGCTATAAAAGAGCACGATGACTCGCGCAAAGTACCGTCACCGTAAGGTTTACGCGATGAGGTCTTCCGCGAAGGCCACCATCTCTGCAGTAGTGGCCCCCGACTGTGCCGTTCTATCAAGAATTGCACCGAAAAGAGAACGTGCTCCGCATGCGCTGAAGGCAAGGAATAAAAATGTCAATTGCAGTGTTTGCCGCCTTTATCTTGCGCTGCATCCGTGTGAATGTACCTTAGCCCTGTTGGAAACAGATTTGGCCGATCATCTGACTCACTCCGCATAAGGTTACCTTCCGCATACTCAGCGAGCATTTCCTTTCATATTTCTATTTTGTACGTGACTAACGGTTATATAAAGATACAAAAAAGGAACGCAAAGCACGTTGGTTCCGCAGCCCGCCCTATTAGAGGCACGGAAGCGACCACACCGCTTTGCCTCCTAACAAATCAATTGAGGCGCTTGAAGTAGAAGTGTAGGTAAGGCGTTTTCCGTAAGATACGGACTTGTAATGCAACGCACGTACCGGAGCAAACGAGCCGAAATAAAAGATGGAAGAGCCGGTAGAGGCGATATCAACACGGATATCAAGCGGGGGGCTCTAGGCATGCAGGGCACGCACAAGCTCTTAGGAGGCGATGCTCTAAAGATGGTGTGGGGAATGTGAGCGACCGTCGAACCTGGCTCTCATGCTAATGTAGTCACAACATGCCTCGTAGATGGAGTAGGCCCATGACCTTATTTATTGCACGACTCGTGATAGTGATTTGCTGCACACGGTGAATTAACATCTATGTTTGCCGGTAACGATTTCACTAGTGATGATTTTCGCATTGTGTCTATCTAATGCGAAAGTTGTCTTAAATGTGGCAATTGTATGTCGGTAATTGCAATATCAATGAAAGATGACTACCCTGAGTTTGTTGATTTTGCAATCACGTTTTGTCTGCGTAAAGTGTTGACAAATTAAATCCTATTGCATGTTTATTGTAACACATAGGTTTTACGATGTGCCATAAGGTACGCATCATTCCACGTAACTGTAGAGGCAACTTTATAGGCAACCACCTTGCGGCTCGGGTTCCGCACATGTGTACAATATGTTCTTGTTAAACTAGCATATCAAGTAGAGCGCTGGTATTGGGCAAAAAATTTATTGTGAAACATATATATGACCATGGTAACATCATTACCATGAATGTTTTCTGCGAAGACGCACGGAATCGAATTTCTGATCATAGAAGAGCGGCTTAAGCAAAGTGGGGTAAATGTTTATTGCAACTTTAAGGGCGATTGGTAATAAGCGAATTTTTTGGGGGTGACCTAGAACGGTAAAGTGTTCCTTTTTGTTACTGTGACAAGCAACGCATTTGTGTACTTTTCGTCGGTAACACCTGCAATCGTGCATATACTATTATTAAAACTTAGTTTCATCGACTGTATTTGGCCGCTGATGAAAAGACTATGCTGCCAGTGACAGAGTATAAAATGACGATATTGCAAAAGTTAAACTATCATATTTTGTAATGAAAAATGCTATGAAATATTTGAAGCGAGTACTTTCCGGAAATCGCCTCGTTGCCTTCTCATATTGTTATGACTAAAGTATAGTGTGTCCCCTTTTTATGCCGGTTAAAAGTTAACCAGAAAGCTGAAAAAAAGCGAACAAAGAGAAGTTAATAAGTGCACACGACAACGTCAGGCGTTGAAATGAGACATGCTTAAAAACAAGGTGCAAAGCTTCCAAGCAGGAAGCCTTTATCAGTGTGCCATTAACGCCATTCTGTGTCCGCTTTCTCGACTCCTTATATCATGGCTCACAGAAACACCCCCAAGCTTCTCTGTTTCTTTTGGGGATTGCCAAAAATAATTTCTCGTGTTAAATATTACACAAGCTGGCCAGCTTATTGTCTGGTGTCATATAGCTGCGGATCGAGATAAGTCATCCAACTTAAAGCTTGCGGTACCAAATCTCTTTAGGTGTATAAATTCAAGAACCCCTGAGTTTTCAGTTTTCATAAGGACAAATTCGTGCTTAGCGACATGCTGCACTAGGAGTACTGGAAACGTCAGTGACATGAAGACTGTTTCTCAGAAGAATAGTCAGGTTACGTCTATTTCAATTTACCCCACTAGAGGTGGCGTAGTTTCCGCGCCCGTTGACGATAACAGACCTGTCTAAATAGCTAAGAGAGGTGGCAGACGAGATAGATAGATAGATAGGTAGGTAGGTAGATAGATAGTTAGATAGATAGATAGATAGATAGATAGATAAATAGATAGATAGATAGATAGATAGATAGATAGATAGATAGATAGATAGATAGATAGATAGATAGATAGATAGATAGATAGATAGATAGATAGATAGATAGATAGATACGCTCAGTCACTGAAGTTTGCTGAAAAATTCTTCGCATTTAAAAGTGGTACCCAGTGATCTACAAGCAAGAATTAGAATCGCATTATTTCCACGCAGTATGCATTCTGAGCCCAACGCTCACAGCCTGCGGGCAAGAGTGCAAAATCTACTACGCCTCATCAATCAATATTGCCCGAGCACTCTCTTATACGGCGACGCCGCTAGACACCATTCCCACAGTTTTACAGTTGGAGCTGTAGCGAACAAATATCATTACCTTGTAGCCTCAATTAGCGTGTCTAAAAGAAAATATCTGCAGGCTAAGAGTATGTGGCCACTGCGGCGATTTCCACGCTGCCATAAGCCATCCTCACACAAATGTTATTCAATGTTTTATTGATTCACACGATGCCTGGCGGCCCTTCCCACAGGGTATCGCCTTACAGCCCCTACCGAACTCCGAACATTGCAGTGTACACACCGCCTAAGTTCCGACAGATCTAGACCCCTAGACACGCCTCTCTCTCGGGTCATGACGGCGCACATGCAGCTACCGGAGTAGTCACTAACTGGCATCAGAGGAAGAGCTATGCAACCCAGATGAAGAAGACACAAACACCGAATTGCTAGGATATCGAGACACTCTCAATTGCTGTAGGTGATAACTCATTCGGCCCTCTCTACCACACCACGCACTCACACAAGAGGGTGCAAACGCGGTGGGTCAACGGCAGGCTAACACATTTCCGAACCTCATTTCCTTCACATCTTCCTTCTTACTTCTTACCCTGACAAATTTGCTTGCTGTGGAGCGGTCCCGACGTTGTTTCACGTAACGCATGAATATCAGTCTCCGTCTGCCAGGTGCTGTGCCAACAATGCCTCTCCTATTCCACCCCGCAAGGCTGGGAGAGCATGCTACGTGACTGAAGCCCGAGTGGCCAGCGGGCGCTGGTTCGTCGGGCATGGGACGCGGCAGCGGCTGTTATACCTCTGTACTGAGGGACCCACCGATATTTCTCTATATTACCAATGCACTGTTTCTCTCTCTCTTCCTGGCTAAAACGTAGCTTTCTCTGGTCCCACATTCAGCCTCGACCACAAAGGTCGATTTAATATTCATTGATAGTTTTAGTTGTCTTGATGGGGCTGTAAGAATTAGCATCTTTAAGCTGTGTATTTGCAGTGAAACACCAATACAAGGTGTTTCAAGAAATGTATTCATTATTATTTAAAACAACCTGCAAAACGCGCTATTTGCTAGCTGTTTTCACAGTACCTTTTCCGTAGCGGAGGGCATTTTAAAAGGGTTGAAGACATCACTTAGAGCAGTACTTACAAAACATAAATAAATTAATCTTTTATTTACTTAACTTAGGCAGTTTGGTCAAGTGGGAGACTTGAAGTCCATCATGCAAAGAACTCATTGCCGCTTTGAGATTTTGGAAAAGTGGCGTGTAGTATTAACACCGAAATAAAAGAAATTCTTCTAAATTCAGCAACAAAACTCAAAGAAAAATGCGAAAAAGCACAACTGTGTTATTCGTCTGAGACGTCTGAAACGAGACAGCTTTGTTATATCAACCGTGAACCGACTTCGTTGTGTGGGTGTGCGGGCTGCGCTTGCAATTACAGCACGCATGGCGCACATTCTTCAACGAAAGGAGAAGAGTTGCGCTCCTGTAACTGCCGATTTGAACAGTGATGTTATTGTAGTCGTTTGGTTTTATAGCTCATCGCTTCGTTGGTTTCGGAATCGTCACAGGATTTCGGAGAATTTCATAAATCGCAGCCATTACTAGAAGCCGCTTTTAAAAAATCTCAAAGCGCCAATTGGCTCTTCGCATGAAGGACTTCAATTCTCCTATTTCATTTAACTGCCTAACTCCACCAATCAAAATGTCACTGACCTTCATTTTATAATTACTGTTACAAAATATGTTTTCAACTATTTAAAGATACCTGCCACTACAAAAAATAAACTCTGAAGACCGCGAGGAAATAGCGCCTTTTGCTGAAATTAAAAAAAAGATATATTTGACAAATTCTTTAAAACACCCTCTATACATTGCGCAACCTCTCTAATATCCAAGAACAGTTAACAATAAAATGCTTTCTTTAAGACACTTTTTACTTCCAGGTCTTATCAATTTCGATGACCGAGAAATAAAATATGTTTTTTTTCAATTATACAAAGCGAGCATGCTCAGCCTTGCGAAAACAAGAAATATTTTTCATAGTTTACGTAATCTGGACTGAGGAAGTTGGCGCCACTGTTTTTCAGATAATAATAATTTCAGAAATACGGTGTTGTAACAACTGTGCAGAAATGTATGACATAAAAACATGAGCCACGTGAATAATTGCCTAGTGAATGTTCTGAACTGATCACACTAAATGTGGATCTCAACTAAAAATAACCCACCCATACGACAGTGGAGTGGGGCCAGACACAATCATTCTCAAGGTAAAATAATGGCATTTATTCTCATTCAAGGATCCAAACTTGTACACATGTTCAGCGATGTGTCATTTTATTCTCATTGGTTTCAGCAATGAATCTTGCATAGCAGACACCCTTATCAACACTCATACTCATTGACCTTGATGAAGCAGAAATGCAGTGCAGTTTCGGCAAAGGTGCTGCTAAACAGTTTCTTCTTCAAATTAGAATATCTTCAACAGTTTCAATTTTCAAAACACATTCTAATGGCCTAACGGAATACTTATTCTTGATGTGATTTCTTCGGAGCTGCTGCATTACAGAAGAACGTTGGGCTTTTTGTCTTTCTGTGGCGATGACAATAATTGAGAGAAATATTTTGGATGTGTTACAGCTGTGATTAAATTTAGGCATTGCTTACCACGCCCATGCAGATTGGCGGACTCATCTCCAGACACGGCGTAACCATTTTGTTGCCATGCCTTACTTTACAATAACTTATGCGATACTCTCGATACTAGTACACTGAGAACAGCTACAATTAACCCTTGTAACCGTAGCCGCCGTAGCCATTGTAGCCGCCGTATCCACCGTAACCGCCATATCCCAAAACACTTCCGTAGCCATCCAAGCCACCTCCGTAGCCACGAACATATGAGCCATAAGTTCCGGCTCCGAGACCAGAGTGTGCGACTAGTGCTCCACCATTGGACAGCCTGTTCACTTGGTGAATGGTTCTGACCAGAAATGCTGGACCGGGTACCGCCTTGTATAAGCCAGGCGCACCCCGAATAAGAGCCACGCTGCTACCGACGCCAACTCCGCCAAGTCCAAGGCCTCCACCATATCCAAGGCCACCGCCGTAGCCACCATATCCTCCGTAGCCACCGTAGCCAAGGCCTCCATAACCAAGGCCTCCGTATCCAAGGCTTCCGTATCCAAGCCCACCAGCCATGGCGATGGCAAGCACAGCCGACAGAATGGTTGCAACAGTCTGCGTACATTTAAACATCAATTTCTTGTTTTGAGAGAAATGTCAATTACTTGTTCTATACCGAAAACTCTAATAATAATTTATTTCCACCCATTGCTTCCACTAATTTTGTGACAAGTGGATGCCACGCTCGATGAAGAGGGTCTTACTTTCGAACATTTGCGCATGGTACTCCTCACCAAATAATGAGCCATGCCAGCTATCTTCTATGTTTTGTATGAGTTATATACAAGCATAGTCGCATGCAGGAAACGACGCCGTTTGTACAAACAGAAAATCCGTGCAAATAAAGACATATTTTTAATATTCTGACCTTTAGCAAGAAGGTTTTCATGGAAAAGGGTGGCATTTCAGGAATTAATCTGTCAGACGACGTAGCTATTACATTAAACTTGAATAGTATCGCCTTTCACCAACCGCTTTATGCTAAATTTTAATTTTTGCACGTCCTTGTAATTAAGAATTCACGCTGCACTTCATAACGCTTGTAGAATACCTACGGTCACAAATATTTCGACGGACAACAATTTTGCCAACGATAACAAACTACGGAGTAAGCACCTGGTATTTAACCTTTGATGATTTTTGTGACAAGAAAACCATTCAACCGTAGAAACATGATAGACAGTACATATACTGATAATGTTGTATATCCTCAACCATGATTGTTTTAGTTTACTGTACTTCATAAAATTTCGTTATTATTATGGTTCTTCTTTGTCCTGGGAGTTCACGTAAGCTTTATGTTTTTCACTTTGGTGATGACGCCTAGTATTTCTTTGTAATGTATTATATCATCTTTTCCTCCTTGAAGAGTATTAGGCAGCCAAGCAGGTTCGTCTTTTGTTAAGGACTTTCTTCTTGCCCCGTTCTTTCTCTACGTATACTTGCACCAAATAAACTAAACTTGAGGTTGTTTTGAGACATGTAAATGCTAAAAATACTCTAAGGGCGCTAACTGGTGAATCACATTCTCCAAACGAGGAATGGTTCTCATTTGATTAAGTTACTCTAATTCGAAACCTTAGACTGCACAAGAAAGCACTGTTACTTGCCCATGTAAAAAGAAAGAGCTTTAGAAACAAAAATCTGCAACGTCGTATGCTAAAGCTCTAAACAATTAGTAAATAACAATTGGTAGTAATATATTACATTAACTGTAACAAACGTATGCATCTTGCCAAAGTTTATCCGCTCTGTCATTGCTATTCTACACAAATGTAGCAATATTACGGGCGCTGCGTTGGCACTCACCAGAGCGTTCATGGTGATGGCTGGTTCCATCGGTTGCAGAGCGAGTGATGTATCTGCGGTTCGACGGAAGCCTCTTATATACTCGGCCCTACGCGATAGCCACACGTACCGGATAGCAGGCGTGTTACGTGTAGGCGACTCTATCGACACTGTCACTGCCTCAAGCATCAGAAAAAGCACTAACCATGCACGTTCTATGGCAAGTAACGCGTGGGTTTCTCCCGCCCTACATTGTGCTCTTCGCAACAAAAGACGGAAGCGAAAACTGCTTTAAAGTGATACCGCACAATTTTGCCTTCGAGTTCGGGATCTCGCTGAGCTTTCCTGGTGAAGAGCCAAGTAGGCACTTACAAGGGTTATTTGTGCCTCTTCTGTGGGTCATAACACACGGAAGCAGACGAGCACCTAACGTGGCACAGGCCGAAAACCAGCGATAGTGCCAGACTAAAGCACGTGCTGACGCACCCCTCTTTCTGCGTAATTAATTGAGAATGATTGTAGCATCTGTGATCGAACTCATGACACAAAAGCTTCATAAGAACACTAAACAATACTTAAGCTGTGCACGAAGCTGTCGCACGTATTAGAACTATTTTGTATTTATTCCTATGGTTCAGAAAAGCATAGAGCTTTCTAAAAAATTAGAATGTGGCAGGATTTCAGCAGAAACAAGAAGCACTCATGTGGCACGCTCAATTACCAAGTCGGCCAAAATAAACCAACTTGAATAAACGAAAACTAAAGCTACCTAATTGATCATTTACATCTTTAATGTAAAAGAAGTTAACCTTGTTAAGTCATGTGGTTCCTTATAAATTTGCCCGAAGAGCCTGGAACGGTAAATCTGTTTTCTTTGCTTTTGCTATTTTTTCTGTTAATTGTTCTCCGTTAATTGTATTGAGTAATTGAGGTCCCACTCATTCAAGGATGTCTTTTTTGCTCTTGACGGGTAGACGAGCGGATTGTATTATAATAATAAGATTTACTTTGGCATTCAAAACAGTTACACGCCACCGAGATAAGGCAAAACGAAACAGGCAGAACTGTTTTCGAGGTAGGCGTACATGCCATATTGTTAACAAAAGAAGGACCGCTGTGAGGAACGCGAGAAACATTGAGAACATGATTCAGTATTACCACTTTAAAATATTAATTGAACACATTTACAAATTTCCAGCCCACTTCCATAATACAGGGACATTTTTAAAACACCTTCACCTTTATAAGCTATCAAAGGAGGTTACGATTACATCGCGTCCTGTCAGGTTAGATGTGTGTCATGTAAAGCTAGTTTTGCGTTAGCGAAACATACTAATGGAACGATCACTAATAAAACGCGTATCACTTAACAGCCCATAAGCAAACAGATATGACATATATGCGACTAATCACTATGCATGAATCGAAACAGAGAAGTGCAATAGTTAAAATCAAGAAAACGAACTATCACTGCTTAGACATTTATTACTTTGCTCCAAATATGGAGACATATAATAAATATCACAGCCAAATATCAAAGCTTGTAGTTTAGACATCGAATAATAGTGTTATTGGAGGGTATGAAGGCACACAGGGAATTTTGTTGCTTCAAGATATACAGCAATTGTTTCATTTTTCATTCCTGAATTTAAGAAGAACTTCCATTGTTTAGTCGCCCTAGAGGAAGCCATACATAAAAAAACTTCTGTTGTACTCTGGCAGGTGGTATGTACATAATGACACTTTGTCCTTATCTTTTTAATGCATTGATTTTAAAGTACTTTTTGCAGCTTATTTATTTATTTCTTCATTCATCTATTAGTGCAACCTACATCGCCTAAGTAGGCAATATTGTAGACGGTGAGGGAAAAAAAAGCAGTATTACAGTCGAACAAAGCGCTCGTTTGCGCCGTCGAAAATGGCATACATTAGTGCAGCAGCTCCTACGCATTCGCAAAAAGCACACATCCTGTAGTGACGAACAAAAAGCATCGGATGGAAGATCAACAACACACGCATCCATCGATTGATTTGTGTGGTTTAACGTCCCAAAACCACTATTTGATTATGAGAGACGCCGTAGTGGAGGGCTACGGAAATTTTGACCACCTGGGGTTCTTTAACGTGCACCCAAATCTGAGTACACGGGCCTACAACATTTCCGCCTCCATCGGAAATGCAGCCGCCACAGCCGGGATTTGATCCCGCGACCTGCGGGTCAGCAGCCGAGTACCTTAGCCACTAGACCACCGTGGCGGGGCAACACACGCATCCAAATTATTCCTTTCACGAATCGTAAAAGAAGAAAAAAGAATTTGCAAAGCACCAGTACGACAGCTGACCTCGTGGATTTTTTTTGAGTGATCATTTCTATGTGAAACGTAGTGTGGGCTCATCATGTATAAACTCTTGTTAATGCGGATTTCATCACATAATATAGAATGGAAAAACTTTAATTGCAAGAATTTTCTGTGCTACTCAATAGGTTTCATTCGAAGTTATTCCTAATGCATATAACACTGGAGTTAAAACTGTAATTATTACTGACAAAGCGCTCCGCACGATTTTGTATGCGTTCAAGTTTCTAGATTAGAGTCCGACCAAGAGGATCCCACAATGTACAGGCGTACTCAAGGATAGGTCAGACATTCGTAACATACAAAGCCTCTTTCACACTTTCTGCAGCAGACCTGAAATTAAATTTATTAAAGTTTAACACCATTGGCCTTGCCAGTTACGTAACATATATGCTTATTCCAAGATAAATCAGAATAACCACATCTACGTGGTTATAATATTAATAAATGAAAATTCAGCAGTGCAGAATTTGTTTTTGTAGCGTAGGGTTCTCTGCAAGGTCATGCGATTCGGCTGATGAGTGAAAAAAAACGGTGTTTATTAAATACACACATAGAATTAACGCACACAATTTTCTGAAGTTTCGAATTGCTTGAGGTTTGATACTACTTGTGTATCTCATTGTGAGATGAATTGGCAGGTATTCCAGCGCCAGTGCCACTATGAGCGCCGTTTTCTTTTTTTGAACAAGAAATCATCATCTTGTCTATAATTGAAAAGCCTAGAAAACTGTGAATGAATAAACTAATGAAAATTTTCTGCTTTGAGCGAGGATTTAATGACCAACTTCTGCGCTTTTTCGGCCATGTCAAGGTAATAGTACTTCTATGTTCCTGAGATACTCTTGTCACGTGCTCAATAGCTGAAATGATCAAGAACATTAAAAATCATTTTTAATAAGCAAAGAGGTGCAATACTGAAACCAACACCCAAGTTGCTGCCCTGTCGGCGAATGACGTATTATTTGGTAAAAAACGGAGGCTGTACACTGGTCTCGGCGGTGCGGAATATGAGAACTGTGAAAGCCACACCAGTGAAGCGCTGGAGAAACACTACACAGGAAAAAAGAAAGCTTTCCTATGCTAAGCACGTGCCAAACACCGCCACTGTCGCCTTGTGGTCAGCACTAGCAATTCTGTAGAGGCAAAAGTAGTGATGCCATCGGCTGCGACACTTCCATTGACAAGCCACACTTGACGCCACACACACAGTGTTGCCGATAATTCTGGCAAGCGAGGTTAGCTTTTCGAGGCAATATTGAAAATTCATTCACACACAATCAGTGCATCTCTCAATTCTGTAGTTTGGCATATAGGACGGAAATGTGCAATAAAACGTACCCAGTGAATTTATTTTAGATCCATTGACCTCGAAAAATCACCCGAGCTGGTGATTTTTCTCCGTGTCATCTTCGTGTCATACAGTTCTTCCACCACCGAGCTACAATCGTTCTTTTTTTTAAATCTTGGACAAAAACAGTGGTAACACTGTTATTCCCGCTAACGTGCTTTTGTCACGGTCAAGTGAGTTTTTTATTAGGGTGGCATTACTCTCTTTGTAAAAATGACCATTTATACAGAATCCTCCTTTCGCTAAGTGCCGTACACGTGCATTGAACTACTAGTCACGTTGGATTATAAACTCCAAATTGACATAGTTTACCGTAAACCAAACGCTTGTTTTGTGGCCTTCCTTTAAGCACTTGAGCCCCGCCGTGGTGGTCTATTGCATAAGGTACGCTGCTGTGGACTCATACGTCACGGGATCGAATTCCGGCTGTGGCGGCTGCATTTTCGATGGAGGCGAAAACGCTGTAGGCCCATGTGCCAAGATTTTGGGTCACGTTAAAGAACCCCAGGCTGTCGAAATTTCCAGGAACACTCTCCACTATGGCGTCTGTAATAATCTTACGGTGGTTTTGGGTAGTTAAACCAGACATATCAATCAATCAATCAATCAAACACATCAAAATACTTTGAGGGATAAAAAAATGGCAGCACATCCACGGAGTGAATGATGAAGAGCGGGGCGAAGCATCCATCCGTCCATTCGTTCTTGCTTCCGTCCGTCCATGCGTCCATCTGTGTAACCATCCGCGCGTCCATTCGCCCGTCTGTGCGTGCGTCTGTTCGTGCGTCCGCCCCTGCGTTCGTTCATGCATCTGCCCCTGCGTCCATCTATGCGTCCAACCGTCGGTGCAGCCATCCGTGAGTCCGTCCATGCATCTCTCTGTGTGTCCGTTCGTCCATCTATTCAACACTCCAAGTACCACCATCTCACATCTTTTCATATATTTCGCATACGCACCGCCATCCAGCGGACACTGCAAGGACTAAACGAGAGGTGGCAGACACACACTTCTTTACGGCTTGCGATTCGTGTCTACTTCCCACCTTTATTCACCTCGAGTTCATGGTATATACTAGTTCAGTCTATTCATGGCATTGCGGCCCAACGCTCCCTAAACCTTTCTAAAACCAAGGAGGTTATGCCCAGCGAGTATAACGTAGCAACCCTTTCTTGTCAGATAGTGATCAATGTACATGTCAATGACTGCTAAGGGGGAATGAGAGACAGGAGAATTCGGCTTTCAGTAAACGCGCACGATGCGAATTCTTTATTGTTCAACAACGCACAGAAGAAATCTCTCACCGGCATCACCTTAGAGGTCAAAATGTAAGACTGGTTAGACACTATGACTACTACTACGACTACGAGGGACGAACGGGTGCCGATATAAGGAGCTTCGCCCCTAAAACGACAAATATTCCGTATTTCATTTTGGTATTATGAACAAGAATATTAGTCGCCCAGCTAATGATTATTGCATATCTTTGCTACAACCATATCACTTTTGGAACCTTATCGAAGGCCAACTCAAATAACAGCTACCTTTGATACATTGATTGATCAAGTGCTGATGAACTCTGAAAGAGATATAAGTGCCAGAGTGTATGATTAGCCTACTATAGATAATTTGCCCTTATTTGTGTCGGTTGATAGTGTAAAGCGGTTTTTTAAGAATTACACCATCACCGGTTACAGTGACCGTCCGCCGTTCCTCAATACTTTCTTGTTTTGTGTGCAATAAGTTGCGTACTATATAAAGTTTTTAACGTTGCAGAGGTTTCTCTAGAAAGTGTGTAAAATTTTTTAAAACAGAGTTTTTCTATCTACATTTGGCCTTCTTCCATCGGCGTGATGAATGCCCATAACACTGGTCGGTGAAGCAATGACAATTTGTCTGCCGGTGAAAGTCCAAAACTGAAACCACGTGTGGATTTTTTTTTCAGGCATTTATTAGGTTTTGTTTATCAATAAAACAAATACTTTAGCGGCCCTTTAGGCACTTAGACACTTTTTCGTTCTTGTGAGTGGTGGTGCACGCCATCCTTGTGTTTCTCCGCCCTTTGCAAGCAGGCATGCCGGCGAGAGAACACACCACCTGCAGCGCCACCAGGCACATCTTCGAATGCGTGTTAAAAAAATTGACAGATACCACGTACAATAGGAATCGATGATATGCGAAGCCCGACTGAGGAAGGTCAATTGATACGCCACATTCAAATCACCACAACGTTACGAGCTGGAGGTAAGTTATACCGTACATGACTTCCGTGTCATAAATATCATGTTTGGATGTGTTGTTTACCTGCGTCATATATTCACGTCACGTGATGACAAATATAGTATATGCGAAGCTAATGACGCGGTCACGGACACGCTATGAGCGTGGCATGTTGTCATGCACTTACAAGACACGCATCTCATGTTTATCATGTTTGCACCAGTCATATATTTTTGTCATTAATTGGTATCGTCGGCGTGACGCTACGAAATGAACGCCGGCGAGCACGTGCACTGCGTCACGTCGAAATGTATTGGCGCCTTGACTGTGGCATATAGTCATGTTCTCACATGACACGCATCTCATAATTATCATGTTTGCACCAGTCATATACCTTCGTCATTTATTGGCGTCACGTAATACGAAATTTGGCATATGTGAAGCTAGTGAAATGTCCGCAAGTGCATCACGAGCGTGGCATGTAGTGATGTTTTTACATGACACGCATGTCATAATCATCATGAATGGATGTGTCATTTACATATGTCGTCCGTTCGCGTGGCATAATACCGAGTTTGGTGCATGTGAAGCTAAAAAACTGTCACGAGCGCATCATGAGCGTAGCATGTAGTCAATATATGACACGCATCTCGTATTATTAGGTTTGCACCAGTCCATGCCTTCGTCATCCATTCACGTCCCGTATTACCAATTTGGTATAACTCATATAATAAAAATCATAGCATGAGTGTTATGTAAGAACATCACTACATGCCACGCTCGTGATGCGCTGGCGGCCATTTCGCTAGCTTCACATATACCCAATTTGGTATTACAGGACGTGAATGGATGACGAAAGTATAATACCGGTGCAAACTTTATAAACATGAGATGCGTTTCATGTGAGAACATGACTACATGCCACAGTCAAGGCGCCAATACATTGCAACGTGACGCGGTGCGCATGCTCGCCGGCGTTCATTTCATAGCGCCACGCCGGCGTTGCCACGCCAGGCGCCGCTCCTGCCATATACTCGAAGGTGCGCGCCGTGCTGCGTTGACGCATGCGCGTTTCAGCGCGTCCGGCACCTCTTCGTGACAAAAAGAGGGAGACGCAGTGCTCTCTGGGCAACGCAACGGCGCGACATGCAGCACGTCGGATATCGCGGCGGCTCCCGTCGGGCAGCGCCGACGGACGCTGGTCGCGCGAGTCGCGCCTGGCATCAGACTTAAGAGTGCTCGCGTTTTGCTAACGTATTGTCGCTGTGCCCAGCGTGCGTGCGCGTCAACGCTAGATTGGATTGTATTGGGCCCTTTATGATGCGCTCACGAACGTTTTGTTAACTCCACATATACCAAATTTGGTGGAACGTGATGCCCATGAATGGCGAAAGATATATGAGTGGTGCAAGCATGATAATGCTGACAAGCATGTTATTTAAGAAAATGACAACATACCATGATCTTAGCGTGCTCGCGGCCGTTTAGCTTGCTCCACATATACTAAACTTGGTATCACATGACGTGAATAAGTGATGAAAGTAAATGAGACATCCAAACATAATAATCATGACGTGTAAGTCATGTGTGGTATCATTTGCCTCCACCTCGTAACATTGTGCTGATTTTGGAGTGACATATGGCCGGGAAGACGAAAAAGTGTGTTTTGAATAGGAGCTACTTCTGCTAACTCCGGCGTATTTCAGTGGTAATTTAGGTCTGTTGATCGGTTTTCGCTGCTCCCTTGGAGGGGATGGATGTAGACCACGCCGGGCGCGTGGGGGATGCAGACCACGTCGGCAAGTCTCGCTGTGTGAAAATTGCGTTTAAAAGCACATCACTCCCCTCTCTTGTGAAGGCGGGGTACTTCAGACATGCTGTCCGGCCTTTCATTCCAAAGCCTCTCCAGTGCCGTAAATGCATAAAACTTAGACATGTGAGCAGCGTCTGCGAGAATTCGGTGGTATGCCACCGCTGCGCCGAGCACCATGAAGCGGATAAGTGCGTCGCAACTGTCAAGAAATGCTCTAATTGCAATGGATCCCATGAAGCCACATCGAAGGACTGCCCGCGGATTCAGAAGGAAGTTGCCATCTTGAAGGGGATGGTGCGCGATCACTCATCTCATCGAGAAGCCGCAGCTAAAGTGAGAAGGCGTCGTTCACGTCGACGTCGATCTTCAAGGACGCCTGCTACCTCCTCGACACGTTTGCCAGATCCCTCATCAGTACCACCTCCTTTGCCTCCCAGACCACATGCCGTGGGAAAGGCTGTAAAGGACAAAGCCTGTGAGCATACCCTAACTGCGACAGAGTGGCCTGCACTTCAAAGGGAAGCAGCATCAGGCGAACCGAAGGAGTTTCATGACGGCCAGTCCGCGATCCCGGTTCGAGATCTTTCCAACCAAGACAGGCAAGTGACTGCTATCGTGCAATCTTTAATTGCCACGATTCGCATGCTACTGAGCAGCATACAATCTCTGTCTGCTAAGAGTGCACTGCAAATACCGGATGCACTGAATCCAGTTCTTGCTAACCTCGTATAAGCACAATGGCTCAACAAAATCTTATCTTCCGCACTGAAGTTAAAAGTGCTTCGATTTTTCAGTGGAATGCCACAGACATGAAGTCCCGTATCTCGGACTTTCGCCAATTTGTTCGGGCCAATCAATTCCCTATACTTGTCATATGTGAACCAAAAGTATCAACGCCTTATAGATTGTCCGGTTATGAAGCTTTTTGTTCAGCCGCTTGCGAAGAACGAAGCAAAGTAATTGTTTACATTCGCACAGACTTGACTTATATTTCGCACCCAATAAGTTCAAATGACGACAATCCGTACGTGTGTCTTCGTGCAAAGAAGAATACAGTTTCGTTCACGCTTATTGGTGGATATATTTCTCCGTCATCGCGATTTGACTGCGACAGATTAAAAGACAACCTAATGAGAACCGATGGGCTTTGGATCATCACCGGTGACTTCAACGCCCACCACATGCTTTGGGGGAGCACTAAGATGAATGCCAGGGGCCGGGACATTGTTACATTCGCTTCCTATTATGACCTTTCCATCATGAACGATGGTACCCCAACATATCTGCGGGGTCTCACTTATGGCAGTTGCATTGACCTGACATTGGTGTCACGGTGCTTCTCTCACAAAGTTAAATGGTTTTCCGATATTGAGACTCAAGGGAGTGAGCACATACCCACCTACGTGACGATCGATGGTATCACAAAAATTTTTTCTTCCGGTGTTGTATTTCCCACTGACTGGTCGATGTTTACATCGCGTGTTGAGGACGCTTGCCAAGGGGGCCTCGCCTGCAGCCTGGAAAATACCATAGCGGAAGCTATGAAAGCGTCTAAATGTAAATTAACATTTTCGTCTAAAATAACACAGTTTGACATCGAACTGGAAAGATTACGAGCTATACGGAGGCGTGCTCAATGACGTTACAGACGCACAAGATCAATTTACGATCTGAGGGAAGCAAGACGGCTCCAGAAAAAGATTCAACGACGCATTTACAAGCTGGAGAGCGAACGCTGGAAAGCATTCTGCGAATCTCTAGACCCTCATAAACCGCTGTCATATATCTGAAGAACAGTTCGTGGTCTTCGCTCCTCTCCGCAACAACGACACCCTTTTAAAGGTTTGGCACTCCATCATGGAAAAACAGAACTCGAGGTGGCTGAAGAATTTTGTACGAGTGTTGCCGGGAATATTATGAACGAAAGCATCGACGCCGTGATCGTTCCTGAGACGCGATTACCAGAAATGGACATTCCATTCACCATGGAAGAACTGGAAGATACGTTAGTCGCTTCTAAACGCATGTCATCGCCAGGTCCTGATGGTATTACTTATAGTGCGTTGGGACACCTTCGACAAAAAGCCAGAAAATAACTTTTAACATGCTTCAACAACTCCTGTCTCAGTGGCAGTGTTCCCCGAGAATGGAAAATAAGTCGATTAATACCACTTTTGAAATCGGGAAAATCACCATTGGACTTGACAGCGTATCGCCCTATTGCCCTCGCAAGCTGCCTCAGAAAAGTGATGGAAAGAATGGTTCTATTTCGTCTCGAGTGGTACTTGGAACGATACACCAAATACCCTTCTTGCATGGCAGGCTTTTGTCGGGGCCGCTCCTCCATCGACTGTGTCCTTGACTTATCGACATTAGTTCAGCAAAAAAAAGTCGCAAGCACATATCAGTGGCACTCTTTCTCCGCGTGAAGGGTGCATATGATAATGTAGCTCACGATGCCATCCTCACTTCTCTCGCAGCAATGGGCATTGGTGGACGAATGTTTCAATGGATAAAAGATTATATACCTGGCAGGGGTTTCTTTGTGCAAACAGATGAGGGTACAACTGCTGAACATTACACCTACTGAGGAGTACCTTAGGGAGGTGTCTGGTGAAGGTTCTGCCAAAGTCGGTGTGCCTATCTATATGCGCCGATGATATTTGCCTCTGCAGTGCTGCAGTTACTCGCTCTCCAGTGCGTGCACGAATACAGCGGGCAGCAACCTTCACCACAGCGTACCTTCAGAAACAAGGCCTAACTATATCAACCGTGAAGTGCGCGTTGATGGCGTTTACACGCAAACCAATGACGGCATACCCTGTTTACATCAATGGGCAGAGTGTCAAATATGCACGTACGCATCATTTCCTGGGCATAATAATCGACAGAAGTCTTTCGTGGAGCCCGCATTGTGCGTACTTAAAGAAGAGACTGCTATCTATTGAGCATATATTGAAATTCATGTGCGGGAAAGCACGGGGAACTTCTGTGGCCTCCATGCTACAGCTGTACAGGGCCCTATTTCTGGGTCTATTGCACTACAGCTTGCCGGTACTGAACACTTGCAAATCCAATACTCATTCATTGGAGAGTTTGCAGGATCAGGCACTGCGTATCTGCCTAGTACTGCCCCGATGCGCTTCTACTTATGCCACAATCATGCTTGCCAAAGACCATCCGGTCAAGACATATAGAGTTGTGGATTGCCTTAGAGCGCACATTCGACATGCTAGCCGTGTCCCCGACCACCACTTGTCCCTTCTACCCTCCGGAAGACCACGTGCTACGTTTTCAGACGTCATAACCAAGCACCTAAACAGCATTCCATCAGTATATACGCCAGCTGCGAGAATGGCATGTCCTTTGTGGTGCCTCGACCAGCTGCAAGTACGTCTAGAAATTCCGGGAATCAAAAAGAAAAGCAATCACTCCAGAGTAGCAATGAAGCAAGCAACACTGCTATTATTACATGAGTTGTACTTAGACCGAACGCAGATATACACTGATGGGTCCGTCTCGTCCAGCAGCTCATCAGGTGCCGCTGTTATTCCGG
Source organism: Rhipicephalus annulatus (assembly GCA_013436015.1). Classification (NCBI taxonomy): domain Eukaryota; kingdom Metazoa; phylum Arthropoda; class Arachnida; order Ixodida; family Ixodidae; genus Rhipicephalus; species Rhipicephalus annulatus. The sequence continues at coordinate 32,066 of WOVY01000509.1, forward strand.
CTGCAGCAATGACAATCAAGTTTAAGTTGTCGCATATGACTACATCTACGGCATCAGAGCTTGCTGCTATAAGGGCTGCTTTACAATATCTCGTCCAAGAACGTCCAGGAAAATGGGTCATATTCTGTGATTCGAAGGCAGGGCTTCAGAGTTTGCAGTCTGCCATGCGTAGGAGGAGTCTTGAACAATTTGTACAAGAAATAAGACATTGCCACCATGAAGCTCTAACACGAGGGCATAATATTATATATCAATGGCTACCTGGACATATCGGTATTATCGGAAATCAATTAGCCGATGATGCAGCCCGCTTAGCCCATGAAGGAACCCGTATAGTCCCGATTCCTCTATCAAGGAATGATGCAGTAAGACAACTTTACCTGCTGGCTCGAGATCTCACACGCACGTTCTGGTCGTCTACCAGCTTCCAAAGGTGTCAATTTTATGAACGGGATCCTTCGCTCAAGCTAAAGCTACCATCACAACTTTCCCGCTCCGATGCGACACTGTTATGCCGCCTTTGGCTGGGTGTTGCATTTACAAAGGTGTACTCCTTTCGCATTGGTATGGCAGACACTCCTGCATGCGACTACTGCGGAGCTGAATAGACCATCGAACACGTCCTGTGCAGCTGCGCTTGCTACGACACACAGCGATGCCAGCTCCGGATGGTTTTGAATCAACTTGACCACGGACCATTTTGTGTGCAGAAGATACTAGGACCTTGGGCATCTGCCTCAGTTGCGCAGAAAGCGACTAAAGCACTGCTACTTTACTTAAAGTCAAAAAACCTGAGCAACCGCCTGTAGACTGTGTGTGCTCCCCGAGTGTGCTCGTGATTGTGTGTACCTTCTCATCTCTCTGCAACCTCTTTTATCCCCTTCATCCCTTCCCCAGTGCAGGGTAGCAAACCAGATTTGCGTCTGGTTAACCTCCCTGCCTCTCTTTGCCTCTTTATCTCTCTCTCTCTCTGCAGAGACATATCTATATTCCTCATTCGTGCTTCACATATCGATTACCACTGTACGTTGTGGTGACTCGGGGTGCTGAGTCGTATCCCACCTCTGCCAACCAGTTGTTGCGGGTCGGAAGGAATGTCGCTGGAGGATACGAAAACAAAACCCGGTCTCTTGTGGTAGCGTGGTGTAGCTTCGGGTTAAGGAAACGAGCGCTCACAAGATGGGGATACGAAAAACAAACAGGTTTATGGCACTATTTACAAATATTTACAGCATGATAGGTTAGGAGTTCACAAACCACGAACGTGGTGGTTGAACCGCTAAACAGTTCAGAGCCTTCACAAACTGCGAACGTGGTGGTTGAACCTTTACTTGGTTCAGAGCCTTCACAAACTGTGAACGTGGTGGTTGAACCTTTACTTGGTTCAGAGCCTTAACAAACTACGAACGTGGTGGTTGAACCTTTACTTGGTTCAGAGCGACGTCCTGCACTCTGCGGCGCCGTTATAAGCCCTGTCGGGCTCCTCCTTCTTCAGTGGAACACCAATCACACACACACACAACAGGTGAGGGGTACAAGCATGCATGCACGGCGCACGTGAACATCCAATTTTGATTCAAGATCACTGCACTGAAAGGTGGCGCCAGAGGGGCTCTTGCTCGTCGTGTGTGTCACTGGTCGAGGGGTCCCAAGCTTCGGACAGCAGACATCAAACGGTCCGCCAATCTGTCCGCTCAATTAGCAGGGCACTTTGTGGCGGCGGTCGCCGTTTCTTCAAAGGAAGACGCTGTCTTTGTTGTCCTCTCTGGAACGGCTTACAGCTTCGTGGTGACACGACGTCCCATCCGCCGGCTAGCAGGGACAATACCTGGCGGGCATAGGCCGCCGACCAGTCGGTTACCTCTGAGGATTAAAAGAGCGCCGCTCCCCCGTCAGCTCTCGACGCTGGTTCCAAGAAAACCGGGGTTCCAGGCGTGGGAACGCGGCCCGGCTACGCTACTCAGCGACAGCATGGCGCCTACCGATGGCGGTCATAACAACGTGGATCTGCCCATTTTCAAAATTTCCACTTAATAATAGAGGGTGCTTTTCGAAAAGCTCAAAGCGGCAATGTTTTCTTCGCATCAAGGACTTCAATTCTCCCTTTTGGCTTAACTGCCTAATTCCAATAATTAAAAAGTTATTTATTTTAAATTTGTCTTTTCTGTTTCAAATAATGTCTTCAATCCTCTTACGATGCCCGCTGCTACAAAAAAGTAGCTGTGAAGACAGTGAGCAAACAGCGTCTTCTAGTTATTTCGCAATGATATGGACACATTTCTCGAAACAACCTGCATATGTGCTGGCCAGTGTACTAAACAGTGAACGGTTGCCGCAAGTGAGCAGTCAGTTGTTTCAACCAACAAATCTGCTTGCAGACGCTGCCTGCGTCGGCATTGCGAGGGCGGGAGGGGATGCGCAGGTGGAATTGGGATGTAAATGCCACGGTAAGGGATGGCGTGACAAGAGAGAGAGGGAGTGAGCGTCGGTCAGAAGACTAACCCCGCGTCTGTGTTTCGAGGCGAAAGAGGGGAGTGGACTCGAATGTGCAGGAAGGGTGGTCACGCCGCACACCGGCTTTCGCTCGAACCTAAGGTACCTTGCATTTAAGAAACGTGGCTGTTCCCTCCTTCTAGGAATTGGTATAACATGAAAAAAAAACGTGTCTTCTCAGAGGTAATCGAGCGTTTATTGCGCATTGTATTGCCAAAGGGCAAAAGAATAGATGCTACAGCGACGAATTGCAAACTCACTCGAACAACGTCAAGCAGCTCTAAACTTGCGGCGTGGCCCTCAAACAGAAAACATGCAGGAAAGGAGCATACACAGAATGAGCATGGACTTACAACTGTCACAGCTTGACAGTTGAAGTGCATTCTTCAAACAGAAAGAGGCACGAAACAAGCACACAAGGACATATGCAACCAACTGTGACGATTCTTACTTCGTGTGTGTGTAGAGTGCTCTTTTCGTAAGCGCAGCCATGCCAGCAAGCAAAGAGAACTTCGTGATCTTGCGAATCACTAGCCACGTAAGCATGGGCGCAAGAGCGACGAAACTCTGTGAAAGCCATCAGCAAACATTTATTTTCCCAATTACTAATTCTTCTCATCGACCTCTACGGAAATTAAAACTAAACAAAGTGAAGAGAACTTCATGATCTTCCGAATCACGAGTTTCGTAAACGCTGGCGAAGTAGGGACCAAGCACCGGGGAAGCCACCAGCATCTTTCCAAGTAGTATTTCTGCCCTTCGACCTTCATGAAAATTAAAACTAAACCACCCTTTCAACGTTTTCTCGTTTCGCACCCCATATTCTTTTACTATATTAGTAACCTCCGGAAAATGCAATGTTGCATGAAACAACAACGTATATGGCAGACGCCTGTTGCAATGCTCTGGTATTAAAATCTGGAATGCAATACTTGTAAATAAAACTGTGTTGAAAATTTATCGAAAGCGCTAAAAAGATCACTCATTTGAAAAAATAAGTCCTAATTAAACGTCGTGTCTTGTTTATGTCTATTCTGAGAATAATTTCTTATTTTCAATTTTTTTGAATTTATTTATTCACTTGCCTCAAGCTTTTGTGAGGGCATTTTAAGTTTCTTTTCATGCGATGGTACCTTTATTTTATTTTCACTTATTTACTTCTTGACAACAAGATGTTGTGGGAGACCAGAAAAAGAAGCTTAATAATCTTCTTCAGGTGACCTGGCCAACCTACGCGTATTGCAGCGTAAACGGTGGTAACTAACAAAAAACAAGAAAGAATGAAAAGCACGCATAATATGTTGTATATGATTATACTCCACACAAGAAAGAAACATCCTTGCATGGATATCATAAAGAAACTTTATAAAAGTACATGTTATATATTTCATCTCTGCTTTTCTTTACCGAAGTGCCTTGATCAAAAGTTTTTCTTTGGACACAAACTAGCCTATGGCTGTGGGTCGTTGCCGTGGATGCATACTTTGTAAAAAAAAAGTTACAAAGATTTATTTCTTTTACTAACATTCAATGGAACCCAGCATGTCTTCACGTCAAGCTGCTGTTCTGCCACAAGCCACAACATTTCTTATTTTTCCTTTATTGCATAAATATGAGGCTATAAAATATTGCTATACGTTTCAATACAATACATTGTTTCGCAATGAGTCTCACATGCGCATTTCTTAAAATAGCCTTGAAAGAAATATGTTAATTGCACTTATCGAAGGAGTCAGTATACGCATCATATCTCGCGTGGCAGAAGTGTCAAATCATAGCATGGCGTAAAAAGAGGTGAATTGAGCAAAAAGTGGGTGTTTCGAAGTCCACTTCACTACAAAGTGCTTCGTCACAATTATTCGTCATCAGCAGCAAAATCACCAACTTTTTAAGCAGCTACGTAGGTTCGAATATTTCCTATATAGACGCGTAGCGTGCCCTTCACTCATTTGCAGAATTATTATGGTGAAGTGGACACTTTGCAACGTGGCTTGCAAAGCAGATTCAACAATACTTTAAAACGGTGTATGTTATTTGCGCAATCAGTTCGTTTTCACACGAAACACTTCCGCGTGCATCGAGAACCCAAGCAGGCCAGTAGATCACATGGAGATGCCCTCAACTTCGATTATGCTATCGTAATTTACACTTGCAGCCAAACCTGAAGCGTCCTCCTATTGTTTAGTTATGGGTCTTAACAAGAATTCATAACAAAAGTTTCAATTTCGGGAAGATGCACGGTGTAGCTCCCGTCTCATGTCACATAACATCGTGTAGCTATGAAATATTGCAGCGCAAGTCAGTTGTAAATATGGAATCTAGCTTTTTATATTGATGTGCTTGAGCAACTTGTTGACTAGTTATGTCATATGAATAACTGGTTTTCATATTTTTAGAAATTGGCATTAAGAGCGACTTTGCTTAAGTGAGCTGATTTTGCCCCTGATTGGAGCGAGGAGGGGGGTTGCAATTTGTAGGCATTTAGGTTTAGAACAGGGAGAGAGAACGGAAGGACAAAAAAGGGAATCACACAGGATTGATCAAGGCGGTTCTGACAGCGAAGACGTGACGATAACCACGCAATATGCATAGAACGAGCGAAGAAGCGTTAAAAGAGGCTCATGCCCCATTCTATCGATAGCATAGATACAAAACATTCTCCGGACTACGCGGGTTGGTAAAAACGTAAGCGCATGAGCCCGTAGATTAGAATCGGCTTTTCGGCACCTGTCTTACCGTGATCCCGCACCAAAAATCACCTCCAAAATAGTATGGAGGTGGGTGTAAAAGAGTCTGATGAATACGAATGTTTGTTAATGTCCTCATTGACACGAAAATACCGTGTTGTACACCAACGAATTCTTTCCCACAGATTGCTCTGGCGCGTAACTGTACACCCCAAGCCATGGTATGCGGGTGTGGGTCACAGGAGACGTACAGTCGCGGCCACTGTAAGAGGGAACACGGAGCGGGTGACCGCGCTCCGCGGAGCGCCACAACGGGCGCCGTGCGAACTATTGCGGCGCAAGCGCAATAAGCGCCACAGGCGGAGTTAGCTGCGCGTCGTCTGCTATGATGCCTCCCACTACGCCTCGAAACCTAGATTGCGCACGCGCTTTGGAATATATAAACCCTGTAGCAATGGCGCGTCAATAGATACTATTATAAAGCAGTTATGAAAGCGCGCCGGCATGCTGTACGCCTAAATATTGACTGCGCCTTTTACCTCTAAAAGTTCCGTTTGATCACAGAGGGTGGATTTCATAATTGGCATGCTAAGGAAGTAAAAAAAAAAAATCACACGACAAAAAAGAGATACTGATAAATCTGTGCTTCAGATTTATTATATATACAATGAAGCCAAGACCACGGCTGCAAATGAAGCTTAGATGATGGTCTCCTTTTCGGAGACAATCGAGGCAGCAGGGAGCAATGCCCGAACTAATGACAAAGGCGAATTTAAATACCTGGTTGCATCTCCTCCGGAGGCAATCGCGGCAGCCATCCTACGGGGCAGGAAACTGTATAACGAATGCACAAGGGTGGCATCCAGCTTAAAGCGTTCCCATTCAGCGTGGACTGCTCTCCAAAGGCTGTCCCTTGACATTCCATGGAGGGGCTTGGATGCGAGTGCCGCTTTCATTTAGCCCCAAATATTTTCAATAATATGGAAGTCTGGTGACTGGGGCGGCCACTCTAAAACGGCGATGTTGAGCTGGCGTAGTAGGCTTTCAACTTTCTTCGAAGTGTGCACAGGCGAACGGTCGTGTTGGAATACAGGACCAGCCCCGGAGAAGTGCCCCTTTGCAAGTTCGCGATGGGCCACTGTGGTCAAAATTTCGCAGTACTTGTTCGCTGTGAACTTACCGTCGATTCTCACAAGAGGTCCGAGACCGTCTTTTGTGATCATGCCCCAAACACCTACAGTTGGCCTTCCGCTTTTCGAGACGCTTTGTAAGAACTTTGGCTGGTACATGCATCAAGGAAAAAAAGAAAAGAACATTTGGGTGTCTAGACTACCGATTGTGAACGCATAAAATAAGGAAACGTACAGATAGCTGAAGCCGTTACGAACTTGTTCAAGCTATGTTTAAACGTGCAGTGTTTGAAATGCCTTTACAATTAACCGCAGTCTAATAAGTCATCACTGCGTTCTTCTAAACAATTTGGGTGCACATTAATCATTTCTAGGTGATGAAAATTATTCCGAAGCGCCTCCCCCCCCCCTACGACGCGTCGCATCACCTGTGTAGCGTCGGCCGTTAAACCTCATAATCAATAATCATCATGAAAACGAAAGCATCCGGGAGTCTCGAGATGTGTGCATGCAAACGAAATGACACACCCATTTAAACGTATTCACAGTACAGTTGGAAGCCCATGCTGGAAGGACATTTCTTTCTTACGAAAAGCACGTTTTCAAAAACACATTCTTGTGTAGCTTACTGGGTGTTGTCAGGGCGCCAAATACGGGCTTGCTGATCGCACGATGTAGTTAACGTGCACTCGTCTGTGAAGACGACTTGCTTCCACTCTTCAGTTGAACGTTGCGCATGCTGTCGAGAAAACTGCAGCCGTTTTTCTTTGTTCTTAGTGCGAAGAAGAGGCTTTTGGGCTGCAATCCTGCTCTTCAGACCCGTATCCCGGAGGCATCGCTTGACCGTTGTCACGGATGCTCTCAAGTCGAGGGTATTTTTGATTTGCTGAGCAGAAAGACCTGGCTTCACGGCTGCTGCCGCAGCGATCCAAGCATCCTCTTGTTCAGTCGTAACTCGAGACCTCGGCTTCCGCGGAGCATCCTTGATCCGGCGGCAAGATTTAAATGCTCTTACGACCCTGTTGACTGTCTTGAGCGTTCTTCCCGTCGCTTCGGCGATTTTTCGCTGCAACCTACCCTTGAAATAGAGCTTGACGATTTCGCAGCGCTCACTCTCAGGAACTCTGGCCATGCCAGAAGGTATTGCTTTGACGAAATGCCACACTAAGAACACATGCAGCCCCTTTTAAACTCATAACGAGCAGAGTTTTATCAAAAGTGGGCGTAACTTTCGTCGTCTCAATGCGCTGCTTGACATGCGAAGCATCCAAGGCACACTCTGTTCATCTTATGCCACGTGCTCTATTTCCTTTTGTAACCAAGTGAAATTTCAGCGACCAATTTCATTTTGCGACAAAAACGAACGTTTGAAATTCGAAGCCGAATACTGGGTGTAGCATGAACGGCGCGCCGAGATAACCCAGTTCAAATACTTTCTATCCAGCTCCATAGCTACAGTATTTTGGACCAGGGCGCGTGCGGCGAAGTGGGAGGCACCGTAGCAGACGACGCGCAGCCAACTCCGCCTCTGGCGCTGATTGCGCTTGCGCCGCAATACTTCGCGCCGCGCCCGCTTGGTGGCCCGAAAAGAGCGGCCACGCGTGCCGCGTTCCCTCTTACAGTGGTTGCGACTGTACAGCTTATATCTACCCTGAAAAAGCGACAACCGAAAGTGTGAACTGCTAGATGCAAACTTTACAATAACATGTTATTCAACAGGTTTCAGTGTGCTGTTATGTTTTTTTGCTATATATTTGTTCATTTGGCGTACGATTCAGTATTTTTTTTCTCGCTGCAGAACTAGTCTATATGTAGTCGCCGAGGTAATATGCACTGAAACCTCTCCACTGCAAAACAAACGAAAAAGAACAGACAATGGTAATTCAAATGCGAGACGTTTACGAAAAACTGGCATCAGCAGCATTTACCAGAAAATTAAAGAATTATTATCGGTGTTGTAGAAAAAGTTCAACCCGAGAATCATGTTGAAATTGCGTATTCTATCATCGAGCCACGCCAGTGCTGAAAACTATGTAGAAGTAATGTTGGTGAAACGTTATATAGAAGTGTGCTACTACGTTACAGGCGTCACGTCTGGTTGTGCGGATTGTATACTGAAGCTTCATATGCGTCATTTTTCCACCTAGTGCTATCCTGGATCATTCCACTCTCGCAAACACAAGTGCGGCACCAGTTTATCCCTTCTAGTGTTGGTGACCTATGTTGCTTTTCGCATTGTTACGCAGCTCTAAACAACTTGTTCTATGAAGCATATTTTTATTTACATAAATCCTGGGTCATTCCACCCTCGCAAACACAAGTTCGGCATCAGTTAATCACTTCAACTGTCGGTAATACCCATGTTGCTTTTTACATCGTTACGCAGCTCTAAACAACCAGTTCTATGAAGCATATTTTTATTTACATATACTGACGTCTCACTGCGAGACATTGCAGGGGAGAGTTCAAGTGACAGTTCAAGTAATATGTGACAGTTTAATATGTCTGCGTAAAATTATTTATATAACTTTAGAGCGATTTCGAAACACCCCTCCTCCCCCCCCCAAAAAAAAATTACACAACAATCACATTCCCTCTGCATGCTTCGCATAACATTCGCTATCACCTTCTCCTGCACGCTCCGCTGCGATTAGATGCTCTGGCAAGGTCGTGTTCAACACCGATAACCACAAGAATGGTAGATAACCCTGTCTGAACTTCATAGAAAATTTTGGTCTTGTTCATCAGCTCATGCTAGCAGTTGCTTCCATAAAGTATGTTCTAATAATACAGTACAGGTGCATGGGAGCGATACAGGCACGTCATTGCTAGTGTCAGATGCGGAGGCCAGTTTAGATCATCATCATATTCACCTACATCATCATCATCATCATCATCATCATAATCATCATCAGCCTGACTACGTCCAGTGCAGGACAAAGGCCTCTCCATGCTCCGCCAGTTAACTCGGTCCTGTGCTTGCTGCTGCCAATTTATACCCGCAAACTTCTTAATCTAACTTTCTACTTTCTACTTCCCACCTAACTTTCTTTCTCCCCCTAACCCGCTTGCCTTCTCTGCATGACGGCTGATATTTCTACTGAATCAAACACTTTCTCGTAATCAATAAAGACTACGTATAGTGGTTGGTTATATTCTGAGCATTTCTCTATTACCTGATTGATAATATGAACGTGGTCCATTGTTGAGTAGCCTGTTCAAAATCCTGCTTGTTCCTTTGGTTGATTGAATTCTAATGTTTTCTTTACTCTGTTAGCAATTACCTTTGTAAATAGCTTGTATACTTCAGGGAGCAAGCTGATCGGCCTGTAGTTCTTCAAGTTCTTGTCATCTCCTTTCTTATGTATTAAGATGATGTTAGCGTTCTTCCAATACTCTGCTACTCTTCCTCTCAGGAGACATCTCGTAAACAGAGTGGCTAGTTTTCGTAACACAATCTTTCCTTCATCTTTCAGCAGATCTGATGTTACCTAATCCTCACCAGCAGCTTTGCCTCTTTGCATGCTCTCCAAAGCTTTTTTGACTTGTTCTATCATTACTGGTGGTGTGTCATCTGGGTTACTTAGTTCTTATAGGATTAAGGTCGTGGTTGTCCCGGCTACTGTACAGATCTCTGTAAAACTCCTCTGCTATTTTAACTATACTATCCATATTGGTAGTTATTTTGCCTTCTTTGTCCCTTAGTGCATACATCTGATTTTCGCCTATCCCAAGTCTCCTCTTCACTGCTTTGACGCTTTCTCCGCATTTCAGAGCGTGTTCAATTCTTTCCGTGTTATACCTACTTACATCGCATACCTTATGCCTATTAATCAACATTGATAGCTCTGCCAGTTCTATTTTGTCTGTTGCACTTGAGACTTTCATATTTGACGCTTCTTAATGAGATTCTTCGTTTCCTGGGAAAACTTGTCAGTGTCCTGTCTACTACACTGCCTCCAATTTCCACTGCACACCCCGTAATGATACTCGTCAGATTATCATTTATTGTATCTACGCTAAGGTTGGTTTCCTCACGAAGAGCCAAGTACCTGTTCTGAAGCGAGACTCTGAATTCCTGTACTTTCCTTTTCAGTTTAGATCAATGCATAATAAATCAGTTGCATTGATGAGTGGGAGTAAAAAGGACTATTATACACGACAAAGGGAGCATACTTATAATAACACAAAAACATTTTGGTGAATAGTAAATATTTTTCTTGACTTGATGTTGTGAAAGACTGCGTCTACTTGGGAGAGGTAATCACCGCGGAGCCAAACCTCGAGACTGAAGTAACTAGAAGAATTAGAATGGAGTTGAGCATATTCAGTAAGAACTGAGTGGTAGATGGTCACTATCCATTAAGTGGTAGATCGCCACTATTTCTCAAGAAGAAGGTATAATATAGCTGCATTTTACCGCTACTTACTGCAGAGCGTAAACTTGGAGGCTTCCAAAGAGGGTTCAGTTTAAATTGAGGACACCGCTGCGAGCGATGGCAATGAAAGTAATAGGTCTAACTTTAAGAAACAAAAATAGAGCAGAGTTGATTACGAAACAAACCGGGGTTAAGGATATCATAGTTAAAATCAAGAAGAAGGAATGGAGATTGGCTGGGCATGTAGCGCGCGGGCAGAATAACCGCTGGTCATTAAAAATAACTGTCTGAATTCCGAAAGAAAGCAAGCGGATTAGGCAGCGACAGAAAGTTAGGTGGACAGATGAGATTAAAAAGTTTGCGGGTATACAACGGTAGCAGTAAGCACAGGGCCATGTTGGCTGGCGGTTCACGTGAGAGGCATTTGTCGTGCAGTGGAAGCAGTCAGGCTGATGATGATGACGACGATGCTGCTGATGATATTGATGATGAAATGATATTGTTGGCAGCCCTCCTGCTCCTGAAAACAATTTCGTGACCAGGCCTATCCCCATCGACAGTATTCTGTCGGTATTTACAACTTCAATAATTGTTCGGTTCCGAGTGCTTGAGGACATCTTACTCTATCCAACGCGTAAAAGAGAAGTATTTTACCTTTTTCGCTTTTGCGTTTCGCATTTCCACCTCGTGGGGATTTTAAAGCATCTTTCTTTACGCGCAGGCGATCATGCGTAGTTTCTATGATGGTGTAGGCGTCGTGTGTGATTGCTTTACGAAAACGGCGAATTTCGGAGGTTTTTTGTGAATCTGGGCTAGAATATTCATATCATGACAACAGCACAGGCTCAAAAGATGACATCAATGCTTCTGTTTTCAGCATGAACGACGATACCCCGCCAAATTGTCCTGGGACATTCGCGGTCATCCGCCGGTGAGAGTAACTTTGTGCTCGGTGCGTGTTATGGCCGGCGGGGTTCAGCGTAAGTTGATCCGTAGTGTTGAAGGCAAGGGGCTCTTATCTCCAATGTGTTCAGTTCCTTCGGGTGGGACCACTTTCCAGCGACAGCGCAGAGAGTGCCGTTTCGTGCGTGGAGGCAGCTGGCAGCGCGGAGGCAACTGTGCTCCGGTATGCCGCACGGCGCTTCGCGAGAGCTGTCGAATTTTTCTCTTTGTTTTTTACTACTCAAGTTATTGGAGAGAACACAAAACAAGTGTTTTCTTGGAAACATGCGCACAAGACCACTCTTTAGCGCATCGTGAAACTTTTATTGTTATTATTGGTACACAAAAAACATTTTCATTTAAGGCGCTTATAATTACAGGATGTTTGGGCGTTTTATTTGTGCTTATAATGCATATTGAGGTTTTTTATGCTTATATTGATCAAAGAAGTCCTGATAGTTTTATGAAATTGCTCTGCTCATGCTACAATTTTTGTTCGTCTGATATTTGTTTTCGTAATATTGTTAAGAATTTGTGGTTTAAATAGGCTTTGTTATTAAATTATAGCTCCTTCCTGTACAATTCGATACAATAAACATTACCATCGCAAACTTTGGGTGTCATAAACAAGAACGTTCTATCAACTACCTAAAAATGCCCGCGTTCTCCGCGGTCACGAAAGTGAGGTGCTTCCCAATGTGATCGACACTAACGCAGTTGAATTGTTTGACACATACCTTATTCCTATTGGTTCAACCTCAGCTAGCAAATTCAAGGATTGTAATGATTAATGTGCTCTCTGGAAGTCCAATACAAACTGTTTTGTTGTGTATGACATCGACTTTGAGGATTTTGTATGTACTCTGCTGGGAACATTGATGAATAAATTAGCAGGCTTGGATGGGATCACTGTGAGGCTTCTTAAAGGAAGTTTAGACATTCCCGCATTGGTTTTGTGGCACATGTTGAACTACTTTGAACAAGCAGAAGTGTACCATTCTTGTTTAAATATCGCAACAGTTGTACCAATATTAAAAATGTGATTTATTTTCGCCTCTTTATTACAGCCCAATAATTGTTTTGAGAATACTTACCAGTTGATTCATAAAAACTTCGCAAAGCATTTTTGATGCTTAGAGTGAGATAAACAATGTTCTCCTTTCAAAAAGACAAACAAACACGAAGTTATTGTACCTCCATCACTGTGATGAGAACTTGAAACCCTTAGTAAGAGTAAACCAACTTTATTGTAGTTATTTTAAAGACGATAGTCTTTCTTGGAAACCTTCGACACAAAAATTTTAGTCAGTCAGTCAGTCTGTCTGTCTGTCTGTCTCTCTGTCTGTACATTTGTCTGTTTGTTTCTTTATAACGGCACCGGGTACTTGAAACGGCCGACCCCATCCGCAGAGCCCACCGATGTTGCTTAAGGTTTACCGTTTTTAGTGGTGCAATAGTCAATTAAAAAGAAATTATTGCACATGTCTGCGGCACCATAACAACCCTCATATATTCTCCATGTGCGTCTTTCACTAGAAAAGACATTCAGGACCGTAAAGCTTATTACGCTGCGCTGATCATGCAACGCTTGCACGAGAAGACGAGTGTTATCAACGCTTTGCTAAAACGAGACGGTGGTGGCACCAACCCGTCGCCTTGCGTTTTACACCTTATCACCTCTGAGACGGGCGCACACACCCGTCTCAGAGCCACGCGCTTTGCTTTCCAGTAATACAGCCAGATGGCACTCATGTCTCACGTGTGACGTGACTTGATGCGCTTGTTCGCCTCCGCTGCACGCTCGAGGCACTCTAACGCAGTGCCTCCAGAATACCAGTCACCGATTTTCTTGCGTGGAACATCAAATGAATATTTTGTTTACTCTCTCCACACAGAAGACTATCGTCTTTCGACAAAATTAGCAGATTGCCATGCAGACATGGGGCGAATTTTTATTTTTCGTCTGACTGTTAATTTTGTGTAACCAACCACTCCTGTTTCTTCACTCTTGGATAGCTCCTGAAGATGATGATGTTGCATGGTTTTTAGCATTTAGTTATTCTGGTGGTATACCTATGAATCGAATGGTGAGATAAGTGTATTCATATAAAATTGTTAACGCTTGTTTGCAGTTAGCGCCTATTACGTGTAACGTCTTGATGAGTACTTGTTCTTTAGTGATATTCAATCATCCAAAATGCAGCTTTATCAACCCGTCCATCTCTTCCCTCTAGTCACTCTAAGTAAAAAACAGTGCTGTAGATAAGCCTGAAAAACGTTTTTATTTGTTCTGAATTGATGAAAGTGATTGCATGTAAAACAATGATCATCGCTCTTTTGTACTGACGGCCCTGAGAATAAGTTTCACGAAGATTTACGGCAAATTGAGGGTTTGAATTTAATTACCAAATAATTTATTGTTAAAACTAGGATTCCCGAAAAAAGACATCTGTACCATGTGCTGGTTTAATGAGTACTAATTTACGTAAAAACGTACAGTTTCTGCTAAGGACAGAACGGGATTTATGATTGAGAACAGCAGCATTATGCGCAAAAAATTTATCTAATAACAAATGCTGTGACTAGGATGGCGATGCAATATATCCGAGCATCTAACCCGGATGTCTGCAGCGCGTTCAACCCTTGTATCCATAACCGCCATATCCGTAGCCACTGCCACCCCCGTAGCCACCTCCGTAGCCGCCTCCGTAGCCGCCTCCGTAGCCGCCTCCGTAGCCGCCTCCGTAGCCGCCTCCGTTGCCGCCACCGTAGCCGCCTCCGTAGCCACCACCGTATCCGTAGCCTCCGCCGTATCTGTAGCCACCGCCGTACGATCCTGCTCCGAGGCCGGAATGAGCAACGAGTGCACCATTACTGGACAGCTTGTTCACTTGGTGAATGGTTCTAACAAGGAAAGCTGGACCAGGCACTGCCTTGTATAATCCTGGTCCTCCACGCAGAAGGGCGACACTGCTGCCGACACCCACACCTCCGACGCCGCCACCGTATCCCAGCCCGTAACTACCGCCGTAATCACCAGCGTAGCTGACTCCATACCCACCGTGACCAAGTCCGTAGCCAGTACCGTATCCTAGGCCACCAGCCATGGTGGTGCCAAGGACAGCAAATAATATGGCGGCAATGACCTGCATAGGTAAAATCCTGTTAACTATCACGTAAATTGTAAACTCCATGTTATGCAGTTAAGTTGCTTCTTGATTATCATCATCATAATTGTTACTTATATTTCATCTAAAGGCTCCTGTCCGAATGTGTCATAACGGGGCTTCGTATACTTCGTATGCAATTTAACTCTAGATCTACCCTTCTAAGGGACATGCTACCTGTTTTTATCTGAAGATCAAAGGAATACGGTGCGAGCGGATGGTTATCGTGAAATTGAAGTGGAGCTTAGAAGCACCAATGTGACTCAAGAATTTCGACTCAGGTATTATCACATTAGAGTATTTCAGAATACCGATAATCGTTTGTACTGTGCTAAGTTGCCTGTGACAGGAAAATACTTCATCCGCGCATATGTTGTAAGCAAACCGATGCCAACAAATGATGTTATTTCTTTTGTGACGCGATGTACGTGAGGAGATATTGACGCACCGATATGGCACAATCCTATCATACATTTAGCGTCGGCATATATACTAATAATGAATACAAAATTTTACATCCCACAGCTATGGTATGAATAAAACAGACGTTGTATGAAGGCTTTCTGTTGTGTCCACCTGAGGAGGTTCATTAACACACACTTAAATCTACGTGCACGAGCCTCTAGTATTCTGAGCCCTCCAAAGTAGGACTCGATCCCAATTCGATCCCGCCATGGTCGATTCGTTCTCTCATTCCTTTCACAAAGAAAACTAGCCATCATGGTAGAAATTTTTAAGAAATACAATTCAAGCGTTATCGCTCATATCAAGAGAATCTCTACAAGTCATCCGGCGGAAATTTTTTCTTTCGTTTTTAGAAGATTTGAACCCTGCTTTACCTGCAAAAAAAGTCTAACAACCTGTCCGAGCCCAACCGGCCTTTACTTACCAATGGGTTCATAGTTGCTGTTCGATAAACCAGGTATGTGGCGAAGAATGTCTCTGTGGTGTTGAAATGCTCGCTTATATACTTGCAGTTCAGTGAAAATGACGCGTATTGGACAGCAGCACTGTAACGTGTCAGAAGATGCTATCGGAGCTGCTGTGCGAGGGCGATCGCGAAGTAATAACAAAAAAAAACTGAATCCTTCGGACGAAAGTGGGCGCAGGAAAATTGCTCCTCCTACAGTGCCCTCGGTTCAACTAAACAAGAAACGAAGCATAAAAAGACGGGCAATAACGTGCCGGTTCTCAGTATCGCTACCGCCCTTCCTATCTTAGCACTTGGATCCGTTTCCGCATGACCCATTGAAGGAGGGTGCTTGCGAAGTGACTGAATATGCTTCGTTTCCCTATTTTCGAAAATTGAGGATAAACATACGGACATAGGCATCTGAAGTACACGATAACCTAAATAGAACATCCAGTACGTGCTGCTTCAATTTGATAGAACCGATGTAATATCAGGAAAAAGAGAGGTATACCCACACTGGCAATGCTTACAGGCGTTATATAAACATTACCGGTCAAATCATTTCATCAATAAAACATTTAAGTGCTCAATCGGTATCCACCTATACCTTGATTGTTTTCAAGGAGCTTTTGTGCGGCATGTTGATATGTAAACGTCTGCCTAGGTATAAATATTAAATAAACGTTTATTCAATTTGTAACCGCTGCATTTCGATGATTTTGTGAAGTTGCTCTGTGTATACAACTCCTATAGCGCTAATCTGAGCATTTCAAAATGTCTTTCTAGCTTGTAACATTCGCAAAATGCTCTTGTTAGTCCTCTTTGGGTAATTCAGTTTTCCCATTGTATAATCTACAAGCTCACGCCTGAAGTTTAAAACCTCGCGACCTCCTTCCACATAATTACCTACAATGCATTGTACATTTTGCGTGACTTATAAGGGATAACTAGCGGAATGATTGATTAATAGCTCTTGTTATCCTGGTTCAGAATAAAACTGATGCTACTATATTTCTCGTGCTAAAGAAAACTGCTTTCTGCTTTGGTAACTCATTTCTTCATAGATCTTAACTAATTTAGGTGAAACTGCATGGTGGAACGGGGCAGGAACATACAAGTGAGAAAAACAAGTGCAATGCCTTTTTTGTCGTGTCTGCTCCTGCCACGCAGTGAACTCTTACCAAGTTGCCCAACTTTTTTTTATTTTTAGACTTTAAAACATATTTGTTGCCATTGCTGATTTTTGGTTTATCTGTGAAATTTATTTATATATTGAACTTTATTATGAATGACGCTGTTTATTGTTGTTTTTCTCGCAGTCACTTCAAGTGTTTCGTTACGTAAATAATGCATAAATAGGCCTTTCATGTGATACCGACTTGTCACTATATTTTAACGCTTCCAGTCAAAAAGCTCTCAGTTCAAATTTGCTTGATTTTCAGTTCTAATGTATGTTGTACTGTGGCTTTTTTTTTCGTCACCGGACTCCGTAGAGAATTACACATCCCTGTGAAGCATGAATACTCCGGCTCAATGAGAAAGAATACTTAATTGGTTTACGGAGCATTTGATTAATTGATTGGTTGATTGAAGGACTGAAGTTCACTGCGAAATTGCATTCTGAACGCCGCGAAGGTTCTTTTGTAGTAAGTTGGTGAACCAGAAGCTTACATGCTCCCAGAAACGACAGCACTAGCAGCCACATTTTCCAGGTCATTAACAAATGCACTGTGTGAGACCTGTTGTGAACTTATGTATGCAGGCAGAGTTTTTTTTGTCGGGTCAGACAGTGCTCAACTTGAGCACTGTCTGACCCGCCATGCTATCTTATCGACACATGATGTAAGAAGTATCTTATCACGCATACCAACTTCAAGGCAACTTCACATGCGACTGAACGTTTGAGAGCTCAGAATACTGCAGTCTTCCCTCAAGTAGAAGGTCAAGAAACAGTTGGTATATTCAACGCTTTTAAACTGAAATCAGCGAAGCGGGATGACTAAGAAATATGAAGAATATCACGCCAAAATGGAACAAGGCCTACGAGCACTACATCTTTAGAACTCGGCAATAGAGGGATGGGGAGCCGTTTGAGCAATTTCTGTGGGACGTTAAAATGAAAGCTCAGAGCTTTAACTGCAGAGGCTTGATGGAATCAATGGTTCCAGACAAGCTTATTTGCGGAATGGCAGACAAGAAGCTCAGGCCGTCTCTTTTACAGGAAAAGAAGCTGACACTCGATAAGGCAACAGAACACTTCAAAGCTGCAGAGCTAGCTGCTGATCGAAATCAGGCATGGGAGAAGAACGAGGCGAGGATGAATTCCACGTGAAAAGAGCCACCCCCAGTAAGAAGTGTCCACGAGAAGATAAATTCGTCAATGCCCCTACAATAACCACAATCACAACCAAAAGAAATGCCCAACGCTGGGTAGAACATGGGCCATCTGCCAAAAACGAAACCACTTTGCAGCTTGATGACCACCAAAATCGCAGTATATCCACAAGGTAAATGATGACGACTTGGCCGAAGCGGACGGACGAATGGACGAATAGACGGACGCATGGCCGGATGCACGAATGGACGCACAGAAGCACGGGTGGACTGACGTACGTTTCGCCCTGCTCATCATCATTGACTCCGCAGATAGACTGTGACACAATAGTTATTAAAATGCAATGCAATACAAGTGGCTACTACGACTACTGCGGTGACTACAATGACAAGGGACATACTATCCACGGCGTAAGAGGCTAAGCCCCTTTAAAAAATGTTGAAGAGGTTCACTGTGGTACGGGCTGGGCACGTTCAGTTATTTTTTTCACTTTTGTCCCACAATAAATTTGTATGTCTGTTTCAGACTAAAGCGGAACCGGATGACGAACTCCAAGTTTTGGCCGTGAGCAGAGCGGCGTGCTTACAGGGCAAGACTGAATAATTACGGCAAAACTTCTAGTCACCGCGTACGGTTGAAAATTGCCTCGGGGCCACAGGCCACATTGCTTTTTCATGCCATTTTTGTCAATGTGAGTGAAAGATGGTGTCTTGTACCATCATCCACGCTATTGACTAAAAACGGTAGTGAAGTGATAAAACACAATGACGCCGTGACACTCACACTGCGCATTGGCGAAATCGAAGAAGTGACTGATTTCTTTGTGGTAAAAATAAAGGCAGCAGGCAATACTGGGGCGTTCAGCCTTGTGAACATTTAGAAGTTGTTGCAAGAATACAAGCCATTGCAATGCCTACTGATTTGATTACTCAAGTTCTCGGTGAATTTCCCAAACTTCTTTTAACACCTACGTTGCTTCAAAGAAACACAGTGTACAACTGAACGAAGAAGCAAACCCAGTCTCGCTGCCCTAATGCCGGATTTTACGTGCACTTTGTGAACTACTGCTTCAAGACTGGTCCGGTTGGTTGGTCAAAGAATTATCCAATAGATGACATGACGCTGATAAATGGGCGATTTCTCTTGTCATGGCCAGCAGAAAAAGAAACGGCTGTTTACGTGTATGCATGGATCTCAGGCACGTAAACGAATCCGCGAAGCGTGGCCGCCATCAGCAGCCTTCAAGAAAAAAAATTGAGTCCGAGCTTGCAAACGCACAAGCCTTTAGTAAGTTAGATGCAAATTGTGGGTTCTATAAAAATCTTTTATATAACAAGTACCTCAAAAATTTGCACTTTCGCCACTCCATAAGGAAACTAGTGCTTTGTAAGGCAGCCTTTAGGAATAGGCACCACTAGCGAAGCATTCCAAAAAGTGATGGGCAACATTTTTGACAGAATTGAAGGCACCCGCCCCTATATCGACGACATACTCATACTGATATGAGGCACAACCTAACAGGGACCCAATGAGCGCCTCCGAGCAGCACTACTCACGAGAAATTTAATATATATTTGCAGGAGTAACGCGAAACCGCGAGCCTCACCGTGGTGGTCTAGTGGCTAAAGTACTCGGCTGCTGACCCGCAGGTCGCAGGATTGAATGCGGCTGCATTTTCGATGGAGGCGGAAAAGTTGTAGGCCCGTGGGCTCAGATTTGAGTGAAGGTTAAAGAACCCCAGGTTGTCAAAATTTTGGGAGCCCCCACTACGGCGTCTCTCATAATCATATGGTGGTTTTGGGACGTTAAACCCCACTTATGAATCAATCAACGTTAAAACGTGAAAAGTGGGAACTCAAACTACAAGCAGTAAACTGCTTGTAGTTGGCTTCTCATTTTCCGGGCACAGCAGGTTCGCCCCAATAAAAAAGTTTAATATCAAACTCTTCGTCGTTGCTGCCTTTGTCAGCGTCGCTATACCCCGTGACATACCCTTAATCCAAGTTTATCCAATTTTTGTTTCGCATTGCCCAAAGCCCGATACATACTATGTTAATAAAGATCTCATTTCAGTACAAAAAAGTTTTTCCTTATTGATCTTTTGCAGGAGAGGCAATGTTCTCCACTTGGAGTGACTTTTTTTTTTGAGGAGCAACAATTGATACTTGCGGCTGTGGAAGGAATTCACGCTGCCTGAGGACTGTGCAGCTTAAAGTATCGTTACACACCTTCGTTTCGCTGATCTGCTGTATTCCCCTTTATAATGGACTCTTTCTGTTATTACTCTTTTCATTTTTTACTGTTTCAGTTATACATACACACCATCTGAGAGCATAAGGCCAGTGTAGTGTTTCACACCCTTTATATCAAACGCAAAAGCCTAACGCTCGTTAACAATTAATCTCTCATTCCCCCCTTGTTTTGGAACTCCCTACAAAAATGAACATTAACCACTTTTAAACAAGCAACCAACGTTTTTACATTTGAGTGACAGGCTATAGACTTCGACTTTGTGTTACCATAGTTATAAAGGAAACGTTTTTTTTTCCTTTAAAGAAACTTTCTCCAAAGAATGCTGGAATACTGTTCGCCTACTGTTGTTTAAAAAAGCTTTTGCTAAATAAAGTTAAAATGAAGCTTTGCTGCTTTCGTTCAAAGAAATATTCTCTAAATAGGTTTAAAAAATTTTCGCCTACTTTTCCTTAAAGAGCTTTTCCTGACAGGGGCATAGACAAGAGGTTCAAACCTCTCTGAGAAATTTGTTAAATATTGCTGGCGTATATATACACACATACATATAAAAGCAAGCACGAACATACATAAAGTATAGTTGAACCCCACACCCGAAAAGAAATTTATGGCAATGCCTCTTTTCTCTGCAAAACGCTGCCGTAATACTTGCCTAAAAATATCAGCATCTTACATTCTTTATTCATAACTGTTTTAATCTGTTTTTGTAAAGATTACAAATACTTCAGAGAAACAGTTAATTGCAACGAGATCATTTACAGATGTTCACAGGTTCACGAAAATGTTTCTTGAGATGCTACAGCAAGTTCATAGTCAACGGTAAAACTTTATTCTGTTCTATTGCCTTTGTGATGGGCGCCGCCAGGGGCTATCATTAGGGGCACTAGCTTTTTTCCACAAAGAGCAGGTGTGAAGCCTCACCTGCAATTTTTTTTCAAGCTACAACTGTCCTCTCTTCCCCAGCCTCCTACCTTGGCCACGTTGTGGCGAGGCTTTACAGCCAGGCCTCGAAACGGAATGCCACCGACACCCATTCCAATACCTAAAACAAAGAACTTTGATCCGCTAACTGCATGCATTACTGAAAGTTGAGTCAGTCATACGAAGAACAAATCTAGCTAAATGAATTTTTCTGTCACCCAGCTCCCACCTCTACCGCTATAAGTATCAGTGTTCGCCAAAAAACAAACAAGGTTAGAAATATGTTAGAAGGGAAAAAATTGAACAAATTTAAAATTTTGCAAGAGTATTTCATATATCACAAAACAAAGACAAGCGTACCAGCCTCTGCTGCTGGAACGTCAGCTTGTTCAACAGCCTGCTTAATCATTAAGTCAACATACAGATGTTTAATACAGACAAGCTACATACAGGCAAGCTATCGTTTATATTTCGCGCTTACACTTCGGTCTTGTTCTTTATTCAGGTCACGGTGATATACGCATAGTCTACTTACGTAGATTACAATTACGTCATAGTTTTTTAAAATATTTCTGAGCGATGACTATTTTTTTAGTCATGATTTGAAACGACGGCATAGAAATGCGGATGGGTTTACGTCTGCGCACGTGTGTGCTGCACCAGAGTTTCTTGAAACCTTTTTGCTTGTTAGCTGCTCCACGCTCGCGACGACGAGGGCTTTATTTGAAGTCAATTTTTCTGTTGCTTGAAGGTTGCTAAGACGTGCTCGCGTCGGCTCCCGGATTTTGCCAACTTTTCTAGCATTTTGTCATCGAGTGTCCATGTTTATTTGTGCAAATCTTGTCCGCGAAGTTCTAAGGACCACGCGGACACCCTATTTTGCCACAGTGAGTGATTTTTCACCATTTTACGGACATTAGTGTGCCTCCGTCGGCGGCGTCTCACCTAACGAGCACTTCGGAGACCAGGCCTAGGCCTAGCTCATCTAGGCCACCCAGCCGGCCTCAGGGGTGGCTCGGCGCCACTCGTCCGTTACCATGATGGAATATCGAGTAGAGGAAGAAAACATTTTCCCGGAGGAAGTCACTCAAGACCAGGGATGGCAAACTGCGGGCGCCAGAAGAGTTAACGCCAAATCGCGGGGAGGTGGCCCTAACGCCGCGGCAACGCTTTCGGCGTCCCTTGGCGACAAGCATAGCGGCGCAGCGCTGAAGTCCAAGATTATTAGGGCAGGCCGAATGCCGGTTCTTCCCAAAGAAGACACCAAAATCGTCATTCGACCAAGAGGTGGACTGAATATCTCCAAAATTGGAGCGACTGCGGTGGCTGACGCTATACTTGCAGCCGCCGGCATCGGACCCGATGAGCTCTCACAAGACGCTCTGTGCCCGAACTTACAGCAAAACATTATGGTGGCCAGCACTCCTAGACGGGAAAATGCCGATCGATACTCCCGCCTCAAGCAAATCCGCATCTCGGGCAACATCCACGAACTCTGCGCGTACGAGACTGCCCCACACTCCACGTGCAAGGGGGTCATACGTGGCATACCGTTGCAAGACGACCCTGCGACGCTGGATGGCAAGATCGTTCACCAGAAAAACCCGCTCGCACTGGCAGCTAAGAGAATTGCTCAGACGGAGACTGTGATCATCGCCTTTGACGGGCACCGGGTACCGAATTTTGTCAGGTACGGAACGCTCCTGTTGAAATGTTCCCTATATAGAAAGCAAGTGGACGTATGCCACGCCTGCGGAAGACTCGGGCATCGCGCCGATGTCTGTCCAACACCTAGCGACGTCGTCTGTCGGGGATGCGGCCTTCCAAACCCTGATGAGCAGCACCAATGCACCCCAATATGCAAGTTCTGTGGCGGTCCGCACCTTACTGCCAGTAAAGAATGTGCGCCTAGATTCAAGACTCCGTACATTGTTCGCCGACGACGCTTCGCGCGCGCCAGACAGCAAGAGGAGCTCCCCCCGCAGTCGATCCTTCGATCCTCCTATTCTCAAGCCTCATATAGCCCTAGCCCTAGGGGAAAACGACGCTCGCGCTCGCGAGGTCGCTCCATGAGCCGACGGGGCTCCAAAAGCCGCTCTGCCCCAAGATCACGACCATCATCGCCTTCTCCAGCGCGCTCCGGCTCCAGAGGCCGCTCCACGTCCCGCACCCGGAGCGGCTCGTCCAACAGGCCAAGATCCAACACCCCCTCCGGTGGTAAAGGCAAGTCCTATCTAACGTGGGCTGATAGGGCCCGTGGCAACCAAGCGCAGGCGTCCAACTCCCAAGACTCGCACGACCCGCGTCTCACGAACGAGCTCAAAGAGCTTAGGCGTGCCAATGATAGTCTTAGGAAAGAAAACGCCCAATTCAAGCAGGAAATCAGTCGGCTAGCCACCGAGATAGCCGAAATACGAAAATTGGCGCTCAAACCGGCGGCTCCTCCGGCCGCCACGAGTTCGTCGGCCATGGACACGGCGGAGGCTCCCCCCAAGGCGGGTGCAGTGAAGCGTCGCGCCCTGGATAGCTCAAGGGAAGACGAGACTCTGGAGCTCCTTTCGGAGCTCAAGAAGGCCATCTCCAACATACAGTCAGGCCTCTCTCAAGTACAAGAAATGATCGCGCACCCCCAGCTGGGTCTGGTCGCCCTCAGCGAGAGAATACTTAGACTGGAGGGGACCCACCACGGATTTTTGCCAAGCACATCGACAACACCAGTCCCAAACTTGAACAGTGTCATTGCCCCGCCGACAGAGGGTGCCATCCTGCAGGCGGCCCTCTCGAAACCCAACCCCAAGCCCAAACATGGATAACGAAACTAACGTCATAACAATGTGGCAGTGGAATTGCGCAGGGTTCGTCAGCAAACGGGCGACCCTGCGACAATACCTAAAAGGCATAAAGGATAAACCCCAAGTTATCACCTTGCAAGAAACGATCACATCATCACACATCAGGCTCCCTGGTTTCGTCACTGTGGCTTCCACTGAAGGGAGAAGGGGGGTGGCCACTCTGGTCACTAAAGGTTCACGTGCATTCAGCGAGACCTCGGTCCAGCGGACAATGGGGTCGAGTACGTCATGACGGAACTCCTAGTCGACCCCCCTAAGTGGTGCTTACAAAGGAACAGTATTTTCATATTAAATGTCTACTGCAGGCCCAGCGTACACAGAGCCAGGGCTGGTGATCTTCTGAAGAAGGCCGTGCATTTTGC
Source organism: Rhipicephalus annulatus (assembly GCA_013436015.1). Taxonomy (NCBI): domain Eukaryota; kingdom Metazoa; phylum Arthropoda; class Arachnida; order Ixodida; family Ixodidae; genus Rhipicephalus; species Rhipicephalus annulatus. Next base: position 56,497 of record WOVY01000509.1, read on the forward strand.
TGGCTGTCAACCTCTTGTCGTCATGGGGGACTTCAATGCCCAGCATCAGACGTGGGGTTACCTCACCAATACGAAGAAGGGTAGAGACATGTGGCTCACGGCAACGGAGGAAGATCTGACACTGGTAACCAATAAGGACTTCCCGACCAGGAGAGGGAACTCGGTGTGCCGAGATACAACCCCGGATCTCACCTTTGTCAAGAATCTGGAAAACGTCAAATGAACTAACACAGCTATCGACCTCGGCAGCGATCATTGCACCATCGAAGTGCTCATAGAGGTTGCCCGCAACAAGACGAGGACCTTTAAGTTCATTGACTGGGACTTGTTCCGAGCCAACCGCTCCGAGCGCGCCCTTTCCCCGGATGCGGACCTAGACTCTTGGTGCGACGGGTTAAAAGAAGATGTGGCCAGCGCCACCAAAGAGGTGACAACCGATCTGGAGGTGGACAGAATGGACAGTAGGCTCGCGCATCTGTTGGAAGCCAAGCAGGCACTGCTCGCGAGATGGAAGACTCAGCGCCATAACAGAAGACTGCGCAAGAAAATGTCCGAAATCAACAAAACGGTAGGAGATCATTGCAAGGTCTTATGCAAGCAGCAATGGGATGAGCTCTGTGATTCTATGGAGGGCCAACTCAAGACCGGTAAAAGCTGGAGACTCCCCAAACACCTACTGCATGACGGCAACACCAAGTCCAATCAGAAGAGAGCTTTGGCGAAAGCTGTCCATTTGGCCACCGTCTCAACTCCAGATGAGGCGATCACGGAGCAGCTCATAGACAAGTACCTGGCGGCCACGGACGATCCGGTACCTCCCCAGTTTCCCGACTACGAGGGGCGCGACGCGCCATCGATGGACGAGGACTTCACCGTGGCTGAGGTCAAGCGGGTTCTCGCATCCCTCAATAGCAGATCCGCCCCTGGGCCAGATGGGGTAACCAACAAAATGCTCAAGCACCTCGACGACAACTCGATCGAGTTTCTTACAGACAAGATCAACGAAATCTGGCGCAGCGGTCTCATTCCCAAGAGCTGGAAAGCGGCCTGCACAGTACTGATACCCAAGCCGGGTAAGGCACCGAGCATCGAGAATCTTAGGCCAATCTCGTTGACGTCGTGCGTCGGGAAGGTGGCCGAGCACGCCATGCTCAACCGCCTCACTGAACACCTCGAGTCTAACAAATGCTATACCAACAACATGATTAGATTTCGGTCGGGGCTCTCGACTCAGGACGCCATGAAGCTGATCAAGCACCAGGTCATTGACTCCGGCTCCGCCGACACCAAGGCGATTCTTGGATTGGATTTGGAAAAGGCTTTTGACAACATATCGCATGCCTTTATTCTCAAGAGCTTGTCTGAGTTTCACGTCGGCAAGCGGGCGTACAATTTTGTGCGCTCCTTCCTTTCGTCGCGGTCCACAAGACTGAAGATTGACAATTTTTTGACCCACGAAATTACCCTTGGGCCAAAAGGGACACCTCAGGGGGCGGTGATCTCCCCGACGCTGTTCAATATCTGCATGATCAACCTGTCGAGGGCCTTGAACAAAATCCCGAACATTAACCACACGATCTACGCAGACGACATCACCATCTGGTGCCTCAGCGGATGTGAGGGTCAGGTCGAGAGTGCTTTGCAAGAGGCCATCGATGTGACGGAGCGCTATCTCATCCCCACATGGCTAAAGTGCTCGCCCGCTAAGTACGAGCTCTTACTGTATAATAAGAGGCCCAGAGGCGGTTCTCACCGGTCCTGGAAGCCAGCAATGGAGAGCCACATTACGTTATTCACCGGTAACGGCTCCCCAGTTCCGCGGGTGGACACTATCAGGGTCCTTAGAATGTTTATCAAGTCTAACGGAGCCAATGGAGCCGCCGTCAAACGCATTTGTTCCAAGACCGATAGCGCCCTCGGACTGATTCGAAGAATCGCTAACAGGCACCGCGGAATCAGGGAGGACAATCTGATCCGGATTATCCACGCATTCGTGCTATGCCACCTCGCTTATTCGGCGGCTATGCACAACTGGCTCGTGTCGGAGCGCAACAAAATCAATGCCCTAATCAGAAGAGTCTTCAAGCTGGCCCTTGGCATCCCCGTTCGAACGCACACGTAAGACCTCCTGAAGTTGGGAATCCACAACACGTTCGAAGAAATTGTCGAAGCCCAAGAGTTTGCACAGTTTGTCAGACTGTCTGGCACCCCAGCGGGTAGAGCCATACTCGGCATGCTGAGACGAAACCCCACGGTTGTCGGTCCTGACGCTGTGAAGCTGCCCAGTGACGTAAGATCCGAAATCCAGATTGCGCGGATGCCGCGCAATACGCATCCAACCTACAACGAAGCACGAAGACGAGCCAGGGATAAATCTCTGCTCGCCAGTGCCCGCTTGGACAAGGATCGAGCCTGCTTCGTCGATACTGCTTCGTACATTCAAGAAGAAGCCTTCTCCTCAGTGGTCGTCAACTGTGATTGCAGAGTCATCAGCTGCGCTACCATCCGCACTTCTAGTTCAGGCGTTGCAGAGCAGGTTGCCATTGCTCTTGCATTGACGGACGGTGTAAATGACACAATTTATTCAGACTCCAAGGCCGCTATCAAGGCCTTCCAGATGGGCATGGTGGCTCCCCAGGTCCTACAGATTATTCAAAAAGTCGAAGACCTCAAAAATCACTCATTGGTCTGGTTTCCTGCGCACCTTAGAACCATTGAGGGTGCCTCGCTCAATCCCAACGAGGAGGCGCACTCCGCTGCACGAGGTTTGACTGACCGTGTGCCGGGTAACGCGTCATCTCCTGGGCGACCTGAGCCTCTCTGCTCGTACAACGAGATATGCAAGCACCACTATCTGTCAAGAAGACTGCTGCCTCTACCACACTCCTCGCTATGCAGGGCTCAAGCTGTTACTCTCCGACTGCTACAAACAAACACTTACCCGAGCCCTCCGGCACTGCACACAATGTACCCTGAACGGTTTCCAAGCCCGGACTGCCCCCTGTGTGGTGGTTATGCGGACTTCGAGCATGTACTATGGGGCTGCGCCTCTGCCGGTCCCCCTTTCACCCAAGAGGAAATGAAGCGACTCATTAAGGCCCAGGACCAGACCTCTCAAATCCTGGCCGTCCAGAGGGCCCGCGCGAGGGCCGTCAGGTTTAACCTGATGGTCCCCGAGTGGGCCTAGCCAGGTGACGCTGAGTTTACTCGCGTCTATTGTGGACCAAATAAAGTTGTTTCACTCACTTGAAGGTTGCTTGTGCTGCGTGCTGCGTACTTCAGCTGCTGTGCTGGTCGATGTGATTCGAACGTCGACACGTGATTGCTCTCCACTAATAGGTAGAACAGAGCTTCGTTAAAGCAGCATCAGCTTGAGAAGCGGAGTTTATTCAATGATTATTATTTCGCAAGGTGGCGGTATCTCGTAACTTATTACACGGGATAAATAATCTAGGTACTGATATAGATCCTGCGTATATAACTGCAATGTAGATACTGATAAATGCCTTGTGGTACATATAAAATATAGGAGGTACTGCTGGTAAACTCAGTGGTTAAAGTGGCACGTTTCATCCGCTTTTGATTTAAATATGTGGGGCTGAACATTCAAAATTTTCATATATTTATTTAAGACGCCGTAGTAGATGGCTCCGGAAATTTTTACCACCCGAATGTTTTCTCCACACATCTAAATATAAGCACATGGGCATACAGCATTTTCGCCTCCATCGAAGATGCAGCTGCCATGCCCCAGCTGGGATTCAATCCCATGGCCTGTGGGCTAGCAGCCTAGTACCTTAGTCACTACACCACCACGGCTGGGCTATGATGGAAAGCACGGGCGACCTTCTTTGGTTCGGAGCACGGTGGTTGAAAGCTAAGAGCAGAGCTTGTATGCGCGGCTGTGATTCGGTGTGGGTTTTGACCGGAGTTATGGTGATGTGTGCTCGCGCTGAATCGTTATCTTGTTTTTTAATACTTGGCTATGGGGGTCGGTTTGTATTTCCCTGTAAGCTTCGACCGTATCTAAGACGCGTACGCTTGGGCATGCTGTAATTGTTGTTGACGTCTTCAGTGCACAAAACCAACAACGAAGGAAAAGAAAGGCACAGTGTCCACGTCGTTCTTTTTCCGTTATTGTTCGTTTTCTGCGCTACAAAAAATGAACGTCTCCAAAGAAGTTGTATTTGCTGTGCGTTCTCTTTTCAAGAGCTACGGGATCGTTATGTGAGCGATGTGTGTGACTACTATCAGATACATGTGTCTTCGTGTGTGCGTTATATCATGCATGACTTCGCATACGCGAAGGCGCGTATTATTCAACTACGGTGATATATGAGCTCATTGAAGTACGGTGGTTTATAAGTACACGTCTCCGTGTAGTTGACACAAAGTGGTGTTGGTACGACTCATGCCTCGCTGTTGCACCTACGCTTACACATTTCTTATGTGCGGTAAAATATCCGTGCTTCCACCATGCATGTGTTGTGTTGAGCATTATTTCCTGTGTCCGAGCACAATTTCATTGGTAACACTTGTTACTACCATGTTCACCTTTCACTGTTTTGTTCTGTTTCTTTTTAAACTGCATGTGTGCCACGCCGCTTTGGTGGTAAAACTTCACTAAATACATTTACGTGCACGAACTATGTGAAACGCCATTCGCATCACAACGTCCAATGTCATTTTTGACTTGCGAAGTTAGTGAGTTATCTGACATCGTAAAGAGATTGTTTATTGTGCAGGTAGCCGGGTAAGTAGGCTGCACCAAATGCGGCCGGCACGTCATATTCATTATTTTGCTGCAGTCACGGGAACATTACATCACACCGAGAGCAGCGGTTGCGGCAGCATAGCATGCAGGCTGGTACTGGTGTTGGTGTCTTACTGATTGCCTAGCTGTTGTGGAAGCCTAATTTGATGCATGCATCAAAACATTTCATTGCCAGTGTGCCGTGTAGCTGAGCAGCATATGCAGTAAGTGAAGACATTTTCGACCAACCACCGATGGCTTCCCAACACGACACTGAACCATGATTGACGGCAATGTCAGCTACGCTCTACGAGCCTCCTGGTTTCTACAATTTAGCAAAAGCCACGTTCAGTGTGGCGTTTTGAGAAGCTTGTACTCCATGAGAAGAAAAGCAACTCAAAAATTAGCTATTATAATCCAGAAAAGGCGTGTAAACAACAGTGAGCAAGTTGATGTTTCCTACAGCAAATTTTGAACACGTTATGCATCCGAGCATATCGAGCCCCAACTTGACCTTTGAAGCAATCTCACGGTGGAATCTGATGATGGCAACGCGGTGCAGGTTGTTTATAACAAGTCAAGCTGAACATCTGCAACAAAAAGTACCTGTGGATTCAGCAGCGCAATGTTTTTACCATGCTGACGAAAATTTCCACTTAGGCATCATTTTACCTTTGTAGCCAAAGTTGGCCTGCGAAGCTGTATGCACAAAGTACTACAGTTTTGCTGAATGATGGTGGTGCTAGAGAACCCGAAGTGCTGCGCATTGAGCAGCAGCTAAATCACAGGATCCTTTCAAGCCACCAGAAATTTAGGAAAGTGCCTTAAATCACTGCAAAACTGGCAAGCATCGTGCCTGAAGGTTGCACGAATGAGCTTTCAAGAAAGATGGAATTTAGGGAAGATCTTCTCTGCCACTGAAAGAATGACATGAATAACATTGGTGTTATATTAGAAAAAGCGATGAATCTTCCAAAGGTGCAAGCATAAAACTGTGCCAGTGAGAGATTTACAGGTAATTGCTATGTCAATCTGCTGGAAAACAACATTGAGGCTGCTCCAGATGAGGACGCAAATGACCACCACTCTCGTAAAAGTAGGGACAGTCATGAGTATGGAAGTGGCAGATTTTCAGAATGAGCATACACATATCAACCGAAGGGCTTTAGAAGAACATGGTAAGACTACTACAATTGAAAAAGACGTGTGCTCGCAAGGCTATTTGAAGACTCTCACCACCAATATGAAGTCTACTACCAAGACATTGTCGAATAGCGTATTATGCAAAATAAAGTGCTACCACCTATAAGGAAGTAGTGGTGATCGAAGAGTCATACAATTACCGAAATCGACTTTCCAGAAAAGAAAGCTACCTCAAAGCGAGTGTTTTACAAGCAGAGCAAGGAAAAGCTGCAATGCAAGGCAAGCAAACTGAAGAAAGTGATTTTGATATTAGACCGGAATTGATTCACTCTGGTGCTATAAACGAGAACGTTCAAATTACCTGCGTGCGAAGTTTTTTTTTTTTTGAGGATGCATTGACAGGTGTAGCAAGTCAACTATCACGAATAAAAGCTCTGAATAAATGGAAATGTCGGATGTGCAAAGATGATTTAGAATACTGTGACACTGTTATGTATGACTGGTCTCTTATGGTATCAATTGTCTGCAGTGTGCATTTGAGGAAGCCGACAAAAGTAAAATAATGGCCATATTTTGATTACGGATGAGATATTGGCTTGGAGTTTATGAATCTTTTTTATCTTTATTGTGCAGGTGTTGTGTGAAATGTGTCATATCTTACTTGGAATATGCTGTAGGGAAAAACTATCGTACTGAGAGTGTGATTAAACCGGGCACTGTACAATGGAAAAGCAACTAGTAAATAAATGAGAACATACATGGTATATTGGGTCATGTAAAAATGAATGCAGTTGATATTCAGCTTAAAATTAGGCGAAATTACGAGACCTTAGCCAGCCACAAAATGCATAGGATTGACAAACAGTTGTCCGTGAGAATGAAAGTGTGGATTTTAAGGGCTCCTAGAAATGAAGCCATGGATCACAAAGTTAAGGAATGAACTACAATAAAGAAGTTAGTAAATGAACAAAATGGAACCTACTCACACTAGTAGGGACTAATTAGGATATTGGGACGAAGCTTTCATTCTGCAGGGGACATAAAAATTGGCTGAGAAAGGTGATCAATGATGATTCAAGATATTACATATAAGTATTGCCAAGGCATGTCACGGCTACGAAGGCGACAAACCACAATTCTGGCCGGACTGGCACGTCAAATTGATTACTGTGTTCCAGCTGCTGTCAGACGCCAGCAGCACCTTCTCGACTAAGGCAGAATGTCCGACTCCTAGGAGCTGCGCGAAGGATGACCCCAAGGGTGCAGCCCTAGCATTTACGAGTGCGCCCTCCCTTGGTGACCGAAGCAAAAAAAAAACAGTCACGACACCGCCACCGCGCCCTTCACTAACTTCCATACCCTTGGACATCGAGGTCCTGAGAAGCCACCGCCAGATAGTGAAGCCGTGTCCTGCAACTCCTTCACAGGAAGTTTCGCGGAACGTCCACAAACAACGCTGACACAAATTGCAAGGTGAGCTTCGTGATACAGACCTCCGACTTCGTGTGTCTGGATTTAACTCAGGACATTTCTTGAAGGAGACCAATACCACTACTGAGCAACAGAAGTCAATGCCTTGGACCCCAGGTTCATTGTCACTTCACAATTCCTGAATAGCCAATGCCGCCAACCAGAGACATTGTCGGTAGCCCACGAGGCTCGCAGTCGCAGGCGAGTGTAATAATGATAAAAAGCGGGGCTCAGACATGGGCGCAGATGAGTTGAACGAAGGAAAAGAAGGCGAAGTCAAAGAAAGAGCAGATGGCCTGCAGAAAAGGCGTTGTCTCTGTCTCTTTCGTTTACAGTATATACGTTATTTCCGCAACACATTCGTCTTGTCGTTATGGTGCTGGCCTCGTGTACATTTGAGGAAGTGGCTAAAAGCGTATTTCAGGTGTGATAAACGGAGTGCACTGGAGTATTTTTACCCTATTTTTACATTTCGTGTATGATTCCTGATAAAGTGCAAACTATTTTCTGTTCAACTTTCACTTTAAATACTCTGTGCTGTTGATGTTCTTTAGAGACACTGATGCGTACGAAACATTAACTTCGAGGAAATTGTAGAACAGAACACAAGCAGAGCATGTGCTGAATGTAACACTTGAAGGGTGCTATGTATGTACTATTGTGGACAGAAAGTAGGCGCAAATCCACGTCAGGTCACTCAGCCACGAAAAAAAAATCCCCCTTTATTCTAAGTTTGCACTGCATACTGTTACCGCGATGATAAAGCTTTATGTTCACCTTGGTTGTTTGCTGCATTGTTGTAGGAAAAGCCTTTCTGTGCCGTGCTTAGTGATTATGATTGCAAAAGTACACTGTAACCTAGAGTGAATCTAGAATGTAAACAGACAGTAGAATCATCTGGATTACGGTACTGACACGCTTGTTCTCAGCAGTGCCTTTGCCAGCTGCTGGCACTACTCCACTAAAACAGAAGTACCAGCAGTTTGATCCCGTGACTGCCACGAGACAATGGAGACGAAGTGCCGGCAGCATGCCGCGCAGCCTGCTTTGCCGGCCCTTGGCAAATTAGAGAGTTCCGAAAGAGAATTCTTTAGGCCTGCGCTACAGATTTTTCATAAAACTTTGGTATGCGCAAGGTGAAAATACTTTATTTATTGCTGGAAACACAATAACGTTATACATACCACACGGTGTGCACAATTATGTATGTCTACATGTAAAATTAGGCAGTGCCTTCATTTAAGAGCATCGAATCGAGACTGCCTTTTTTGAAGCTGCTGGCATTGGAACAATAACATAACTTCAAAAGTTAGGTTCACAAAATAAGTCAGGTGCCTGTATTTATGCACTCATTTAACGTTTCACCCACAAGAGCAGGCATTACTTATCTTCACTGAGCTTCAAGAGCCGGCTTTATTGATAGTACTCTATAACATTACTCACAGGCTAAATTATACTTGACAACACATGCAGCTAACAGCTGGCGTCTTTGCCTACTGTCGCACCCTTATGTTGGTGCTTGGTTGAGCTGTAAGACAAAGCTGTATATTTACTGGCTTCTTTTATTTCTTAGGCAGAAAAGTTAAAAGAACTGCCAATGATGCCAAGTGGCATAGGGGAGATGTGAATAAAAGTAGTTATAAGGTAAATGACAAGAAGAAAATTTGTATCAACAGAGTCTGAACGTGCGTTCTTCACAAAGCAGAATTTCGTGCGCTCTCTTTTATGAAGAACGATGAATAACCAACATGTCGAAACCTTATTCCTTTTGAAGTACACTGAACCTGCGACTCCAAATAATTCGTTCAATGCTCTAACATTGAACACTCCGCACACTTCATGGGTTATTTGCGTCGTTTAAACGTTGGATAGTTGGCCAGTAGCTTTAGTAACCAGTGCGGCGAAAGTAGAAAACTTGTTTTTCTACTGTTTGTCATCACGTAACAGGTGATCTCATCTCAAGGAGTGAGCTCACCAATAAACGGGTGGCAAGCTGTATTTCCGTGCCCATTTTTGTGCAACAGCCAATCCTATAATAATTACCTTACAATTTCCTTGACACCATTATCTGTTAGATCTTACTAAAAGGGTAAAGTAAGGTTTCAATGTTGGACATCAAAAATATAAAAAGAATGTTTCACCATAACTTGCTTTTCTTGCATTTATTATCAAGCATGCCTTTTTTTGAATTTCTCACTGGAGTCAAGTCCAACTAGATACGCTGGCCATGCATGGTATTTACTGTCAAAGACACTGAAAAATAAACTCCAGCATCGTGGGAGCATATTTCGCGTAACTCCCCGTCTTGTGAAACTTGTGATACTTACTTCTTCTGCTTATTTTAGACTTCCGGCTATGTAGATAACGTAGGGAAGGAGCACCTTGGCCCCACTCCTTCCAAAGGAACCAAAGTGGCCCGAGAAGCTGGAGATGGGTTGTGCAAGTAAAACTGAAAAGCTTTTATTTTGTTCACATAAAAAACAGCGCCAATAACGAGGGACAAGAGAAAAAGGAGACAGACAGCGGCACTGACGTAAAACAAGATTTATTTGCTAGAGCCGCACAATATATACTTGGGCAGTATCTGACCAAAAAGAGAAAATACAAAACAAAGAAAACAGAATGTACCAACTCGCCCAAGCAACCACGTTAGCTACTTCAATTTTGTACTGTACAAGTGTTTTATTGGTAATACAAGTTTCATTTATTTAGCTGTTTATTTATTCATTTATTTATTCATTCAATTAGTTACTTAATTATACATACTCCAGCACGTCATGGGCTTGACAGGAGTGGAGATAAGTCAAGCAGAGACAAACCATTGGTCATTGGCAAAGTACCAACAAACACAGGCAAAGCATCGCAACACTCAATTGTTGCAGGAAAGTTACTATATTTGAACAAATTAGATGTAAATTTAAACTGCAAAAAGTGGGACTAAGTGAGTTACAAGAGCAGAAAAGTTATGTGTACTGAAAGCACTGGTTTAGGTGGGCAGAACGTGCGGACTAAATTAAGGCATGCATGAACTTTAAGCTTTCCTCGTGGCGACGTGTTGTCAGAGGGGCCAGACTTAGATTAGAAAGTTCGGAATAGGATGAAAAGTGCTTTTATAGCGACAGTAGATAAAACAAGTAGATTTTTTTTCAACGGAGTCAATCTTGTTAATATCGTTGTTATGAAATGAATTGCAAACAACCCATGCATAATCTAGGGCTGGACAGATTCGTGTTTCGTACGTGAGCAGTTTTGTTTCTTGAGGAGCTACTTGAAGGGTGCGCTGGAGATAGCCCAGTGTTTTAATGATTCATTGCATATGGTTTGAATATGTTTGCTCCAGGGCTATTTGTCAGCAAATAGATCCCCTAGATACTTGTCCTCGGGTCGTTTGTTTAAAGAACAATTATCTGAAGAGTACGTAAGAACTGAGACAGCTGAACGCTTAGTGAATGTTATTGAAACAGTTTTTGTGAAGTTAATACTCATTTGCCAGGCTTTGCGACATAAGCAAAAGTTGAAGAACGCGTCATTAGGAATTGTCTGGCCTTCATTAGAGTTAACAGAGTGGTAAAGAACGCAGTGATCGGCATATAGACACATGCTGTTTGTTATGTATTTTGGCAAGTGATCATTGTAAAGCAGAAAAAGACTATAAGTAAATCGCTTAAAACCTACTAAGTACGAGAACTCAAAAAGTAAAATATTTTAGAAGAGCTGCATTTACTCTGACCATAAAAACGTAAACACATTTTTTTTCTGCGTAACTCGCCTGCCCTCCATCAGCCGGCGCCCACAGTTGAACAAGCTTTTTTATCATCATGAGAAAAAATATTTGGTTGCACCTGCAGCCAATTGTGCTCAGCATCACTGACTTCAGAATAAACGGTAAATCGTCTTCTCTGAATGCTTCAAGCATAAGAAAATCACTTCAAGGCATGTTTGGACAGCATAGAAGGCGTTCCAGCAATAAAAATGCCAACATTGATAGTCTTAAGTAATAAAGTGGGTTTAAGAATGGTATGGTCTATAAATTTTTGCACACGGCAGTAATTAAATTCTGCATACTAGCACTGTTAAATAACAGTAGTGTGAGAGATAACGAAAGTTGGTTCACTCTTGGACGTCTCCTAGTTTGTATACTGTGCTACACATTTTACGTTTTATTTCTGAAAATCAATATTTCGCTACTAATAAGATGCATTTTTGCCACGCTGTAAGCAGTTCACGCATTAAATGCCTTTTTGTATGATCCGCGCTATATCAAAACACTCATAGGTAAACATTCAACTACTTATGGTGCCTTCTTTCCTCTTATCTTGATACGTAAATGATCTACCACAAGCTCTAAAGTTCAGCAAAGTCTTGCTGTTTGCTGATGACACAGCGTTACTTTGCACATGTAACTCACTCCCTTCACTGTAGGGCGTTATATCTATAGTGAATAATATATAGGTCATTAAAATGTCAATATTTTATGGTTATTAACAAAAACAGGCTAGCCACAAATGCCGAAAAAATCCACTATGTCATAATTCACTCAACAAGCAAATTACAAAAAAGTGCAATACACCAACACTAATAGTTTGGTGGTGATCCTAACTATGAATACGCTCCACTCATTCAAATATATAGCAGTGTTATTGACCATCACTTGCACTGGAGAGACAAAATCAACGCTGCGTGAAAAAAACTAGCATTTAGCTGTTATGCACTGGTCCGTTCCCGCCAATGCTTTCCTCGTTCTCTTCTTCTTTGCATATACATTTCCTTGTTTCATTCACACCTCTACTATTGCTCTGAGGCTTGGGGCGTAACATACAAGATCTATACGGCAGTTACGGAAACGCACTTTAGGAATAATACATTCTCTCCCGTTCATTACCGCAATAGCGTCTAATTTAATTATTTTCAAAATCTCCCACTTAAGGCGCTAAGAACCTATAAGGTAGCTTGCTTAGTTAACAAAATAGTGAACACGAATTTTCCACTACCCAACAACATATTCAACTTCCCACGTGCAAACACTGCGCAAACAAGTTTGTTAAGTTTAATTCTTCCTCGATACAACAATGTTTACGGTGAACGATCGTTAGAATTCTTTGGAGCTGAACATGGAACACTAGGCCTCTAGAATAAAAGACTCTCCATAACTTAATTCAACCACTCTTGTAAACGCTTTTTCTTATCTAGTGAACTTTAACCACCTTTATAAAGGTAGAATTGTACATCATTTCATATGTATAAGACCAATCATTTCATTTACCAATCACGCGCGTTGTTAACTGTTGTGTATTTTCTCTATTCGACCAGCTAGTCGCGGCGTAGGCTATTGGTTCAACTATTATGTACGTATGCTTTATACACCTTCGAATAAACTCAATCTGAATTAACTGTTAAAAAAATGAACGCTTTATTTTAATAGTTATGTTCTTTGTATTTGACAGGAACTCTTCTGGTATTCGTCGGACCTTCATTCACTGACTTCAAGTGTCATTATTGTCGACGTGTACTCGAAAGTGCTGGCGCACATTTCATTTTTTCCAATTTATTTTTTTTCAAAGAAAGCACATTGCATTCAATTTAAAGTATCAAATAAGCTTGAAATTGTGTCTTGCCACAGCTAGCAAAATGTGAAGCATGTGTTGTGTTGAGGAACTGCTTTATAAAAAGTTCTATTGCACTTCACAGGAGCTCTAAAGCTATGTTGTCTGCTTGAGATCATTCTCAATTTTGGAGGGCCACCAAGAGTAGGTGTACGCCCTCTCATGCAAAGAAAGGTGTCTGGGACATGTGGTGCAGAAATGCCTTCACTTAAATTGGGCCATTCTCTTGAAGCAAGAGTAATGCTCAATAGGCAGGATACATCAATAACACTTCAATGACCAATATTGAAAAACAAAATTTGCAATAGCCACACTCTCAGAACAATGTACCGTTCCTATATTGGCGGGCATGGCGGCAATGCCATGATACGGTCTTCAAACCCGATCATGTTTTTCGTACAGGTTCTGCTTGGATTGCTGTTTGTCCCAGCGTGGCTATCACCGATGAACAACGCCCCTTCATCGCCAGCTATGTTCTCGGTAACCGATCAAGAAAAGCCGATGCCCGTGGTCTTTCATCGGCTAAACATCGTACCCGGAGGAGCACAGATGACGTCATCGGATCCACCAGGGGCGTTAACGGATGCATTTGTCAACGGGACTATAAAACGGCTCTTCACCGCGGCACCTGACAGTGGGCATGGCGGCAATGCCATGATACGGTCTTCAAACCCGATCATGTTTTTCGTACAGGTTCTGCTTGGATTGCTGTTTGTCCCAGCGTGGCTATCACCGATGAACAACGCCCCTTCATCGCCAGCTATGTTCTCGGTAACCGATCAAGAAAAGCCGATGCCCGTGGTCTTTCATTGGCTAAACATCGTACCCGGAGGAGCACAGATGACGTCATCGGATCCACCAGGGGCGTTAACGGATGCATTTGTCAACGGGACTATAAAACGGCTCTTCACCGCGGCACCTGACAGTGGGCATGGCGGCAATGCCATGATACGGTCTTCAAACCCGATCATGTTTTTCGTACAGGTGAGCAAACGATTCGGAAAGTGTTACCGTAGCAATAACGTTTGCTTATTCTTGCTGCCATGCCCATGGTCAATGTGCGAAATGCTTACTAACGTGACTGATTCTCTTCGCTACCTGTTGTTACTTAGTGGCGACGTAGAAACTAATCCAGGGCCTACAGAGGGCGATTGGTCAAAGCAACTAAAGGCAATCGCAGACGACATAAAGGAAATCAAGAAAGAAAAATCCGTCACAAATCAGAAACTAACTGCAATCGATAAGAAACTTGAAAAAATTAGTGGACTGGAAAAGCAGGTTTCTGATTGCGTAAAGCGAATAGTGGAACTAGAAAATAACATCAAAGGCATGAATAGGAAAATCGAAGAACTAGAGAACAGAAGTCGGAGGTCCAACCTGATTGTGTACGGAGTTGAGGAACAACAAAACGAGTCCTTTCAAGAGCTTCATAACCTCGTATCAAAGGAAATATTTGAAGATATACTAGACGTAAAGAGTGCAGGCATTGAACGTATCCACCGACTTGGTAGAACTAGAGAAGGCGATCCGAAAAACAGGCCAATAATTCTCAAGTTGCTCGATTATCGCGACAAAGTTAAAATACTCCAGTCCTGTTCCAAACTGAAAGGGAGCGGTTACTCAATAAGCGAGGATTACTCGTTTGGCGTGCGTGAAACTAGAAGAAAACTGTGGAAAATCACGAAAGAAAACCGCGATAGAGGGGAAAGGGTAAGGCTTATTTTTGACAAAGTTCAGATAAACGGTCGTCTTTTTACTTGGGATGAAGACAGTAAAAATATCGCACAAGTAAATAAAAAAAACGAAGAGCAACTACCAACGGCGCAGTCTTCTCGACGACAACGCCCATAACCCTTCTAAATGTAAACGCGCGAAGTCTTGTGAACAAGGCAGAACAATTTGAAGCTGTTTTATTGGCCCAAAAACCTGATATTGTTACTGTGAGTGAAACGTGGCTACATTCAAATATATATGACCATGAAATTGTGCCACCGAGCTACACAATTGTCCGCAAAGATAGGGACACTAGAGGCGGAGGAGTAGCAATTGTTTTACGGCAGGGAATCGCTTACACGGTCATGCCAGAGCTGAACAGTGTCGAAGCGGTTTGGTGTAAGCTTCTCCTGAAAGACGGCTACGTGTATGTTGGCGCCGTTTACAGGCCCCCGAACGCCGATGCGTCGTACCTAAACCCCCTTCTGGATTATATGAATTTACATATGCTCGGTGGCAGGATTATTATGGCAGGTGACTTCAACCTACCTGATGTAAATTGGTCCTCATTAAGTCCAGGTCCCCTGTCGAATAATATAGTCATCGACTTCTTATTTGCTTTCAACCTAACTCAGCTTGTTGTCGAAAATACACGAACACAAGGACAGTCGCACTCAGTGTTAGACCTTGTATTTGCAAGTGATCACTTTTCCACCGACAGTGCAAGTGTTGAAACAATTAATGGCATAATTGAAGTTTTTGCGCACACACACAAGGACACAGAAGAAGGGAACACAAGGACCAGCGCAGTTCCCTTCTTCTGTGTCCTTGTGTGTGTGCGCAAAAACTTCAATTATGCAGCAGTACCAACTAGCCCGTCTTTCCGTATTATTGCAATTAATGGCATATCGGATCATAAAATAGTTTTGTGTACTTTGCCTTTAGCAACTCCAATACGGCAATCTGGCCCAGTGAAATATGTGCCCTCCTTCAATAAAGCTAATGATGCGGCGATAATGAGTTACCTGTCGCACGAGTATCCCGAGTTTTCTGAGCTATGTGCAGATAACACGAGCATAGATGAAGTGTGGGCACAGTTTAAGCATCATATCATGCATTGTATTTCTAACTTTATTCCCAAACGAAAACTGGTTACAAGAAAGCACAACCCATGGGTTACCCGCGACATAATTCACCTTAAGCGCAAAATCAAGCGTGTAAGGAAGGCAAAAAAAAAACGCTAGGAAGTGCTAACTCACAAATAGCAACGCTGACATCGACCTTAAAAGGAAAGATACGAGACGCAAAACGGCATTTTTATGGACACACCCTACAAAAGTTTATTAAAAGCGCACCCGATCAATTCTGGCGCTACATAAGCGTAAAACGGTCGACATTATCGGTGTTTCCAGCTGAAGAGGGCAAGAAAAAGGCGAATAATTTCAATTCTTACTTTCACTCTGTTTTTAGCACTGATAACCTCCGAAAGATTACACCGGGTTCCCGTCACGATGACCAAGGCAGATCACTTCCGTCGTTAAATATGACAGTACCTGGCATTCTTTCACTGCTATTAGACCTTGATGAAAAGAAAAGTAGTGGCCCAGACGAAATACCAAACACCTTCCTTAAACGCTATGCTGAACCCATTAGCAAGTACCTCCATCTCATATTTACAAAGTCAATTAGCGACTGCCGTCTTCCGGCGGAGTGGAAAATCGCGAAAGTTGTGCCAGTGCACAAATCTGGTGATACTTCTATCCCAACGAACTACCGGCCAATTTCTTTAACTTGCACTAGTTGCAAAATTCTCGAGCACATTATCTTAAAGTTATTAACCAAACATGTAGAAGAAAACAACCTCATCTCTCTTTCTCAGCATGGGTTCAGAAGTGGGCTATCTACTGTCACTCAACTTGCAGAGGCTATACATGACTTCGGGCTGGCAATAAACGAACAATCACAAATCGATGTAATTTTTTTAGATTTCTCTAAGGCCTTCGACCGCGTGTCCCACTCTAAACTCATCACTAAACTCATAGACAAACTAGGCAATGGTCCAATAGTTGAATGGATTAGTGATTACCTTTCAGACCGCTACCAGTTTGTGCACTATAATGGACAAAATTCTGACACTGTTAAAGTTCTTTCGGGCGTTCCGCAGGGATCTGTTCTCGCTCCGCTCTTGTTCCTGTTATTCATAGATGACATTGTTGAATCAGTAAACGTTAAAATTAGACTGTTTGCAGATGACTGCATGATTTACAGTGAAATCAAACACATTGACGATCAGGTTGCCCTTAACGATTCCCTAAACAACGTAGCCCAGTGGTGCCATGATTGGCAGATGGTTATTAATTCCGAAAAAACGGTTGTGATGAACATAAGCAGAAAGAAAAACAAACTATTATTTTCATACTCACTTAATGGTGTCACCCTTCGCACAGCAACTCAGTATAAATATTTAGGGCTTCTAATATCATCTGACCTCAAATGGACTGCGCATATACATCAGGTGACGAAAAAGGCAATAAACAAGTTGATTTTTCTAAAACGGACCCTACGCTACGCTACCACAGATACCAAGCGCTTATCTTACATTTCCTTTATAAGACCTATGCTAGAATATGCGAATATAGTGTGGTTTCCTTCAACAAATACTGACATAGCTTTGCTCGAGAGCGTACAGCGCAAGGCGGTAAGATTTATCTTTAACCGCTATAGGCGAACGGATTCCCCTTCCGAGCTTCTGCTCCGAGCAGAGCTACCTACGCTCCGCGATAGAGCAAAAATACATCGGTTGAAGTTCTTTTATCAACTGTTGCACGGCCACTTTAAAACTAATGCCTCCGTCTTCACTACTAAAAAAGAAAAAGGGAAAGTGCGCCAAAAACACGACCTTATCTTCAAAGAATATTTCTGCAGTAACAATACCTTCAGGTTTTCATTTTTTCCTCGCGTAATAAGAGAATGGAATGCGCTTGATCCAGATACTGTAGCACAGCCAACACTTCAAAAATTTCTAGAAAGCATTGAAAAACTCATGTCTGTGCTCCCAAGTTCCAGGTGTTAACCTAATTGCGTTCGGGAGAAAGCATCCACACTCTAACATTTTATTTTATTTTCTTCATCATTTGGTTCAAGGCAACTATGCCTGTATGATGTATACATTACTTATTATCATGATCGCGCGTTTCTTATGTACTCTTTTTGTATTGCCACTATATTGCCTTGCTTGTATAATGTTTGTATCCTTTCCACTCCTGTAATAACCCTCAAGGAGGGTTGACAGTATTTTGTAAATAAATAAATAAATAAATAAAAATAAATATATTGCCTATTGAATGTTACTGAGATAATTTCTATTTTTATTGGTTGTCGTTGTAGTTATATTTTTGAATAAATGGCTTGAAGAGGGTACACTCAGAGCTGGACGACATAAGACATTTTCATTACGGTCTTCAGCACATTGATTCATTGTCCACTGAACGTTTGTTGAAAAAGGCCAGTAGACAACCCCGAGGTCCAAAAGAAATATGGGCATTTTGCTTTGTGAACATGCTGCCGCAAGAGTATAGCGAATACGTTCTATAATAAGGAAGTTACAGCGGTGAAAAATCGGTATCAGATAGTTGAAAATTTTCGCACGGTATTGCCACCTTTCTCCCTCACAGAAGGAGAAGGTTCAGCCCATCGTGACGACTGGTTTAGATGAATTGACGAGTTACGTGCTATGTAAAGTCACCGATCGGCGACTTTGCGCTCTGCGCAGCGTGCAGTGCTGTCATATTCAGAATACGTTATCACCGTAGTCTACTTTGCGAATCTCAGAGACTCTGTGAGGATCGCAAAAAAACGTCGTAGCCTGCTGACCGGCCCTATAAGGAAATTTCTCTTTTATTAGTGGCCAATACTCGACGAATTGTCGGTAGCTGATATATAGGACATTCTAGCGACTTTATACTTACCAAAAGTAGATGCTATTGAATTTCCCCCAATAAAATGCTTTTAAATGGTTAGTACAAAGTTGGTAAAGGTAGCGCCCCTCAGTCAGCACAGACGTGCCTGTAGGCGCAATCCAGCGGCTCTTACACTGCTTTCTCAAGCGAAGCATTGGATTCCGCCTAAATATGCGTGTGCCTTGGCCTAGGTATTCAGGGCATCAGGCTTCAACCAAAGCCAAGCGTTCATGTATTACCACAAGGAATTTGCCGTGTTTCTTGTTCGTTTACAAACACCAGTTCTCCCGCTCTTATCCAAGCGAATACAAATATCCAAAAAGGCAGCGATATTCTCGCAGACCCGGCTTTTCTTTTGCAGGGTGCTACACCATGTACGAAGGTGACAAATGGTTTACTCGAAATAAAGTCACATGTACTTAATCTAAACAATTTTACTTCATGAAGTAAAATGTTTTTGAACGCTATCGCATATGTCAGCGTGCACTTCATAATAACAAGATGCATTGAAGTTTTCTAAATTATTTGAGGTGATTTGTGACGCATCGCTTCTCAGTTTGTATCGTATTGAATAGGTAACGTTGATGTGTACCTAGCGTGTTTCGAAAAAGAGCTTACAATGCATTTCCCATCGTTACAAAAAAGTGACCACGACACATATAACAGTGATAAATATTTATTTGGTCCTTCGATATCACAGATACACACAAACTGCAGGGCTGCTCGAGTATCCATCAGCGCTGTTTTTTTCGATGGCGTTGGTGTACGCATCCAACTTTCAAAAGTTTGAGTTCCACAAGTCATAAAATTTGCAAATCTAGGCTGCGAGAACTTCAAGTTGATATTTTAGAGCTTATAGAGACATGTCACTATGCCTAAAACGATTATTAGGATTGACATGACTTGAAGGCAAACAGAAAGTAGAAGAATGCTTTAAAAACAAGGGAATTCAATCGTCTTGGTTAAATATAACTTGAAAGTCATCTTGTATAATTTTACCGATGCCATCAATTATGCCACCATTGCAAACAAACTTGTTTACACTATATAAGGTATGAAACGTGGTCTGGGTAGCTACTAACGGTGAGCCCTTTGAGCCTTGGAACACTTAGAGCACTAAAATGAGACTTACGCAAGCCTTTAGCAAATCGGTGTTACGTTTCTGTAAGAGATAAAAGTTCTTGTGTGAATAAAGTTCGCAATTAACCTTTGTAGCCGTAGCCACTGTATCCATAGCCACGACTGTATCCTGAACCACCTCCATAACCAGCTCCATATCCCAAGCCTCCATAGCCGCCACCATAGCCACCACCGTAGCCACGTCCATAGCCACCTCCGTAGCCTCCTCCGTAGCCACCACCGTAGCCGCTACCGTAGCCGCCTCCATAGCTGCCACCGTAGCCGCCTTCGTAGCCTCCTCCGTAGCCTCCTCCGTAGCCGCCTCCGTAGCCGCCTCCGTAGCCGCCTCCGTAGCCGCCTCCGTAGCCACCTCCATATCTGCTATATGATCCGGCCCCGAGGCCGGAGTGTGCAACCAGTGCTCCACCACTGGACAGCTTGTTCACTTGGTGAATGGTCCTGACCAAAAAGGCTGGACCAGGCACAGCCCTATACAATCCGGGTGAGCCACGCACAAGGGCCACGCTGCTACCGATGCCTGGGCCTCCGTCTCCCACACCCCCCGCTCCCAAGCCTCCACCAAGGCCGTAGCCGCCACCGTATGCCCCAGCGCCATAACCTCCACTGCCGTAACCAAGTCCAGATCCACCGTAGCCGAGCCCACCAGCCATGGCAGTGGCGAGAATGGCTGTCAGTAGAATAGCGACACTCTGCGAAGATTTAACAAAACATACTATTTTGTCTTCCATTGAAGTGACGCAATTATGTACACTCGTATCATTTTCTGTTACGTTGGTTTATTGAGAAAGAGTATAATAATGCCTACGGGATCAATATATTAAAGTACATACGTTTTTAACAAAACTGCCTATTCATCGAGAAGTCTCATTCTAACGTGGGGCACGTACACATACGTGGAAGCCAATGGATCACATAGAAATAACTGAAGTTATCTTCCTTCAAAGAGTAGCACTCCAGGAACCCAGGAAACGCTGCTGCCCTATATAGAAATTAGCTGTTGTACGTACAGATTCTGAAATTTTGACGTTTTTCTCCCGGCGATGCTAATGATCAGTCTTTCGAGGCAATACTTTATTGCGTATGGTAATTTAACATTGAGCAAGAAGAGCTTTCAAACGAAGTATGAATATGAGATATCTGTAATGTGATAAAGCACGCCATAATCTAACCTGTGATAAAATAGTATGACAAATATTCCTGAAAAATAAATACGTGATAAATAACATGTGATAAAATACATGTGACCACCTCTCTAATCTCAAGACCATGATCATACAATCCTTCTAAGAAGCAAGTTGGGGCAGCTGATATGGGATGATACTGCATGAACTATTGCGCGAAAACTATAAATAGGAAGAGACAGATGCAACACCAGCGCTAAAATCAATCACAAGTTTACTGATCACCACCAGATTTTCATGAAGATAAAATTTTCGCGGCGCTTTTCGTTTCACTTTTTGCAATGCGAACTACAAAGCTCTGCCTGAAAAAAAAACGTGGTTGCTGTTGCGTTTTCTAGGCGTCTTACACCGGCAGTACTTCTGTTTAAAGGAAAAGCGTTTGTACACCACCCTTGATAGCTTGAAATTGCCTTGTCTTGCGATTTGGTACATGGTGCTTGGTGAGGATTCACCAACCATAAAAATAGTTAAATTAACTTCAGTGAGGAAAACTACAAGGGAAGTGTGCTATCACACAAAGCGCACTATTTAAGCCGCGACTTGTACGTACACGTCCTACGAGGCAGCCACTGTTTCTTTTTTCAGGTTTGCTGCGTGAAAAACTTCTAACCATCGTTTCGCTGCTCTCATCTTTTTACCGAGTGCTCTAAATGGCAGTCTGCAGGGAAATATGACTACCCAAAGTAATCAGAGACGAACAGCTAATATTTGGTTATTATCCTCACAAGGGTGTCACTTTCTTGTGAAGCTAAGTTTTGCCGAAGGTGTCTCTTTCATCATAGAGAACAGAGGCAAATACATTGCCTCTAGCTAACCTCATGTGAAATAAATCAGCTAATATAATTCGTGCAAAGTTTTAAATGATTCGCGCTGGAGGGGAAAAATGATACCAACAAGGCTCTCATTAGTTTTCGAGGATTTTTGTAACATTTCCTACAGCTAGGGGATCCTTCAGTTGCACGATATGACTGCCAGAAAACACGTACTGCTACAGAAGTAGTCATCACGTCACTGCTTTTTTTGTTCGTTTGTTCCAAGAGGAATGGTTTCGAAAACTGTAGAGCATGTAGCCTCGGTGAAAAGAGACGTATCTGATTGCTGCTGAGAACAACTGCCACATCAGCCTTGCTGCAATATCAATGTATCACCGGGACATACGTATCATTGCTGCGTTCCGTAGTCAAATGAAAAAAAGTTGTATTGCCACTGTAGCACTTTTTCAGTGAAATAAGTAATGAGCATGTTACTTTTTAGTTCCACAAGTTCAAGTTCAGGTGCACTGACTAATAACTCGGAATTGTATGACATGCTCACATAGCTGTCACATACTGACATACTGTTGTTGCACAGTGCTTATGACGGCTTCCCTGTCTGCTCTACCCATCTCTGTAATTTCTTGGACTGACTGCACAAAAGTCCAAGGAACCTTATCAGTAGTAGTGTCTCGCGACGTTCACTCTGCCGTTCCTTTCGCAATCCTAAACATAATTCAGTACAGTGGATTATCGCAGCTGTTGTGAATGTATAAAGGGTAGAACAGAGTAATGTCTGGCATGAAGAATGGTCCCTGGAAATTTCTATCATTTACCCTTGGTTCAGTGCTGATTTCCTGCTAACTTGTTGCAACAAGTATGCAGGAGATTTGATGCTGAATGGTAACGCAATCAAGCAGGGTGTCTCATTAAAACTCGTCATTTTCTTCCAGCGTGAAAGCATTTTCAAGGCTTCAAGTAGCTCGCTATCTAAGGCACTGAATTCCTACCTATATCAGAAAATTCTATAATTGTTTCATTTAAGTGTCTATAGTTTACCAATTTTCATCATTCAGTCAAGTTTTCAAAATTAGGAGCACAGAGCCCAAGAAACAGTTGTGGGTGTTTTTCTCGGTTTACTTTTTAGGTGTAGTTAAAAAAACAATATTGATAAGAACGGCACAACAGCGGGTTGTTACCAGCTGGGAAAAAACATACGATCTGCGTGTATTCCAAGCTTTATCGCACCATCGCACTGGTGAAAATGCGTTTTGTGTCTCCACCGGTGGCGTGTATTTTCTGTTCACATCAACTAGCTGAAGTTTGGTGGGACAGTGGCTTATTTGTAATTAAATGAACCACAAAACTCAGCGTACACTTTTGAAAGCTTTCCTTTCTGTTAAATGACATGGCTGCATGAAGTGCAGTGGAGACTGTTCTTCTGTTACAGTTATTTAATCAAAGCATGTTAGTTTTCTGGATACGCGCGTGTTTTCGTGAGACCCTTTCTGAACTCTCACTAATTCTGTCATAATTAGGAAGTTTATGTAAGGCCGACTTTCTATAGGATCAGTCGACAAGTCATTTAAACGGAGTTGGAGCACTTTTCAAAGAGTTTTTTTTTTAAGAACAAGCCCGGTTTTTTTTTAATATCGAATGAGTATTACGTGCGAAAGATGCTTTACGTGTAACGTTGTTTCTGTAGCTGTCAAATTTTAACTTTAAGAACTCTGTTGCTTGATTAGAGAATAATTAGGCCGGTGAAAACCTCTCTGCCGTTGAACACCTCATGGTTCCATTATGCGTTCAGGTAAATGCTGCAACAGCTGTCGCATTGAATAAGAAGTCTTGGTACGTAATGCGAAATGGTCACGCCGAAAAGGCCATCTACATTGCACCGTCAACTAGCGCAAACTTCAAGAATCTACATAATACACACAGATAGCATATCAAGCGCGTCTTAGGATATAAAGGTGATTGCGGTTGAGTGATCCTTCCGCTCTATTTTTTAATTTAAAAGATGCTTTTCCTCTTTTCTCTTTCTTCCGCGAGTAGTCATTGTACTTAGAAAGGTCGTCGAAAACTTTCACGCGAATGCTGAACTATCCGACTCGCACATCTCGTCACGTTTTGTGAGTGAGTGATCAACGGTCACCGGTAGCATCTCGGCACACCTTATTTGCTTCTAAACTGCTAGTACTGGCTAAGGTTAGATCACGTTGTCGAAATGGTCGACAGTGTAGGGTGGATTATGGTAAAGGTTGGCCGCCACTTATGCACTCAGGCACAATCTTTTAAACGAGTCTTATACTGCTGTATTTATTTCAAAAAACATCGTATCTTCACGCCATGGCGATGCTAAGTTAGTTTCGAGCAGATTAATGTAGCGAAAAAAAATTCACTGTCGCACAACATCAGCGTTTCTATCATTTATTAAATATATAGAGAAAAGAATGCCTGAGGTCTCTCAACATAACAGGCCCTCAACTAATTTTCTCGCATCGATTTTGATGCTGCTATCAAAATACTTCTTGAAGCGCCATGATGTAACAGCGCCCCGTGCCCATACTCACCAATTTGCTCATGGTTACCGTTCGCTGCAAGCACTCTTTGGTGAATGTAGTCTGCGCTATTCACGGTGGGTAGCTTATATAGTGCATGTTAGGCGGCGCACGCACGTACTGGATCACACGTGCGTTACGCACACTCGACGACAGTAACGAAGCTGATGCCTATCCTGTGCCGAGCACAGAACCGGCGGAAGAAGCAGATAGCGTGCACGTGCCCGTTAGCAGAGACGCGCGGAAGTACCCCCGCCCTGCACTTAACCGACATGCCTGAAAGCGGAAACAAAAGCACTTAAAAGGCGATAATGCGCGAATTGCTGCTTTATCTGGCTCACTTCACTACAAGGCTTCTACTCGCTTCTAGGGTTGTACGATGGCCTGGAAGGCGCTTCCTATTTAGCTTCGCAAAACGGATTGCAAGTTTTTGAACCAATGAGTACGGTGCTATTATAATGCATGTATGTATGTACGGATTTAAACGATATAAGCTTTAGATTCCCAGTCAAACGCAAAAAAATGAGCGTCTGCGGTATCGGCATCAAAACGAGTGAAATTGCTCACGTAATGACGCCACCAATAACGTTATAGACACGTCATGGGCCTTCAAAATTTTTAACGTATTATAAAGATTGATATGTGGGGCTTAACGTCCAAAAACCATCTTAACATTATGAGAAACTCCGTAGTGGAGGTCTCCGGGAATTTTGACCCCGTCGGGTTCTTTACCTTTTTGCGACTGCTGCGTTACGTGACGGTTAGACAAATGAAGAAAACCCCGCCTTCGTAGAAGCGGAGGCAAGCTACCATACGCAGCTCCTAGTATTATAGGGCAGCAAGTTGGGCTGTGAAAGAAGGCGAAAAGCAAGTATAGGAGCACTTTACGGTTAATATGATGACGTAGCACTCTTCGTGACAATCTCAAATTGAGCCGAAGTAGTTGATACAGGGATGTGGCCGAGAACACCCACCCAGCCATGCGCCAACTAATGGGAAAACATTTTGGTGGATCGTTGCTCGGGCACATTCGAAATATATGGCGTTCGGCTGTCATTGGCGGGATGTGACATGCAGGTCTGATAGATTTGTTGCCTGCTGGCAAGGATTGAAATAACTTATAATAAAGGTACTTACATCAAATTTCGCAGCGAGTGACAAGAAAAGGAACATTAAGGTATGATTTCGGTTAGTTTAGTGGAATGATTTGAGTCCATAACCTGGACGCACTACCCTGAATGGATTCTAGAATAGTATTGAGATAGGCTTGATGACAAAAGATGACGACACCTAACTCATGTTTAGGCCTACAAGTGGTATATAAGTTATGAGTTAGGTAGTAGTAGCTGCGGAGCCAAGGGTTTTGACGAAGAATAGCGACAACTAGATAAGCAGAATGAATAATGTTAGTGTGTCGTAAGCAATAACCGATGGGCGAGAAGACCAGTGACGTAACTATAGACAGAATTGCACCCATGGCAAATGTAGCTGTCAAAATCTTGCTGCGGCTGATTACGATAGTGTGATGATTATTGTGTAGCGATTGTTACTCTAGCCCCCGCATTGAAAAACGCTGCTGGACTAGAACTTGACTTGCCACTGACTTCAATGCAGCACGAACACGTTTCGAACGCGCTGTCTTGAGGCAGTGCCGAGGCAGCACAAACGCACAAACACGTTTGAAATGCGATGCATATAAGACATTCTCAAATCAAGTTCAAGTCAAAAAGTGTTTTTGAATATAGGGCTTAGTGTTATTATAATTGAAGAGGTTGCATGGGCATTGTGAAATTATTAGGCTTTTTACAGCGAAAGCTGTTATGAGATCAGAACATGGGTTACTTGCGGCGCCAGAGTTGTCCATCACCACCAGTGTCTGTAACCACTATCGAACGAAAAGAACACGGTACATAGAAAAGAGTAATCACAAAATGGCTTGCCTTCCAGTACTATACCACTCAGCCACGCCAGTGCTTGGAACTCAGTAAATAAAAAAAGTCACTGACACAATGGGATTCAAACTGGGGTCTGCTTCGTGCTAGCCAAACAACTGAGTGATTCCAGCTCTTGGAACTCGTTTCTAAAATGGTGTTAGGCCACTTTCACGTCAAGAAAAAAAATCGTGATAATGTGGTAATTTTTGTAATAAGGTGTTTCAGAACATCCAAGGAGCAGCCAGGCGTCATGCAATAGAAATTACGTAACGAATGGGTCGTCCGATGCTCCAACTTTTACTTTGCGATCCTACACTCCAAAAAAGTTTACTCCCTAAAAAGTGTAAAATGGGTGTATGCATTAACGGACCCATACGAACATCCTTTTACGCTGTTTTTAAAATTTGAGGTGTTCGTGAAGAAAGCACCCTGAAAACGCCTTTTACATATTTATATTTGGGGTGTTATGAACATGGCTACAAATGATTGCTTGATATGTGGGGTTTAACGTCCCAAAACCACCATATGATTATGAGAGACGCTGTAGTGCTGGGCTCCGGAAATTTAGACCACCTGCAGTTCTTTCACGTGCACCCCAATCTGAGCACACGCACCTACAAGGCTACAAATGCACGACATTTTCGGGCAGCTTTGCTTATACTGTTAGCATACATTAACCATCTTGATACCAGCAAGGATCCTACAACTATCTGCTTGCGGGTCTAGTAATGAATTGAAACAGAAAGTAATGTGACCAAAATGCAGTTTTTATCCATAAAGCACGCAAAATACTATAAGACGGAAGATACAATAGGAGCACCGCTTCTCCAATAGACTAAGGGCCGATTCTGCTGTATCTGTTTCTTTCATCTGTTTCATTTGCGTGATTAGTCAACACTCGCAAGTGCACTGATTTGCCTGAACAAGGTAATGTTGCGCACATTGGTGTAGCCATGCATGAAACACTCCCCCCTCCCCCCGTCCCCCATAGGATCGAAGGTTTCGATAAAACGTCCGCCACCTGCAAAAAAACAACAACAGCACAGTTGTTTAGCCATAACCACCACGTCAACAGGCCATCAGGTCCCTTTAAAACGAACATTGACGCCTTGCATTTTTAGCAGGCACGTTTTATTTAATTACTGTAGCGAATGTTCCTCTTCGTGTGTCCTTAAAAGTGCGTCATGAAAATTAGAAAGAGTACACCAACCATAGAGAAAAACTCAGAACAAGGCCATTTCGGTGACCTTGACGCAGCCTTGCTCAAAATGACGGGAACCTTGTTTACTAAATTGCGAACAAAGCTCTCCTCAAGGGAGCCGAAACGCATTCTTCAGTTCTCTCTCTCTCTTTCTCTTCCTCTCTTTCTCTCTCTCTCTCTCTCTCTCTCTCTGTTTTTGCGGATCCCCCTTTTTTAATTTATGTAACTTCCCCAGCAGACGTGCTTCGGTCAAAGCCTTGACTTTGTGAGTAGCGAAAAGACAACTTTGATGAAATATTTTCAGCCACGGTCTTGTTCCACGGATTGCAAACTAAGTACAAATGTATTGCCGCGACCTGAAGACAGAAGTATTATTTATTGATATCCCGGCAGCGCCGTCTGCATTTCCGATGGAGGCGGAAATGTCGTAGACCCGTGTGCTCAGATTTGGGTGCACGTTAAAGAACCCCAGGTGGTCGAAATTTCCGGAGCCCTCCACTACGGCGTCTCTCATAATGATATGGCGGTTCTGGGACGTTAAATCCCACAAACCAACCAACGAACTGAAAAATTATTTAACAGGTTGAGAAAGTAGCTGCAGGTCAGTATTTTTATTTACTGCGCACCAGAGCGTTTCTCTTGTTTCTTGTTATTGCTTGCTGCATAAAAGCGTGCAGATGCCCGTATGCGCTCTCGTCTTCGTCTTCCTAGCAGTACGCAAGTGGCATAATTTTCTTACCGAATAATGTGACGGCCGATGCATACGATGTTACAATGTCTTTACCGAAATGAAAAAAGCTGATAAATATCGCCTGCATGACCCTGAATGTGCAGTCTCTAAAGACCCTTAGTGTTAAGCAAAAAGCATCAGCTTAGCTTTTTTACCACAATTCACTACATTAGGTCGGTGAAGGTGCACTAAATATTGCTCCTGAATATTACAAATGCGTGTTCTGACTAGTAGCTCGTGCTGGCCGCACTGCACCGTCACAATGTTCACTGCGATTCAGATGCACTGTTAAAAACGAGTATAACACAATAGATCACTGCCGCAAAAAAAAATAAAAACAAGCAGCGCCCGCGCTATCAGTAGAGGGCCGGAGCTAGTGTCAAACCGCATCTAGCCGGTTTGAGAGTGCACTGGTGCCATGAAGTCTCGTCGCCTAGACAACCTTGGCTGCCCGGGATTGCTGCGGGCTGCGGGCGCAGAGCACGGGAAGGGGACCGGCTTCGTCTTACATGTCGCTGCGTGTGCTGGCGAAAAAAAAAAAACCATACCATGTGTGTGTGTGTGTGTGTGTGGTGCGCGTGGCTTCTCCATCGGTAAAGTTCATTAGTCGGTGTTTAGTTTGAAATGCGCCTGCGCTCTGTACTCGACCTGTGTGTTCTGTCACTGCTGAATATTACGAAGGTGCAGCATCCTGAAGACTGGACCTGCGGATTCATATTGGGGAGCACTCGAAGTGAAATGGTGAATACCGCTCTCACGTTGTTCCGTTCAGCGCTTTGTTAACTGCGTGAGCATGAGAATAACGCCTGATTGATTGATTGATTGATGGATTTATATGTGGGGTTTAACGTCCCAAAACCACATTATGATTATAAGAGATGCCGTAGTGGAGGACTCCGAAAATTTCGACCACCTGGAGTTCTTTGCACCCAAATCTTAGCACACGAGCCTACAATATTTCCGCTTCCGCCGGAAATGCAGCAGCTGCCCCCGGGATTTGAACCCCTAACCTGTGGGTCAACAGCCACTTTAGCCACTAGACCACCACGGCGGGGCGAGAATAACTCCCTCAAACGATATTGTTTTCAACTAGTTGATCACAAATCAGCATTTGTTTACTGAGCGAGAATATTTGTCTGAACTGTTGCACGGGTATCACGGCGAAGTGTGATCGTGGGCAAGTTTTTTGTTCGTGTGTTTGTTTAGTTTGTTTGGAGTACAAAGCAGAGTGAGCGTGCGCCGCGGAGGTTCAGCGAAGAAACTGAACAGATTTTTGCGGTGCCCTTTGTTGGCAGCCGTTTTTAACGGGGCCCGCTCGTGGTGCACCTCAATTTTAGTTTACCAATTAATACATGTGTGGGGACGGCGCTTGTTAGCTCTAAGCATCAACCGTATCTAAGAAGCTAATGCTTGGGCGTGTTGGAAGTTCATCTACTCTCTTTTTTTCTTATTGCACAAAAATACCGAGAACGGGAAACAAGGCCGTGGTGTCCATGTTTTTTTCAGTCCTTTTTCGTTTTATGCGGTAACACTACCGTGATAACTCGGGTTGATGCTAGGGTGACAACACAGCCTAATGCTTCGCATTAGGTGCGCCTCGCGATGTTTGCCTACTTGCTAATACATTCAATTTTGTTAAGTTTGTCTTTACCGGTATTTTCGTTCACCCGCTATTTAACGTGACATTGCCGACAGCCGTGCCTGTGTAGCGGATCGAGCACTGAAGCTGGACTTTAGTTTTAACAGATCTTTCGTCTGTGTGTGTGGCCAAATTGCCTACTTGAACAGTGCAAACGCTTGTTTGAACCTAACTGCTAACATTCGAGCACATTTTATTCACATTGTTCCCATCATGTGAACTTTCAAATTATTCTTGTTATTCAGAGTTTTATTGGCATCGCCTCACTTTGGCGTTGAACTTCGCTAAGTACTTCAGATGTTAAGGGTATTTTTAATATGTGAATCGTATTATGAGTTTTTTTTGTTGCACAAAAAACAATTTAATGTTATAGATACTGCACAGTATCTAAGCATGTGTTGCAGCCAAAATGTAAGACTGGGCAGCATATTTATCTGGGAACGCAACACGCACAAATACTTCAAGTGACGCAACGTATTGGCAACATGAACTGAACGGTTTATTCTTTGATATATGGTCTTTTTATAGTCAAAACCACGTGAGACACGAGTGACAGCCGAGTACATCGGGGCTGGCTTGCTGACTCTGATAAGGAGATGGGCGGGTGATAGCGGTTTATTGCCAACGCTGCATCTCTTCCCCCTTTAAAAGCCCAGTCGTTCGGGAGGGTGTCGTGTTCGCGTTGAACGACGGAGTAGATTTGGGACTGCTTCCGGCGCCCGGGTTGCTCGCGTCGAGACGGGTGACTGAGGGGTCGTTAGACTGGAGTCAATGGTCGCTGGACTGGCTTCGCGAGAGTCTGGGGCTGGCTGAGCTTTCGCTGAACTTGTGCCGGTTGCCAATGGGCTCTTTTCCGGCGTGCTTCACGGCAGCCGTGCCCTCAGCTGGTCGACAAGCCGGCGCTGGGTCCCCAGGGGGGTCTCCACCTTCACCATCCGTCTGCCGTTCGTTGCGATTACTGTCCCTGGCAGTCATTTCTGCCTTTCTTGAAATTGGCGGAACCAGGTGCGCTTTCCGGGTGGAAAAAGAGGTGGCGTTATGACCGACAAAGGTCGTTCTCGGGTAGCCTCGGCCTCTGCAGGCACTGCCCCGGCTGGAAAGTGGGAGGACAACCTTGTCCGGGGCTCGAATCCCAGCAGCAGTTGAGCTGGCGATTTGCCACTCTCGAGAGGCGTAGATCTGTAACAAAACAGAAGACGAGACAACTTTTCTTGCAATGTGCCGTGCTTGTTTTTCTTGAGGCCCCCTTTTATTGTTCGCACCGCTCACTCCGCTAGTCCATTTGATTGAGGGTGGTACGGCGCCGTCCGGACATGGCGTATGATATTTTCACGTATGAACTCTGCCATCGTCGTACTCGAAAACTGGGGGCCGTTGTCAGAAACCACACACTGTGGGGTACCATACGAGCCAACATTTCCCTAAGCAAGTGAATAGTTGTGTCTGCGTTAGCTGTTTTTAGCGGCATTGCTTGTATCTACTTTGTTTCCACGTCAACTAGGATGAAAATTAGGTAACCATTACAGGACCTGCAAAATCCACGTGAACTTGAAACCACCGCTTTCCTGTCTTAGGTCAAGGTGGTGGCACTTGTGCCACCGGTATGGACCACCCTTGCACACACTGAGGACAGTTTTGCACCAAACTTTCAAAATCTTAGTCTAATCCTGGGTACCAGAACAGGGTGCGAGTGAGCCTCTTCATGGCCCCAAACACCTGGGTGCGTGTCATGCAGCTCGTTGAGTAGGCACAGACGGGCTTCCTCTGGCGCGACCACACGATGACCCCAGTAAACGGGGCTAGTGCTCACGATGAGTTCATGTCGGCGCGTGAAGTACGGTTGCAGATGCTACTGCTGCCCTGTAAGACGTGATGGCCAGCCCTGTTCGATCCACTCCCGGATTTTCCGAAGTGTGCTGTCCTCCTGGGTCAAAGTAATGATTTGGGTAGGCAGGAAGAAGAAGACGAAGTGATTCGTTTACGGAACACATCTTGCTCGTCTTTGTGCTTTTCTGGCTTTTTCGCCGCAGTTGTGGGGTCTATCGCCCCATATATCGTGGTGATGGATGTTCAACCTCACGGGGCACCGTCCGAGTCTGGTTCGACCGCTGGGACTGCTTCGAGGAAGCGAGGAAACGCGTCTAGTGAGAGTGAGGACACTGAGCTATACTCCGCATCAAGCGACGAGTCCTCGAACGACGGCTTCCAACCCGTCCTGTACCGCAAGGCTAAACGACGGATCGTCAATGCATCTTCGGCATCAAGCACGACGACCGTGAAAACTGCCCCTCAGCGACGGCCTCACTCTATCCTGTTTGTGCCACTGAAGGCTACCGACAGTCTACGCGGGCTGAACAGGCAAGCGCTCTCTAAGTATCTCGAGAATATTACGCCAAATCAAATCAAAGAAATACGTCTAAACGCAAGAAAGAACATCTTGGCAATCGATGTGCTGAACTCACGTGCGCTAAACGCGCTTCAGAAACTAACGCAACTGGGTAACATCAATGTCAAGTCTATAATACCAGCTGATAGCACCACGTCAACAGGAGTCATTTATGACATCGCCACTGAAATTCCAGACTCGGATCTTTCAGTGCTAATAAAACCGGCAAATGAAGATAACGTCATTGTGAATGTCAGTCGCCTTGGTAACACACATTGTGTGAGAATTACGTTCAAAGGGGACTGTCTCCCCTCCCATGTGAAGGTTGGCCACTTTCGTCACCAGGTCCGATCATTTATTCCAAAACCTATGCGATGTCATAAGTGCCAGAAAATCGGCCATGTGCAGGGAGCGTGCAGGAACTCCGAAGTGTGTCCCCGATGCTCAGAACCACATACCGAGGACAAATGCAGCGCAACCATACTAAAGTGCCCTAATTGTCAAGGTGCCCACAGTGCATCTTCCAAAGACTGTCCACGCATAAAGAAGGAGTTTACAATTCTTAGACAAATGGTGCGAGACAGCTCTACCCACAAAGAGGCCGCGGAAAAAGTCCGGCGAAGACGACGACGTCACCGTCGAAGATCTTCGCGAAGAACGCAGTCAACTACAAGAAGTAAGCCGACGCATCTGGGAACGGCGCCCACTGCAGGGTACACCGCGGCGAACGCAGACGATGGAAAGCAGAAAACAAGTAGATCTCTCTCTACTGAAGATTGGCCGCCACTTACGCGCACGCAACTTGTGGAAGAACCACATCAGAAGCCGCATTCATCAGAGCAAGCTGCGACAACAGAGGAGCAGCGGAACTTGGATAAGCAAGTGATTGCTCTTCTACGACCCATAATTAACGCCATTCGCACTGTGTTAAACAACATGCGCACAACGTCAGCCAAAAGTGCACTTCAAGTACTGGACGCTCTGAGTCCAGTACTGGCGGCTCTTGAGTAGATAATGGCCCACCAGCCACTGTCTTTCAGGGAAGAGGTAAAAAAAGCAACAATTTTTCAGTGGAATGCACGGAGACTGAAATCACGCATTGCAAATTTCCGTCGGTTCGTTTCCACTAATATGTTTCCCATCATCGTCATCTGCGAGCCAAATTTATCGAGCGCTATTAGACTCTCCGGATACGAATCCTTTATGTCGGCTTGTTATAGTGGGAACAGCAAGGTCCTGCTGTGTATTCGACGTGACCTGACCTACATTATTCGGCCTGTACCACCTGACAACGATAACCAATATATATGCTTAACAGTGAAGAAAAGGGGTCTTACTGTCACTGTTGTCGGTGCATACCTGTCGCCATCAAGTAGATTTGACCACAGAAGACTAGGACACATCCTATCATCCACTCCTGGCCCATGGGTGATCATCGGAGATTTCAACGCCCACCATTCGCTATGGGGGAGTCCGAAGATCAGCGCAAAGGGTAGAAGTCTGATAACGTTTGCTTCGGACAACGAGCTGTGCTTGTTAAATGATGGCAGCCCAACATTTTTACGTGGCCCTAGATACAGCAGTTGCCTTGACTTGACTTTTCTTTCTCGAGGTCTTGTCAGATGTGCCGGATGGTTTGCGGACATAGAAACACATGGGAGCGACCACATTCCCACATATGTCAAGATCAGAGGATTATCACCTTGCAAGGTACGGGAAACTATCCAAAGAGTAGACTGGACCAAGTTTGAATCTCTCATGGAAGAACGCTGTCAAGAGAACACCTCATTT
Source organism: Rhipicephalus annulatus (assembly GCA_013436015.1). Lineage (NCBI taxonomy): Eukaryota > Metazoa > Arthropoda > Arachnida > Ixodida > Ixodidae > Rhipicephalus > Rhipicephalus annulatus. The sequence goes on from WOVY01000509.1 coordinate 90,453, forward strand.
GACTTAGAAGAGGTGATCAAGTCCACAGTGCAAGACACAGTGTGCACCCTCACATGCTCTTCGAGAGTAACCGAATTTGGTGTGGAATTAGAACGACTTCGGGCTCTCCGACGGCGTGCGGAACGAAGGTACCGACGCACGAAAGCAATCGACGATTTACGAATCGCTAGACGTCTTCAGAAGAAGATACAACGCCGCATAGACAAGCTAGAGTCACAACGTTGGGCAGCCTTCTGCGCTTCGTTAGATCCTCGCAAGCCTTTATCACACTTGTGGAGGACAATAAGAGGGCTCCGGACATCTCCCATTCAGCAGTCTCCATTCAAGGCTCTAGCCCTCTCTCAACAGAGATCGGAGGTCGACGTGGCAGAAGAGTTCTGTGCCAACTTATCTGGTTAACTCGCAGATCCCAACATCTCCACGCTCTCACGCGGTGGCACGACATCACATGATCACCCCATGGACCAATTTTTTTCTATTCATGAGCTTCAAGCAGCACTGGCTTTGTGTAGACGGACATCAGCACCCGGGCCTGATGGAATATCATACAGAGCACTGTGTCACCTTGGTGAGTGTGCGAGGAGTGCCCTCCTCGAGATATACAACGACTCGTGGCGAGAGGGCACCCTCCCAGTTAACTGGAAGACCAGCCGTTTGGTTCCATTACTGAAGCCTGGCAAGTCACCATTGGTGCTCACATCATACCGCCTGATTGCACTGGCTAGTTGCTTGGGCAAAGTGATGGAGAGGATGGTACTTGGACGGCTAGAATGGTTCCTGGAGCATCACAACATCTACCCGGACGCTATGACGGGATTTCGCCGTGGCCGGTCATCAATTGATAGCGTCATAGACCTGGTCACCTACGTGCAACACGAAAAAGGCCGTAAGCGTCTCTGCGCTTCTTTATTTCTTGATGTTAAAGGGGCGTACGATAACGTCACACATGAAGCTGTCCTCACCGCTCTCAAGGAGGTAGGAGTGGGTGGTCGGATGTTTCAGTGGATACGCAGCTATCTCTCTGAGCGATCCTTTTTCGTGAGAACCGAGGATGGTGACACTTCGCTACACTACAGCCACCGTGGTGTTCCCCAGGGTGGCATACTTAGCCCTGTACTATTCAACCTGACGCTAATAGCTCTAAATGAGCATCTTCCAAGTACTGTCAGATTGTCAATGTACGCGGACGACATCTGCGTTTGGACGTCTGCAGTAACACGTCTACAGCTGCGAGCGCGAATTCAGAGAGCTGCCACTCAAGTTGCTATTTACCTCCGTCAACGAGGTCTGGAAATTTCCTCTGAGAAATGTGCACTAGTGGCATTTACGCGCAAACCAATGCATAACTACAGCGTTCTGATAAACAGCGAAAGAATACGTCACCTCAGATCATACAAGTTCCTAGGTGTTATAATTGACAGAGACCTCTCATGGAGCTCACATGTATCATACATGAAAAGGCGATTGACAGGCATCTGTCATTTGTTCAAGTTCTTCGCTGGAAAGAACTGGGGAATGTCGACAACTGCTACGTTGCGACTATACAGGTTTCTTTTCCTTGGATTCCTTCGGTACAGCCTACCTGTGTTAACCAACGCAAGTAAAACAAGCATACGAATGCTTCAAAGTGTCCAGGCTCAAGCACTCCGGATAGGTTTAGGCTTGCCCCAAAGTGCATCAACAGCGGCGACTATCGCCATCACAAGGGACAACCTCATCAAGACCCACATTAATGTGGAAGTGCTGAGGACACATATACGACACCTTGCTCGAACCCCTCGACATCACCTAGCCTCTCTACCAGTGGTCCGACCATGCACATCTTACTGCAAAACAGTGACCGAACATGGTGAGTCGATCCCAACTTCGTTCTCTCCTGCCGCTAGACCTGTGACTCCGCCATGGTGCCTCGCTCAACCAATAATTAATATTAACATACCTGGCGTCGAGAAAAAGGCCAATTTGTCGTCACCGGCTCTTAAACAGCTCACACTACTTCTCTTGTATGAGAAATATCAAGACTCCACACATATCTACACTGACGGATCGGTTCAGCCGGACAGCTCTACAGGAGCAGTAGTGATACCAAGGTTGGCCACGACAATTAAATTCAAGACATCTCACGCAGCAACATCAACGGCAGCAGAATTGGCAGCACTTCGTGCCGCATTGCAATTTGTAGTTGATCAGCCTACGCGCAAGTGGACTATTTTCTGCGACTCGAAGGCGGCACTGCAATCTCTACTATCAGCCTTACGCCGTGGACCACACGAGCAGTTGGTACTAGAGATAGCAGAGATTATACACCACCTGACTGAAAAAGGGCACCAAATTACATTTCAGTGGTTGCCCAGTCACTGCGGAATCATCGGCAATGAACGGGCCGATCAAGCTGCCCGCTCAGCCCACACAGAAAATCATAAACTGCGACTACCACTTTCTAGGACGGATGCTGCACGAGAGCTCCGCAGACTTGCTCGCCGGCAAACCACATCGCAATTGAATCAGCCGCTCTTCAAGCATGCCCGACTGTACTCGCTTGACCCTACGCTAAGTCTTCAAGTCCCGTCGAGGCTTCACCGAGCAGACCAGACCCTGTTATGTAGGCTGTGGTTGGGCGTTGCATTTACCAACGCCTACGCTTTCCGCATCGGGATGGCCGACACCGCAGCCTGTGGCCACTGTGGCAAGGAAGAAACCATTCAACATGTTCTTTGTGAGTGCCTAGCGTATAGTAGGTGGCGAGTATGCCTTCGCAGGGAACTCAACAAACTAGATGATCAGCCTCTGTCAGAGCAGGAAATTCTGCAGTATCGTCAGTATGCGACTTCACAGAAGAGGGCCCTGAAAGCGCTGCTGCACTTTTTGCGATTGACCGGCCTTGCTGAACGGTTATAGCTGGGACGCCCTTCCAGTGTGTGTTTTCGTTTTTTTTATGAGTGCGCGTGCTTTTTTTTTCCTCTCTCTAACCCCTCTTTCTTGCCCCTACTTCCCCACCCCCAGCGCTGGGTAGCAAACCAGATGCCAATATCTGGTTAACCTCCCGGCCTTTCCTTTCTCACTCACTCTCTCTCTCTTGGGTAGGCAGAAGTGCACTTGCGTCCAGACCCTGCGTATACGGTGCGTATTCTGTCACTTCTTGACTTCCACGTTCATGGTCTTCTGGCGAAGGCAAGCGACTGAGGGCATCTGGGGTACCGTTTTGGGTTCCCTTGCGGTATTCTAGATTAAAGTGGTAAGCTGTTAGAAGAAGCGCCCAACGCTGAATTCGAGCTGCCGCCATCTGCGGGATGGGCTTGTTGGGCTGGAAAAGCGTGGTGAGTGGCTTATGATCTGTCACCAGCGTGAAACAGTTCCCCAGCAAGAAATCGCGGAATTTGCAAATTCCAAGCACCAAGGCCAGCGCTTCTTTCTCTTTTTGGGAATAATTGCGTTCTGCTGACGCCAGTGTTCTTGAACGAAAACCTATCCAGTGATCCACGCCATCAATGCGATGCGATAATACTGCCCCTAAGCCATCTGATGAAGCATCACACTCCAGCCGCAACTCTTTCAGCGGATCGTCGTGAACCAGAAAATTCGCCTTCAAGGCGCGCTTCGCTCCTTCGAACGCTCTTTGATGCTCTTTTTCCCAACGCCAGCATTGTCTCTGGTCCAGTAAGCGACAAAGCGGAGCCAAGGTCATGGCCAAATTCGGCAAAAATTTCGAGTAATATGTTATGAGCCCCAGAAACGACTTGAGTTGGCTTACCAATGCTGGCCTTGAAGCAGCTGTTACGGTTTCGAGGTTGTCCTGCAGTGGGTGAAGGCCAGTCGCATAAATTTTGTGTCCCATAATCTGCACTTCTTTTTCACGGAACTGACACTTGGCTTTGTTCATTTGCAGGCCATTGTCACGAAGTCTCTGGAAAACTTGTCGAAGCGTGGCAGTGTCCTGTTCTTTCTCGTCGATTATGATGACATCTAGGTATACACGTACAGTTCGCAAGTACCGGAATAACGACTCAATGTGCCGCTGGAAAAATGCGGGAGCCGACGAGATGCCGAAGGTTAGTCTGTTGTACGAGTACAAGCCCTGGCGCGTATTGATGACAGTCATTGTTTTCGCTTCTTCATCAAGCGGGAGCTGGTTATAGGCATTGCTCAAATCCATTGTAGTGAAGACTTCTCCCCCGTAAAGCGCGGCAAAAATATCATCCACCTTAGGCAAAGAGTATTGTTCCAGGTGAGTGGCCGGATTCACGGTGAGCTTAGAATTACCGCACAATCTGATGTCCCCATTTTGCTTCACTACCAATACGACGGCAGCTGCCCATTCGGAAACGCTCACCGGAGTTCGGACACCTTGCTGCATGAGGCAGTCGATTTCTGCGGAGACTGCTTTGCGAAGCGCGAAGGGCACCAGGCGGGCCTTCAAAAACCGAGGCACCGGCCGCTTCTTTCTTGTACAGTTTGACAAGCGGATTTTTGTAACAGCCGAGCCAATCTTGAAATAGCTCTGAGAACTCTTCTAGCAGCCTTTTATGTAAGTTTCCGCCTGCAGCGCGTAGACACTCAGAAGAGCCCTTTCTTCTAAAATTGACACGCCCACTTCGCGGAAAGCCTGGATGGTGTTTCGGTCGCACAGTAGTGGACCGTCACAATCCACTACCACAAGTGATCTATTCACTCGAGTTTTGTCGTATTCGACGCTGATGACGACTCTGCCGACCACTGCAAGAAGACCGAGGAAGCAGGATAGCCGAAGGGGCGTTTTTTCTAGTCTTGGCCACAACTTACGCTTTTTTCTGAAGACCTTTTCTGGAGTCACGCTAACTGATGAATCCGTGTCGATCAGCGTCCGCAGTGTCCTGCTGCCCCACACAAGGCTCTGTTTGATGGGCCGTGTATCTGGCTGCTCAACGTTGATCTGGGCAGATAGGGCGAAAAGCATTTCGTCCATACTGTCCTCTCCGTCTGAAAGCTCTCTGAGCGCGTACGATCCTTTACGGCCACTGCGCCTGCGCTGCCACATCCTAGCCAAGTGTATTTTAGTGCCGCACTTGTGGAACACGTTCTTGACATGATGACATTCGTGTTCTGAGTGGTTGGAGCCGCACCTCCAGCAAGACTGACGTGGTGCGCCTGTGTCGTACCCGCTGCCTCTTTTTTATCCGCTGCTACGATGCCTTTGAACCAGGTGCACGTTACCCGCGTTGTTTTCGCCGTTTACATCTTTCATGGACCGGACGTTATGGTAAGCTGTTTCTGACGAAATGGTGAATTCCTCAGCTTCCTGCACAGCCAGCTTCCTTTGGGTCAGTAGAAATTGCCTGGCCTCATCATCCCGTATGACGCACACTATCCGGTCACGTAACATTCTGTCCAGAAAGTTGCCGAAGTTGCAGTCTTTTGCAAGGCATCGCAAGTCTGCGACAAAATTTTTGACCGTCTCGTTGTCTCCTTGCCTCCACACAAAAAATGCATGACTTGCCACAGTCTCGTTCACCTGCGGCTTGTAGTGTTCTTCATACACCCTTGAGACGTCTTCGTACGTTAGGCTGTCCACGGGCATCGACGGGCATCGCCCCTGAATGACTCGAACCACGCTGTCACTGAGTGAGGCCAGCAAGAGTGCCCGACGCTTTGAGGAGTCCGCGATATCATTGTCTTCAAAGTAGGCCTCGAGACGCACCCGGTAGGCATCTCAGCTGTTCGCTGCCTCGTCAAACTCCGGTGGCCTCTATCCCATCTTCGTCGCTGCGGAAGTGATGCTGTTGCGTTTGGCCCGGTGATTCGTCTGGGTAGGCGCCATTGTGCATAAGCCGGTCAACTGAGAGGCTCTCAACTCCATCGGCGCCTAGTCTGTCAGACACTGTCGAAGATTTCCGCGATTACCCAGACAATGTGTCAAGCAAAGGCGAGTTCCTGAGTTTCAAATGCGGACCCTTTTGTCGTCTCTTCAAGCAGCAGCGGTGCCTGATGACCTAGGCGACTCATCTGGCGACGGGGAAGCTGTTGTGACCGGCGCCAGAGCTGACGTGGGAGCGGCGCTCTTTTAATCTTCAATCGAGTAGCCGACCGGCCGGCTGGCTATGCTCGTCAGGCATTGTCCGTGCTAGCCGGAGAATGAGACGCCGTGTCGCCACGACGTCTAAACCGTTCGAGAAAACACAACAAAGACAGCATCTTCCTTGAAAGAGACCTTGGCGGCCACCGCAAATCACCGCGCTAATAGAGCGAACCGATCGGCGGACCCTTTGATGTATGCTGTCAGGATCTTGGGACCTCTCGACTAGCGGCACACACACGACGAGGAAGAGCCCTGCTGGCGCCACCTTACAGTGCAGTGATCACGACTCAATATTGGACGTGCACGTGGGCCGTGCATGCTCGTGCTCCTCACCCGTTGTGTGTTTGTGATTGGTGTTCCACTCGGAGAGGAGGAGCCCGACAGGGCTTAAAACGATGCCGCAGAGTGCTGGACGTCGCTCTGAACCATGTAACGGTTCAACCACCACGCTCGTGATTTGTGAAACCACTAACCCTTCTTTGCTGTAAATACGTGTAAATAATGCCATAAACCTGTTTGTTCTGTATCCTCTTCTTTTCAGCGTTCAGTTCCTCCACCCGGTTACACCACGCTACCACAGGAGACCAGGTAGACCCCCATTCGCAACAACTGATGGCAGTGGTGGGATGCCATCAGCGAACTTCCTTCCTCCGACCCAGGCTTACCAACTGGTGGCAGCGGTGGGATGCCATCAGCAACTACCTCCTTCCGACCCTTAACAACTGGTTGGCAGCGGTGAGATGAACTTCACGACGTGCTGCTGTGCTGTGGTGAGTGCTTGGTCTTTGCTTTGACTTTCCAGGCTTCAATTCTGTGAGTTCATTAGAAGCTTTATTGTGTGTGATTTAGGGAGATTGCCTTTTGTGAGTTTTGAGTTGTAGGGATCACCTAACTATGTGTGAAATGCAAGACCAAAGTACAACGGCATTCATGGCGTGGCAGGCAATGCTAAGAAATGAACTTTTGGCTGTGAGTAAGCATGTAGGCATTGAAGTAGAGGAAGGAATGGGCAGGACAGCGATTGTGAGGCTGATCTCGCAAAAAGCCAGTGAGGAGGAGAAGGAAAGCGCGGTAGAGATTTCAGAAGAACAGAGAAAAGAAAGAGAAGAAAAGGAAATAGGAGATAGAAAAGAGCGTAATCAAGCACGCGACTTGGTGATCGAACAATTGGAACAGAAAAATGAGGCAATGAGACGGAAAATTCAGCCATCCGTAAGTGTAGCTCAAGAGAAGTACGATGTTCAAACGAGTGAGGTGCAGTCGAGAGCTATAGAGAAGGCTAGCACGTGTGGAGAGCGAAGCAGGTTCGAAGACGAACCAATTGTGAGAGCTGCGAAAAATGCTGCTCTAATGAGAGAGGCATTGAAGGTCGGAGCAAGTGTGACGAGGTGCTGTGCCAGTCAAATGTTAGCGAAACAGCTAGGATAGCTGCAGAAAAGCTGGTACAGACCTCAAGTGCGGTTGTCGCAACGGTGAAACTTGCAAACAGTGTGGAAGTACGGAAGGACACCGAAGAAAACTCAGAAGCAGTGAAAGTAGGTAGCGGGGATATCAGTGCAGTAGCAGACAGCTCTCAGCTATGCGAGCTAGAGTGTTTGTAGGAAAGCAGCTGCACTGTTCCTAAGAGCGCCAAGCTGTCCACCAGTCTAGAGTGTGAAATAGGGGATTTTTTTGAAAAGCTTTTAGACGGCGCGGTGTCGACAGCTGACGACTGCAGTGAGAGTGTTAGCGACCTTGAGCTACGAGTGGTAGGTTCAGAGACGATTCGCAAGAAGCGGCACAGACGCAAAAGACGTCAGGAAGCCGCGCGAGAGAAAAAAGGTACTACGCGAGAAAAGGGCGCAAAATCTTTTAGCGCAGAAGTAGAACCAGGAGTTCTGCATTGGCATCAAAGCCAGTTTGCATGCTTGCGAGGAGCCGAACCAAAAGTAGAAAGGACGCTGGCTCGCGAATGGAATCACCTGGAAAGTGCCAGTCTTGGCGTTCTATTAATATCAAGTTTCATGGTGCGCCCTCGATCTGTAAATCCATCGATCACTCATCCCGCGACAAATTTGAAAGCAGTGCGGGATTGATTGATATGTGGGATTTAACGTCCCTAAACCACTTATGATTATGAGAGACGCCGTAGTGGAGGGCTCCGGAAATTTCGACCACCTGGGGTTCTTTAACGTGCACCCAAATCTGAGTACACGGGCCTACAACATTTCCGCCTCCATCGGAAATGCAGCCGCCGCAGCCGGGATAAGAACCCGTGACCTGTGGGTCAGCAGCCGAGTACCTTAGCCACTAGACCACCGCGGCGTGGCAGCAGTGCGGGACAGGTCAGTCGCAAACGTCGCCATAAAGAGGTAAGCCTACGCGAGTTACAAAGCAAAGGCATGACAGACGTAGCAATCAGCCGGGCAAAAGAAAGAAGGGTAGATCAGCGGCCAGTTCAACAACAAGGTCTTTGTGTCGTGCAGTAAGGGACAAGCGGCGAAAGGGTAGTCTACAGCGTGCATCCTCGCGACGGAATGTGCGGTGGAGATTTCGGACTTTACGTGGGCAAGAGTGTAAAACATGTGCTAGAAGGGCCACAATAGTTAAGCACCCCACAGGAGCCAGCCCACAGAGGGCATGGCCACTCTTTTCCACGCATTGCTGGGGTCCGCTCCGCCAGATTGACAGAAGTCTGGTGAAATCGCGAATGAGGCGTAACGCTGCCGTTCATCTGGTAGCACGTGCACGTTGTGGACTCGGGCGTTCTCGATATCCGCCAAGACCACGACCGCCACGAGTGTGATTGAAGTGAGGAACAACTGTAAGCTGGAGAAAGTGACACAGGAATTTACGGGGAAGCACCTTTGTTTGCTTATATTTTTGTTTTTGAAGTAATATTTCTTTGTCATCTCCCCGGCTAGTTCATGTATCAGCAGTTTCCCCCCTCTAGATCTTTTTTTAAAAGCATTGTAAGTGTTTTTAGTTTAGTTGTTATGCGGAAGCAGTGGACCGCATCAGTCTGCCGACTGTGTGACATCAGTTTTTTTTAAATAAAAGCATGTACTTCAGGGATGAAGATTTGGTACGCCCGCTAAATTTGAAAGAGTGGTGGCTATAGGTTATAGCGATATGACCTATGATTAGGTGTGGGTTGGTATGCTAGTGCTCTTTGGATGATAGTATGATGTCGTGCTAGGGCGTACAGCAAAGTCATGTGCATTCTTTAAAAACATGGGCTGACATGAAGCTACATTCAATAAATGAGCGTGTAGTATGAAAGGTTTATTCTCTTCATTTCATTGTTTTAGTGATTGCTTAAAGGATCATATGATCACTTGAGATAAGAGCGCTGCGTTCACCGAACGTTGAGGCTATAGAATTTTTTCTGTGACTTAAAACGCATTTCATTCTGTTGTGAGAGTTTTCGTTGGTGTCGGGGTGTCCTTCAAGTAGGCACTCACGACTACGTTTTAAGTTTGTATAGAGAAGATAGAGAATGTGCACAGTTACTTTGTGTAGGTACAGGCAGCATTTCTGTGAAACCATTGTAGATAGTGGTGTTTTATTAAGTTAAATATAAATTAGCAGATGTTAGTTACAACTTAGTAGTGCGAATGGTAGCAAAAAGCTAGTTTTGAAGGAGTGTGATTACAGTTATATGGGGCCAAATTGTGTTTGCCTTTGTGTGCTTTCCTCACACGCCAATTCGTTCCATATTTGGCAAGCATCTCCACATCCATGATTGTTGTAACTTTGGCGGCACCAAATTGTCTCAAAGATTTAGCGTACAGGTTTTCCTTTTTGTGTTCAGAAGCCTGGAGGGTTTTAAGCGAGTCCAATGTGCTTGACTGCAGCATGGTATTATGTTGTGTGGTAGGCCTTGCTGTTGTCGATCATTGTGAGCTGGTTTGGGAATTGATTACGAGTTCACAGCTGGAGGGTCAAAGCCAGGACATCGTCCTCGTCACCAGCCATTCTCTTCATGCCCAGTGGTTGGGAGCGCTGGCCAGCCGAGATTTTCCGGGTGGCGGAGGAGCTGTTGCGTTTGGCCCGGCGATTCGTCTGGGCAGACGCCATTGTGCGTAAGCCGATCTACTGGGGAGGCTCTCGACTCCATCGGCGCCTAGTCTGCCAGACGCTGTCGAAGATTTCGGTGATTACCCAGACAATGTGTAAAGCAAAGGCGAGTTCCTGACTTTCAAATGCGGACCCTTCTGCTGTCCCTTCAAGCAGCAGCGGTGCCTGATGACCTCGGCGACTCATTTGGCAACAGGGAAGCTGTTGTGACCGGTGCCAGAACTGACGGGGGAGCAGCGCTCTTTTAATGCTCAATCAAGTAGCCGACCCGCCGGCTGCCTATGCTCGTCAGGCATTGTCCGTGCAAGCCGAAGGATGAGACGTCGTGTAGCCATGACGCCGTAAACTGTTAGAGAGAGAACAACAAAGACAGCATCTTCCTTGGAAGAGACCGTGGCGGCCGCCGCAAATAACCCCGCTAATTAAGAGAACCGATCGGCGGACCCTTTGATGTATGCTGTCAGGACCTTGGGACCTCTCGACTAGCGACACACACACGACGAGGATGAGCCCTGCTGGCGCCACCTTGCAGTGCAGTTATCACGACTCAATATTGGACGTGCACGTGGGCCGTGCATGCTCGTGCCCCTCACCTGTTGTGTGTGTGTGATTGGTGTTCCACTTGGAGAGGAGGAGCCCGCCAGAGCTTAAAACGACGCCGTAGAGTACTGGACGTCGCTCTCAACCATGTAACGATTCAACCACCACGCTCGTGGTTTGTGAAACCACTAACCCTTCTTTGCTGTAAATACGTGTAAATAATGCCATAAACCTGTTTGTTTTCGTATCCTCTTCTTTTCAGCGTTCAGTTCCTCCACGCGGTTACACCACGCTACCGCAGGAGACTGGGTAGACCCCCATTCGCAACAACTGATGGCAGCTGTGGAATGCCATCAGCGAACTTCCTTCCTCCGACCCATGCTTAACAACTGGTGGCAGCGGTGGGATGCCATCAGCAACTGCCTCCTTCCGACCCTTAACAATTCAACGTAATGGTAACACGAACTGAATGGTTTATTCCTTGATACATGGTCTTTTTAGAGTCTGAAACCACGTCATACATGAGTGACAGCTGAGTACATCGGGGATGGGTTGCTAGCTAGTGATATTGCCAACGCTGCACTACTGAACAGTCTACGCTACATAGGGAAGGAGTTATGCTTTCTCAGCCTAACAGCATGATTGAAACAAATCGCCCTAATTTAGCAGTCTGCAAAATTCATTGAGTGAAAGTAACTAGGTTACTTCATTCCAAATTTTCTAGCCAATTTGCGGCTATGGCAAATGTGTTTGAAAAAAAAATCGTGTTGATTTAATGCTCTGAAAGCAGTGCACAGCTTGAATATTTCGGAGAGAAAAAAAGTTTTGGTCACGTGGTTGCCTTTTAGACTACCCAGAATGTTTTTTAGTGTTCTTCATGAAAAAAATATTTCACAAGTACCGCTCCTTTTTTATACCAAATTTTGTACATGTTAAGTAAAGGGCCTTAAGGAAGCTGTTTGAAAATCAGTAACATTATTACAATTTTTCGGCCACATACGTCTGCAAGAATTGAGCCAAAATGTGTTTTAATTGCATTTTCTCATTGCAATACTGCACTTTGTATGAATATCTGAGCTGTGAATACTTACTTCACAGGAAAGATATTTTGATGAAAAATTATTTCTAGACCTCTTAATCTGTTAACCTCTACGAAAAAAGATGACCCGTTTCACAGAATTGTGACTTTTGTTTATATTGAAACGCAATTTGCACTATGTGGTGGTCTAACTTAAAACCACATTTTACCTAAATTTAAAGCAAATAAACAGTTTTTGTATGTGACAAGTTTCCTCATTACAATTTCTACTTCAAAGAATAAAATAATTTTTGAATTTTCCATCAACGGCAATGAAGAAATTCAAAGCGTCGGCTGCCGTATGACCAAATTGCAAATGAAGAACTTGGAACATTAAAAATCATTTAGGAGTAAAGCTCTTGAGGCCGTGAGTCGTTCCCTCCTCTGTGATCGTAGTAGTATTATGTAGCTACTTTATGAGTTGCACAATAGATAACATTAGTGGTTTTCACATTATATACACGGACAAAATGATGATTCATGAGACGAATTGTTCGTCCATACATTCGTGCTTTTGTCCGTTCGTCTGTGCATCCATCCGTCCGGGCTTCCGTGATTCGGTCTGTCCATGAGTCCGTCCGTCTTTCTGTCCGTCCATACTTGCGTCCGACTGTCTGTCCATCCATTTGTGTGTCCGGACGGACGGACGGTACGCCTCACTCATTATCATTGAATCCGTGGATATGCTGTGATCTTTTTCTCAAAACATAAATTGTTATGACAAATTTCGGCACATCAAAATAACTGTATATTTGCTTTCGATTTAGGTATAAAGTCTATTTTATTTCAACCACAACATGGTGCAAGTTGCGTCTTATTATAGACCAAAGAACTATTTTGTAAAATTCGCAATTTTTTGTCGTAAATTTTGACAGCTTGAAAGGTCTAAATTATTTCAAGTATTCACTCCTCGGATATTCATTCAAAGTGCAGCATTGATACAAAAAATGTTGATATAGATAAATGCAGATATAATACATTTCGGCAAAATTTTTTGAGTCGTATGTGGTCGAAAAATGGTAATATTATTACTGAGCTTCAAACACTTTACGCAAGCCATTCACTTGTAGACAAAATTTGGCATGGAAGAAGAAGTGGTTCTTAAGAAATAACTTTTTCACAAACACTCAGACGAGATTCCAGGAAGTTCAGGAGACAGCTACGTGAGCAAAAAACTATTTGCGAAATATTCTAGAAGTTACATTTTTAATGCAGTAAAATCAGCGTGATTTTTTTTCGAATACATTTGAGATTGTCGCCAAAATGGCTGGGACGTCTGACGTGGAGTGACCTAACAGCCAATTCCGTTATTATATAACTGTACCAATGTGAGCCAGTTCAAGAACACTAGTATCATTCGCTTTTAATGCGTGACTATACAGTACTTAGTTTTAAACGTCACCTGCACGGAATACCTTCTCAATGCGCATACTGTCATGTATGCTTAGTTGCATTGCGCTTTTGTACAATACAGATAAAATATGTATATGTTGTTGCGCGTCGTGCTGCATTCATTTTAATTAACTAATCGATTGAGTACCATGGTATATATGTAGAAATACATATGCAGCTGTGTTGATGGATACTTAAGCATGGAACTTGACATTCACTTAGATTGGTCGATTCATGCAGCTAATGAAACGTTATTCACTTGGAGCAGCGCCTTTTTATTTGCCTGCACAAGCAAGCTGAAAGGGTAAAGTAAGGTTCATATCTACGGCACGAAAGGTGTAATGATTCTCCCACAGTGCACTTTTTATGGCGTGTATTGCTCAGCATACCTTTTCTAGCATTTCTCACTGCAGTGGAGCGCGATCCAACTTAATATGCCTGCTATTTACTCAATTTATACTTACACGAAAGAAAGCAGTTAGTTATGCTGGGTGTATACTGTATGTTGCACTCTTTGTGAAATTTCGGTCATTGTTCCTTGTGTATTTTTTTAGGTTTCCTGGATTGAATTTCCTGTACAGAAAGAACAGCTTCACCCCACTTCTCTCGAAGGCAGCAGTCATCTCAGCATCTGAAGATGGTTGTGCAAGCAGCAGTGACGAGCTCTGGTTGTGCAGTTAGAAGTATTACAACAAGGACAATACATCAATACAACCCCAATTACACTACCTTGTCGAATGTTCTCATTTTTAATGTCGAAATTTATATTGCGAGATATAATAGGTTGAAGTTGGGACTCCAGAAACTTGCTTATTCTTTCTACGTGTTTTTCATTACTGTATAGGTGTCAACGTCATACCTCTCAGTTGTTTTCTCGCTTAGCGCAAATGTTAATGAAAGTTGTGGGGATTTATTGTATTGAAAACAATTAATTTCTAGTATGGAGAAAAAAACTTGGTCACGTGAAATATCTCCAAAATTTGCAGAATGCCATCAGAGTCCTGTTTGTCAGACTTGCAGTTTTTCTATAATAAAGGCAGATGTGAACATATGGGCTTAATTGTTTTTTTCTTTGGAGTTATGTTCGGTTGAACTTTCTGCTCCACGTTACTGCTTGCACTACTGTAATGTGGTGGGTGTGTATGTGTAAGTGCCAGCCGCGTCCTACTTTGTCGTATTTGGCCTAGTCTACCAACACATATATACACTGGTCTTGTGCAGCTCATTCAAGATCACGGCACCTTATTTTATCAGCTCGATGCATGCAGGTGTAAGTGCAGTGGGTGACACCAGTATCTTCCCTGTCAGCCGCAGAGAAGGTGGTTCATATTTATGCTTCTCCCTCAGAACAATGAGGCTTGGGCCAGTTGGTGATGCATATTTGATGAAATTAGGTGCTATGAAAGGCTCTCCTCAACACACAAGACTAAGCGTCACCTCCTGTGTCTCTGCTTTTGATGTCCCGTTTGTCCCGTTAATTGCGCTTCACTTGATCAAGTATGCTTATCCATATAACTGCCATCGTTTCAAGGGGGTTTTTAGTGTTACACCCCACTCGCATAGGTGTAGCTTTATTCAACACCCATAGTTTAGGGGTGCTCATAAACACCTATTAGGTAGGGTGTAACGTTTCTTACACCCTACGGTTTCAAGGTGTTTTTAAACACCTTATTGCTTAGGGTGTTCCTAGACAGCCTAAGGGGGAAATGCCCTTGAGACAAAAAATACACCCTTATGAATGCAAAAGCTTTTAGAGTGCAGATACATGGCACAAACCCACTTTGGAGGATTGGCCAAGAATGCAACGTAGAGACTGGCAAATGTTCTTTTAGGCAAGGTATGAATTTTCAAACCAAAATATTGAAATGAAATGGCAATTATACGTAATATATTTAATTTAACTACAAGTGTAATGCTTTTGAGCCTGTATTTCAGACTGTCATAACAACCTGACGGGAATAATTTTGAAAACCTAAGTTTTACATTAACGAAATGACAAAGAATTTTATATACCAGATTAAACTGGTACCCATCGAGTATATTTAATGAAATTACACGCGGCATCAAAGGCATTCTTGTGGCAGTATCCAAAACTTGAGGCATCGATGCTTAAATAATTTCCTCCCATAAGGTCAAGCCTATTTTTGTAAAAGGAGTAATGAAAAATCGAGTTCTGATACGACAATATATCTTGCACATGACAAAAAGTAATGAGCGATATTTTCCAGTTCTCCGCAGAATTGGCAGAGGGATGATATTGTCAGACCAGCCCTGTATAAGTAAATGTTTAATGGGAGAAAACGACATCGAAATCTGGTGATCATCACTTTTGATTGTCGAGAATGGCTCCACACGACTTCCATGGGTATTTTAGGTTATTATATTCCGTCCACGTGGTTATTGCTTCCATCCTATCTGTGTGAATAGCTGATCTTCTAAACCTGATTGCGGTGAAGTGTTGTACCTACCGGGAGATTCCTGAATTATTGGAAGATCTAACGATAAGCGGGCTAAGGCGTCGGCCATTTCATTTAATGTTAACCCACAGTGACCTGGTACCCATACTAATTTCAGGTGCTTCAGCTGAGATGGAACTGGAGATCGTAACGTCGTGATTTCAGGAGAGGTGTGAGAAGTTGTAAGAGCTGTACATACTGAGGGAGAATCAGTAAATTATTATTGCTCTGTTCTCATTATTCGGAAGTTTGCGCAGTGCCCTGACGACTGCCATTAGCTCCGCCTCAAAAACAGGAGTGAAATTGGGTAGCCTCACTGGCAATGACCAGCTAAGTGATTGGGAGACTATTCCTACGCCTGCCCTTTCCTCATTGACGGAAGCATTGTGGCTATTAGGTTACGTGTCTGTGTATGTTGTTAGAAATCTGCTAGCCTGTTCTCTAAAAATTGGTGGGCTTTCAATTTAGATTGTGGAGGAAAGATCTCATCATGTTCTATATAACAATAAGGTTTGAGATATCAGATGTGATTTATGGTGGTTTGGTCAGCTTTGGATGCGGCCGTGGCTTTGTTCGACGTGCTAGTCGATAGTGCTGAGCGATTTCGTGATAAGATATGAGAGGCTCGCCGGTGTTCTATGGGTTCGTGGCGGGTCCCACCGCTCGGTTGACGAATTCCCGATTGTCGGTGGGCGGCCTCGTTTCCCGGGGTTCTTGCGTGCGTCGTGACCCAGATAAGAGATATGGAAGGCGGATTCTTGTCTTCTAGGTAGGCGAGGGACTCAAGGAGCCGTTAGGTACCGAGAGCAACGGTACCACGAGCGAAATGGAAGATAGCGGTTTACGAGTCGCTGAGAAGCGTAGTGAAACCAGAGAACACCGCGAAAGCTATGGTCTCTTCCTCGGATTCGGCGGGGTGGAGGGCACGGACAGAGCCGGCTACTCGCAAGATTGCGTCGGTGTTGAGGGGGGTGCGAGTAGTTATTACGCTAAGTGCGTATGCACTTGGTTGAGATCCAGATTTTTGTTCCTGCACACTTCGGCTCAAAGCTTCCATGCGTGTAGTGCTTCCATCGCGCTTCATGAATTCAACGTGGTGGTGACCGCGCCCACTCAAAGCTCTTCTCACCCAAAAGAAGAAACTGCCCTCGCATGTAGCCCTCAAAAAGGCCGCACTACAGTTTTTGCATGTGAAGTACAGCGGACGCCTTCACATTTACCCGAACGAATCCGTTTCTTGAGTAAGTACAGCAGGAGCAGTGGTTATTCCAGTGAAGCTCATCTCAATAGAATTTAAGGCATTGTATTTGACGCCATTGATCGTGGCGTAACTTGATGCCATTCATGCACACTAGGGTTCATTGTGTAAAGACCATCGTGCACTTGGTCCTCTTCTCGAACTCTAATGCAGGCTTTTACTGTGTCAACTCACACTACCGTTATAAACCTAATGAGCTACTAGTAGCTGGTATAATGTTGAATTCCGATGGCCAATCCAGATCAAGTTTTTCAGCTCTGAGTGGAGAAATCTCATTCTAATGGCGCATCGGGATCATGAATTTTATGTTTTATTGGCAGATTGAGAGCATGCGCAAATCAAAATTGCTCCGTGAAGCAAAAATTCTAGCTCCGCTAAAATTGGCGGATTTGACCGGAAGTTCAAGTGACGTATTGTGTGCACCCGCCTTTCATCGAATCTTTTATGAATTTCTGAAAAGCCATGCTGCCTTTCTCCAGCGTCGTCGTTTCCATTGGCACCAAAAAACCTGAAATCTTTGAAGGCGTCGTCGAAGGTGATCAGCAATTTTTTTGTAACCGCCAGATTTGCGTCGCAAGTGGCATAGCTGAGCTGCGTGACGGAAAAGCAAAAGTGGTGCTGACAAACTCAGTCACGAATATAGGCACCTCCTTGTGGTACAGTGGTCGCCCTCATCAACGAATTCGTGCAGGCTAGAAATTCATTCGCCCTCTTCGATGCTGCTGATGCTGCTTCGACGAAACCAGGTGCCGAACTAGATTTCAATGTCAACCCGAGCCTTTGGAATTGCAAGGCAGACTAGCTCAAGTCCCTGCTATTGTAGTTCAAATACTTCTTCTCGTTATCATCCTGGATTTGACTAGCCCCAGTCATGAAACATAGCAATGTAACAGAAGAAAGTGCCTGAACAGTTCGACAAAGCCCGTACCGAGTCTCGACGCGCGAACACGACGTCATGAAGAAACAAGTCGAGGAAATGTTATGAGACGACATCATTCAGCCATACAAGAGTCCATGTCCGTCCCACATTGTATTAGTGAAGAAGGACGGGACCCTACGTTTTTGCGTCGATTACCACACCTGAACAAAATAACAGGGAAGGACGTGTACCCTCTCTCACGTTTAAGACGACGTACTGCACCTTCTCCACAACGCGAAGTATTAGGAGTGAAGCTCCTTATAGCGGCACCCATTCATCCGTCGTAGCCGTTGTAGCATGTAACAAGTATAACATTTCGACCTCCAATGTGGTGCCGGTGAGAGATGTCTTCTGTGCGTTGTTGAACAATAAATAAATAGGGCTCAATATACATGCCAATGGCTGCTAATGGGGAATGAGAGACAGGAGCATTCGTCTTTATGTAACGCACACGCTGCGATCCCCATTAGCAGCCATTGGCATGTACATTGAGCCATATCTGACAAGAAAGGGTTGCTACGTTATACTTGCTGGGTGTAACCTCCTTAGTTTAAGAAAGGTTTAGCGAGCGTTGAGCCTCAGTGCCATGAACTCGAGGTGGTTAAAGGTGGGAAGTAGATACGAAGCGCAAGCCGTAAGCAAGTAAAAGCCAAGTTCTGCCTGTCTCTCACTTCGCATTAGCAGCCATTGGCATGTACAATGAGCACTTATCTGACAGGAAAAGGTTTCTACGTTATACTCGCTGGGTGTAACCTCCTTAGCTTTAGAAAGGTTTAGCGAGCGTTGGGCCGCATTGCCATGAAAACAGTGAACTAGTATGTACCATGAACTCGAGGTGGTTAAAGGTGGGAAGTAGACCCGAAGCGCAAGCCGTAACAAAGTGTGCGTGTGCCACCTCTAGTTTAGTCCTTGGCATGTCCGCTGAATGGCGTTGCTTCCATATGGGGAATATATGATGAAAAGATGCGAGATGGTGGTACTTGCAGTGTTGAATAGATGGACGAACGGACACACAGACATATGCATGAATGGACGTATGAACGAACGCTGGGGCGGATGAATGGACAAACGCAGGGACGGACGCTCGAACAGACGCACGCACGGACGGACGGATGGACGCATGGACGATCACACAGACGGATGCGTGGACGGACGGAAGCAAGAACGAATGGATGGACGAATGCTTCGCCCCACTCTCCGTCATTCACTCCGTGGATATGCTGCCAATTTTTTTTTCTATGGAGCTCAAAAAGGTGTATTAGCCAATAATGTTGACGAGAAAGATCTAGAGAAGACGGCCTTAATTGCACCAGACGGCCTCTTCGAGTTCCAGGTCATGCCATTGGTTTTTGCTCGGCGCCGCGACGTTCCAGTGCGTTATGAACACCGTGCAGACTTGATTGAAATGGCAGACTTGCCTCGTGTACTTGGATGGTGTCGCCGTGTTTTCGTCCAGCATCGACGAGCACCCCTGGCACCTTGAAGCGCTACTGCAAGCTATCAACACCTCTAGACTAACCCTCAAGCCAGAAAATGCCACTTCGCGTATAATAAGCTAATGTTTCTGGGACACATGATAAGCAAATCCGGAGTCCACCCCGACCCTCAGAAAACATCCGCCAGCGCTGATTTCCCGCAGCTCACTGGTAAGAAGGCTGTGCGCCGATTCCTCGGATTGTGTGCCTATTAGAGCCGTTTTGTCGAACGTTTTTCACAGATCGCCGAGCCGCTGACTCACCTCGCGAAAAGCAACGTTGAATTCAGGTGGGAAGCGGCATAAAAGAAATTATTTCAGGCACTTAAATGACGCCTTCAAAGACCACCGATACTTGCGCATTTCAACGAATACGCGAAAACAGAAGTACACACCGACGCAAGCAGAGTATGGCTCGGCGCCATCCTTGTGCAAATGACTGGTGGCGTGGAAAAGGTCATCCGTTATGCGAGCTGGTCGCTATCCAAGGCCGAACCAATTATTCCACAACAGAAAAGGAGTGCCTTGCCATCATCTGGGCCGCATTCGACGTTTCACCCCTACCTGTACGGCAGGTCTTTTAAAGTTGTGAGCGACAACCACACCTTGTGTTGGCTAGCTGACTTGAAAGACCCTTCGGGTCGCCTCGCACAATGGAGCCTAGTATTTCAAGAATTCGACGTGACTGTCGCTTACAAGTCTGGAAGAACACACTATGACATAGACTGCTGGTCTCGTTCCCCCATCGAACCACCACTGCCCGACGTACTGGATGAAGGACATGTCTCTTAGGAACAACAACTGTCGACGACTTCGCCGAGCAACAGCGAGCTGACCCGGAACTAAGAAGCCTTGTGGAATACCTCGAGGGTAGCGGCATGACTGTTCTGAATGTTCTCAAAAGAGGATTGGGGTCGTTCTTTTTGCGAAACGTAGTTCTTTTAAAGAAGAACTTCTTGCCCCTTTGAGCCCACCACCTTTTCATGATTCCTTCAGCAGTGAGACCAGAAGTACTCGAGGCCCCACACGACGACCGCATGGCTGGACGCCTCAGTGTTTTCCGTACGCCCACAAGAAAACAAGAAAAAGTACTACTGGCCACGACTTCCCGCCGATGTCACTCGCTATGTCTGTACCTGTCGCGACGGTCAGCGACAAAAGACACCGCCGACTAGGCCAGCCGGACTTCTACAGCCCATAGAGATACCTGGCTGGCCGTTCCCGCATATTGGCATGGACTTACTGGGGCTGTTCCCGACGTTGAATTACGGGAACAAACGGATACTCGTAGCTAGTGACTACCTCACACGCTCCACCGGAACAAAGGTCCTTCCCAAAGGCAGTGCCACTTAAGTAGCAAGGATCTTCGTCGAGAACATTGCACTGTGTCACGGAGCTCCACAGGTCCCCAATAATGATAGAGGTACAGCCTTTACGGCGGACCCAACTCAGGCGATCCTGAGGTACAACCAGATAAGTCACCACCGCACCACTGCCTGCCATCTAGAGATCAAGCGCCTCACCGAACGTCTTAATAAGAACATCCCTGATATGCTGGCTATGTAAGTCGACGTCGAGCACAAGACGTTGGATAAAATCCTTCTGTACGTGACCTTCGCGTAAAATACGGCCGTCCCAGAAACAAAGCAGATGACGCCGTACGAGTTTGACTATGGAAGAAGCCCGGCAACGACGCGCGACGCTATGCTTCCAAACTTCCTTGACGAAGAGAACCTCAACGTCACCATTTACCTTCAGCGCGTGAAAGAAGCTCGTCAACTCGCCCGCCGGCGCATCAAGAATCAGCAGGCGACCGGAAGCCGCCGTTACAGTCTTCGACGAAGCTTCGTTGAGTACCAACCCGGAGACCGTGTCTGGGTATGGATGCCGATACGCTAACGTGGGCTCATGCAAAACTTCTGCGATGGTACTTCAGACCGTACAGAGTAGTTTGACGTCTCGGCCCACTCAACTACGAGGTTGTTCCAGATGGCACTACGAACTCTCAATGGTGCTGTGCTCGACCTAAACTTGTCCATGTCGTGCGATTCAAGCCAGTTTATGCGCGAACCTGAGGACGGTATTTTGTTGTTGTTGTGCTTTATTGCTTATATTTATCGTTTATTGCATTCATTATTGTACCTTCGTCTTTTGTAAAGCATCAACACAATGCCTTTTACAGAGGGGGCATTGCCACGTTCCTTTCCTTTAGTTCTGTTATCACCCTGTTGCACTACGTTCAGCGCAAACCACACCTACGATGTTAGAGAAGCTTCGATGCTTTAGTAGATCGTTTTGTTAAGATTAGGCCCACTTCTGGAACATCACAAAATAATTAAGAACCCACGTCGCCGCTAGCGATAACGCTAGAATATTCCATGGCAAGGGTATAGATGCCGACGCGCTTCGCCGCTTGTCATTTGATCAGAGGCCGACGTTCCGTTCACTCGCCGCTATCAGTGCCAGTGGGCATTGTTGTAATATTACCTTCAGTTACGGGCCACAAGTTCGCCTTAATAAGTAGTTTATGCTCGTAATGCCAGTTTGTTTTTTTCGTCCACGTCATGACCCCGTGACATCTGGTGGAGCGGCTGCCGCGTTCATGTACCGGATAGCCCAGTCAAGCCGTGAACCCAGCCCACGTCCCGAAGAAGACACCGACACCACCAGCGACAGTCAAGCCAGCTGGAGACTGAAAGGACTAGCGCCCCAATACGGATCCCTCCCGGACAACACAAAAGCCATGGCAACGACGACAAGATTGATTGATTGATTGATTTGTGGGGTTTAACATCCCAAAACCACTATATGATTATGAGAGACGCCGTAGTGGAGGGCTCCGGAAGTTTTGACCACCTGGGGTTCTTTAACGTGCGCCCAACAACGACGACAAGAGGCGCAATGACAGCCGCAACATCTTTTGCAGTGGTAGTGATGCAGCAGCCAAAAGAGCACCCGAACTTCCACGGATCATTGTGTATTGGTGTATTGGTGTCAGTGTCTTATTTCCTTTTGCGTGGCATAATGTTCGGCCCAAATAAACAGTTTCTTCTTGGACGTAGAGTCTGCTCCCTTCGTTCACGTCATGACCCCATGACAATATCGTCTTCAAGAACCGACGCAACTACGATGCTGTGATTTCTGGCACGTGACCTCATACTGGCTGTGTGTAAGTAGATGGTACTCAGGAGCACTCGCCTACATAACACGATGCAGAGCTAAACCTTCGTTTTTCGTCAGAAACATCTCAAGCGGAGGAATCCTCTGTGATGCTTGTCGCAATGTGTGGCCTTGAAAATGCATGCTCTTTTTTATGAGAATGACCAGCAATTTCACGTGCAGTAATTGCCGTAGCGACGATATGATCACCCACTTTTTGTGTGACAGCGCCCATTTCAATACGTCAATATCGATGCTTTAGATACACTGAATCACTGCCCTTCGTCGGCACAAAGGATTCTGGAACAGTGGTTGAGTTCATACTCAGTTCAGAAAGCTTTAAAAGCGTTTCCACATTTTCTTTGCGGGCAACTAGTCTTAGCGAACGACCTAATTTATTCTCAATCTCATGAAAGTTCTCTTGCTGCGCCTCTCTTTTTTAACTTCACTTTCGTATCACTGTTCACTCCCCTTATTCCCTTTCGCAACAACATATTAGCCAGCCGGTATAAGAGTGGCCTAACATCTGTGTCCTTCTAGCTGTTCCTTCTTTCCACCTAATTCGGATGTTTCGATTTTCGTTGCGTAAATTGCAGTGGTTAAGGAGTGAACAAGTCACCTTTTGCCAACGAATTGAGATATTTTTAACAGAAATATTTATTAATGAGTGTAACGTCCTGAAACCAATATATGCTTATTAGAGACGCCTCACGGCCAAGGAAATCTACAAAGTTATTCTTTATTGATTCCTGGTTTAGACTAATCGACGAGCTGCGTGATACATCACGTCGCCGATCACCGAGTTGACGTCACTGCGCGTTGAAGGAGGTTTGTCACGCGCAGGTAAAATGCGCGAGCTTATCCTGCGCGTTTCGGAGCCTGTTGACTGGCTCTTTAATAGCCAAAACGTTCAAAATAATTCAGACGGCACGCCTGACACCTAATATTGTATAATCTCAATGAAAATCTCAACTTTTTCCCATTCTTGAGCGTTTATGTAGCATTGTTATTGACCGACGGAAGGCAGCTGTCATTTTTAGTATAAAAACATGCTTGTCCTATAAAACAACCAAGCCTTTGTTGTAGCACTGTCATGCATGCAGTCCATCAATGAAAGCTTTTTGATGAACGCTTATGAGGCGTTTATACTTCAACTGGTGCAAAAACATGCGCGTGTACGTGGTAAACGCTATGCACCGCGAGGCGTTGTCAGCCACTACGTTTACCTTACTGCACTGATTGACTACTTCACATTTCATGGTGAAGTCAAGGAAAAAAAAGAGATGCCAGTGCGTATAAGCACGAATGCTGGTACAGAACTCATAGCACGGTGTTCAGTCTTTCTACCAGATTTCTTTATTTTATTTCAGTAGCATTGATATGGACATTCTCAGCTGGATCTGTACTTGTGAACACGTTTCATGCATCATTTTTGCGTGAGCAACGTGGGGCACGTTTCGATCTGCTTGCCAATTCACGCGTCACAATTCAATTTGTTGCTATCTTAAATATGGCTTCGCCCTTGCGGCAAAGCTGTGACGTTTTGTTGTGAACAGATGAAAAAAAAAGTAATTAAGTAGTTCCGTCACGCTAAATAAGTGTAGCAAGCAAGACACAAGCTAAAAATTGACAGACCCCACATACTGCGGGAATAGATGATATGCTAACACGAATGATGATGGTTGGTATGTCACATTATATCCAGCGCAACGTTACAAGGGGGATATAAATTATGCCGTACATAAATTCCATGCGATGACTATCATATTCGGGTGCGTCATATACACTCTAAGGCAAAATTACCCAAAAAAAGAGTAACGGAGCCCAAAAGGCGCGCGCGAAGAACAGATAGACCGTTGAGGAGCAACCACAGAGGAAAGCGTGCAGCGCGAAACCACTTAGTCTCCAAAGGGACGAGCCGCCCGGGGATTGCAGGCAGCACGAAAAGAATTGCCAAGGTGACCACCCTCCTTTTTCACAGAACACATGTCCTTCTCCTCCTCTGCTGGCTCAGTCTTTCCCCGTATTTTGCCGACAATGGTTCGCGGTGCGTCGTGCTCGGAGTGCTCGACTATAGCCGCCTGGATTCGATGATCCAAGAATTATGACGTGGTGCTTGTGTGTACGCTTGGATGAGCCTGGGCTGCTGCTTTTGCGTTTCGCTGCATCCATGAATTCCGGAGCAAGCCTCGACACATCACCACGTCGCGCTGTTTATCTCTGCGTTGAAGATAGTCACGACCACCACACGACAGGGACAGTTAAGGAGGCCAATAAGGTGGCTGAGAATTCAACAGGCCTATCGGATATATACTTCAGTTCGACTCAAGGCAGAAAACAGCGCTAGATTCTTTTGCAAGTATGTTATCATTCTTTATTCTACTCTACTTTTCGCGTGTGTGATACGGATTGCGCTTGCCGGAAACGGGCTCAGTGGTGTTGTATATCGCACGCGCGAAATGCATCGCGAAGGTGAGCTTCGGCGTCTGCAGTTCACCTGTGCTTTGCGACAGCCTGGAAATTGGCCGCCATTGCCACCAGCCTCACTTACGCTCGCTCATCGAGTGCTCACCTGTCTTCGCCGCCGCGATGATCTCCGGGCTGACGATATTGGGCTGAGACCTCGTCGCTGTGTTGGCAGTCGTCGAAAACACATTGCGGCTTCTCGTAAAGAGCTTGGTTGTAGTATGTCGCCCGCTGTAAGTGCATTAGCACGGGCTGGCGGGGCTTTCGCTAGTGTTGCAACTCACTGAAAATTGGTCGCCATTACAGTCGGTCGCAAGCAGCTCGGCGCCGTTCGCTGGCCACGGCGGCGGACTTGCGTTTGCGCACTGCACTCGCTCGAGTTTTTGGAAAAGGGTCGCATTACCATCGATTTCTTCGGCGCTAGTTTCAAGGGCACGGCACGAATACAAGCATGGTGTCCAACGTGTTCGTATTTGCTCAATTTTAGGTTCCGCTTCTTGTCACCGCTGCGAATTCAAGTGCAACTACTGCATTCACCAAGACGGAGCCCGAGCCACCATTCTCAAGCTATTTGGATCTGTCGCCGATACCGCTTCTATCCACGTGCAGCAAAGACGCCTGTATCGCAAGCATCTACCAATCAACAGCAACTACGCCAAGGACTGCTGCCGACTTAACTAGCCCACCGGACGCCCACCTACTCAGTGGCGGGCACGGCACGAATACAAGCATGGTGTCCAACGTGTTCGTATTTGCTTGTTTGCAGGTTCCGCTTGTTGTCATCGCTGCCAATTCAAGTGCAACTA
The DNA here is from genome assembly GCA_013436015.1 of Rhipicephalus annulatus. Taxonomy (NCBI): domain Eukaryota; kingdom Metazoa; phylum Arthropoda; class Arachnida; order Ixodida; family Ixodidae; genus Rhipicephalus; species Rhipicephalus annulatus. The sequence continues at coordinate 116,112 of WOVY01000509.1, forward strand.
CCGCATTCACCAAGACGGAGCACGAGCCACCGTTCTCAAGCTATCTGGATCTGTCGCCGATGCCGCTTCCATCCACGTGCAGAAAGACGCCTTTATCGGAAGCATCTACCAATCAACGACAATCACGCCATGGACTGCTGCCGAATTAGCTAGCCCACCGGACGCCCACCTACTCAGTTGCGGGAATGGCACGAATAAAAGCATGGTGTCAAACGTTTTCGTATTTGCTTGTTTACAGGTGAGGAACGATACTTCTTCATTTAAAAGCAATCATTTGTCACTAATAGTCGTGCCGTGCCCCCGAACACTGACGTGGATTGTGTGCGATTTTTGGTTTATATTTCTTAAGCTTGTCACAAGTGGTGACGTCGAGTTGAATCTGGGCCCGAGCTCAAACTCAGCTGACAAACTTGAGCAGATTTTGCAAACTTTTGATTGATTGATATGTGGGGTTGAACGCCCCAAAACCACCTTATGATTGAGAGACGTCGTAGTGGAGGGATCCGGAAATTTCGACCACCTGGGGTTCTTTAACGTGCTTCCAAATCTGCAAACTTCGAAGGAGCAGTCAAAAACATTAGCTGCCATTAAACGTGATCAGAGAGCAGTCCAAAAGGAAGTAAAAGAAAATGGTACTGCCATAAGAAATAATGAAGACCGCCTATCCAAACTTGAATCCTCTCTGTCTAAACTGGAAGACGCACAACAAACAGCAACCCGACTGAACGAAGTATAGTCGAAGTGTTATCTATAAAGGTTGATAACATTGAAAATAGCCCGTGCCGCAATAATCTTGTTATTTTCGGCCTGCATGAGCAAGACAGGGAAACACAGGAAGACCTGATGAAAGTGGTACGTGACAAATTGTTTTTCTGTAATCAATTTATCGCCTAAAAGCGTATAGCGTACACACTGCTTTGGAAAAAGACAGTCAAAAGCGCGACCGGTTATTCTCCGACTGTAGGACTTCAAGGAAAAGCAGGAAACTATACTAAACTGTTACAAGCTAAAGGGTTTGCACGTCTAAATGAGTGATGACTTTTCAAAACACGTGCTACACAGTAGAAAGTGCCTTTGGGAAAGCGATAAAGACGAGAAGATGAGTGGAAAGCGGGTGCGCCTAGCTTACAATAAGCTCAACGTAGACGGCAAGGCGTAATACTGGGACGATTCCACTGATTCACGTAAAGAGTGTCGAAATACTCGCCATTACGAGAAAGACACCAGCTTGTAAGGCAGTGAAAATTTTCCGGACAAGTTAACAGTTATGAATGTTAATGCACGCAGTATCTGTAACGAGTCAGCACTCTTTAAGGCTGCGCTCTTTGAACATGAACCGGATGTTGTAATCATGACAGAAACCTGGTTGAGCGAATCAGTTGAAAATACAGAGTTCCTGCATACCAATTATACTGCCTGTCGCAAAGACCGAGGATCCAGGGGAGGAGGTGTTGCCATTGTTCAAAAAATTCAATTCATTGCACTGAAATTTTCGCTCCACCGGAATTACAATTCGTTGCGTGCACGATACAAATAGATGGGCAGTATTTTGTAGTTATCGCAGTGTATCGCCCACCTGGCACCCCTGAAGAATATATGATACTTTTTAATAATTTCTTAACTGATAAGCTTAGCCATTCTAATTATAAGATCATACTGGTCAGAGACTTCAATTTACCGCATATTGATCGGGTGAATTATCAGGAAGGTCAAACTGAGCAAGCTGTATCTCGAGTTCTTTTAATGCACCAAGAAAGTTAACAGAAGAAACCCATAGATCACGCGAAAAATAATTAAAAAAAACGACTCTTGAAGAGAACGAGGGCTAAAAACCATTGTCAACAAAAACACGTCATTACGTCAGTTCCCTTACTCAGGAGCTCAAAATGGAAATTATTCAAGCGAAAGACAGGTACATGAACTAAACTTTACCCAATTTCATTAAAACATCACCGGGAAAATTTTGGAGGTACCTTTCAGGACCAAAACCTGGCATTCAATTTCTGAAGAACGATAATGTAACTATCACGGATAATTATAAGATGGCTTGCCAATTTAATGAATATTTTAGAATCGGTTTTCAATAGGGACGATGGTTCAACTCCTCAAGTGCGATTTTTAATGAGCAATGTCTACCTGAGCTAACTATAACACAAGCAGGCATTCCGGGTCTCTTACTTAAAGTAGATGTGAAAAAATGCCCAGGATCTGATCAAATTCCCAAAGCCTTCTTAAGGCGTTATGCCGAGTGGTGTTCATTTTTTTTGTTGAACATTTTCATAAAGTCACTTCAATCCGGTCACGTTCCGATAGATTGGAGGTGTGCCAAGGTAATACCGATCCAAAAATGACGTCACGAATTTCTGACCAATTTCCTTGACAACTACTTCTTGTAAAACACCGGAGCACATTTTGACTACTCACCTAATGAAGTTTGTAGAAGAAAATGGTAATTTAGGTAATAAACAGCACGGGTTTCGCAAAGGGTATTCCACAATTTCAATTCTTACTGAGGTTACGCATGAAATTGGTCAGTGTTTAGATAAAAAAGGTCCAGTAGACATCATTATTATTGATTAATCGAAAAGCATTTGATAAATATCTCACAGAAAGTTGCTTAAAAAAGTTGCCTTGTTTGACTGATGACAATCAGCTATTAAAATGAATAGAGGCATATTTGTCAAATAGACAACAATTTGTTGAAATAAATAATGTCTCCAGCACCAATAAACCAGTCAGATCAAGTGTACCGCAAAGGTCCGTAAAAGGCCCTTTACTTTTCTCCATGTATATCAGTGACATGGGTGCCGATTTTTCTCAGCAAATAGCTATAAAACATTGTGTGTATAAGCTATAGCTATATCAACACCATATATATATATAAACACTATTGTGTATGCGAAGATAAGCTCCACTGACAATCAGCTGGGGCTTGATAACCATTTACAAAAAAATTAGTCTTTGGTGCGACGAATGGCAAATGGAACTGAATGTATCAAAAACTCTATTCATGCACGTGACACGTAAAAAAGACCTGTTATCCTTTTTAAATCATTAAAGGCTCACTGCTGAATGAAGTAAAGAATGTTAAGTATCTAGGTGTCCATCTTGCACATGACATGAACTGGTCCATGCATACAGTGTTTTCAATAAAGCTATGCGTAATCATTGGTCGTTACGAAGAAAACTTCACGATGCCACCCCGGAAGCTGATACAATGGTGTATAAAATAACTATTCTTACAGTACTAACCTACGCAAGTCATCTGTGGAACCCTACATCAAAACAAATGCATTAAAATGTGAGTGTATACAAAACAAAGCCTTACGGTTCATTTTCAACTCCTATTCCAGAACTAAGTCTATTAGTGAGCTTAAAGACAGAGCCGCTTTATTGACGGTGAAACGAAAAATGACTGATATTCTTTTTTCACATACTCAATAAAGACTACAAGGTTCACCTAAGGGAACACATCGCAATAGAGCCATTTGCCACATCTAGAACAAAACACTCGAAACATATCACACCACTTAGCTACAGAACAGATTTATTCAAGTATTCGTTTTTGGTTCGGAGCATCCATGGCTGGAATCAATTACCTCAACACATAGTCAAATATTGCGATTTACAAAGGTTCGAAAAGGCTTTGTCAGAATATTTGTAACCAAAATGCTTGTTCCTTGGTTGAATATGTTCAATGTACTATATCAATAAGTTCAATATGTACTATATCAATAAGTTCAATATGTACTATATCACTTCAAATCTTTTTCTCTTTTTGGTGATGGTACGAGATGTATTCGAACATGTTTCTTTTATCCGTGACCTATGCGGAATGTATTTTGATATAGTTTTCCGTTTTTGTTTTGTTATTTCTATATAGTGTGTGTGTTGAGCGTACAGTGTGAAACTTGTTTCCACATATGTTCTTTGTACATGCCAGATATGTAACCCCAACTCCTGTCTTGGCCCTTGGGCTGACAGTCTGAATAATAATAAATAAATAAATAAATAAATAAATAAATAAATAAATAAATACATAAAACAGCTCGGCGCTGTTCGTGGCGGTGGCGAAGCGTACGCTTGCTTTTCCGTTCAAAGTTCGCTGGCGGCAGACACTCCGCGTGCAACGCTGTGTTTGTTCTCGCGTTCGGTTGCTCGAGCTGAACGACGTTACTCGCTTAGGACTCGCCGACTTGTTAGCGGCACGGAGGTTCGCGGAGTTGTGGCTGCAGCCGCCGCCCCTAAGCTGTTGCTCTACAGGGATAGAAATGAGTCTTTGTCGATGTGTGACATCACGGTGAAATAATTAGCCTGTAATATCTCACGTATGTTTTCATTTCAGCTTGCACGTATTTCTCATATGCATTTGAATTTATCCTCTGTCACGTGTAACTCACTATTTTACATACTTATTGTGCAGCCGTGGGCACACAGCGTGCTAAAGACAGTGTGCGCTGGCGTCTGCGATGCCTGTCATCCATCTCTTTCGTCATAGCAGCTTCAGAAAGACTGTGCGAGATGTCAAGGTAAAGTTATTTCTGTGTCATATTTTAACGCTTGTTTTTATATTAACGTGTACGTGCTTGTCATATGCATGCATGTTCATCTTCTGTCACGTGTGTCTAACTATTTTTACTATATTATTGTACGCGCAGCCGTGGGAACACAACAGGCTGAAGGCTGCGTGCGCTGGCGTCTGCAATGCCTGCCATCTATCGCTTCCGTCGGAGAAGCTTCCCAAGGAGCGAACAAGATTTTACAACGAGACTGGACTTGTACACTTCAAAATGAATTCACTTAAAAAATTGAGAAACTTCATGTGTATGTAGAAAAATAAAAGATTTTGATGTCTCACTTTTGTCGTTCGTTTTTGCCGTGACTGCGAAAGCAGCTACACATAGGTGGCTAACTACTTGTTCGCGTGTTCTTTTCAGCGCAATTTGTTGCTCACTGCGCAGAAAATTGGGCGAAAGAAGTATTAGGCCTGGCGGAAAATAAACAAAAAACAATGTTTGAACTGGGGACAAAAAGTTCATCCGGTTGGAGTATTTGAGTGGATCAACCGTTCGTCCGGCAGGTGCAACTGTGAGGACTGACGGTTGCCCGGTAAGGTGTAAATGTGCAGATTAACAGTCGCTCTGTGAGGTGCAAACGTGAGGACTAAATGTTAGTCTTTTGAGGTGAATTGTGAGACTAACAGTTACTAAGGTGTTAGTGTGAGGACTAAATGTTTGTCCCTTGAGCTCATCTGTGGGGCCTAACTGTTAGACCCAGTGCCGTTAGTCCCTAAAGAATTAATGGTTGTGGCAGCCCCATTAGTCTCCGAAAGGACGAATTACTAACCTTTTTAACACCATTTTGCCTTAGAGTGTACCATCGTCGTCTATTCACGTCACGTGATACCAAATTTAGTATCTTGTGACGTGACATGTGGAGATAGCGAAACGGTCACGATTATGCTACGAGCGTAGCATGTAGTCATGTTTTAAATCACACGCATGTTGTCATTGTCAAGTCAGGACGTGTCATATTACTTCGTCATCGATTCACGTCACCTGATACAAAATTTGATATATGTGGAGCTCGCAAAACAGCTTCGAGCGCACCCTGAGTGTAGCATGTAGCCATGTTTTACATAAAACGCATGTCGTCATTATCATGCTTGGACATTTCATTTACCATCGTCACCATTCACGCCACGTAATACCAAATTTGGTATATATGAAGCTAGCAAAAGGACCACGACCACATCATGAGCGTGGTATATTGTTATGTTCTTGCATCAAAATAATGTCATGATTATCATGTTTGCACCAGTCATATACGCTTGTGATTCATTGATGTCACGTAATACCAAATTGTATATATGTGAAGCTAGCGAAATAGCCGCGAGCACTTCATGAGGGTGGTATGTAGACGAGCATTTTTTTTCATAGAATGTATATAAATAACTAGGTTTGGGCAAGCTTTCGCCCCGCTTGTTGGTTAAAGATCTCCCTATGTCTAGGTACTCCCTAAGAATATGGGCGATGGCATTTTATCCCTAGGTGAGCTTGTCGCTGGTTTTTCAGGGTAGGCGCGCGAGGTTCGTTGATGTTGCTGGCAGACGGTTCGGTGCGTACATGATCTGCCGACGAGATGTGTAATCTTGCCATGCCGTCACTTACCATCTGTGCTTGTTTTTACTTCCGTCTACCCCCTGGAGAGCTTCCAAAGATGGCACCAAATGCGTTTTCTTGTCGTTATGTACCACTGTTCAGCAAATTGGCATGAACAAAAGCAGTTCACTTATTGTCGTCTCACACGGGCAATTTTTATCGTAATCAGGCTCGATCTGCGTAGTGTGTTGATTCATAAACACTATTAATTGCATTCTGCGCACTGTGATCGAGCTCCTGGATCGCGATTTAATTGACTGCTGCGCGAAACTCAAGCCAGATTAGTTTGAACCGAGTAGCAGCAGTGAGTGTATATCGTAATCAAGAAATCCGGTCCAGGTCGACTCTGATCGTTATCACAAGTACCCGTGTCACAACACTATAGCTATCCTGCCCGTGCCTGTGATTGTAATGCGAACAATCTTGGGCACGTTAACTAAATTTATTGGAAGTGTTCATGCTTCTATTAAAAAAAGAAACAAAAACCGAGCAGATCCTTATATGCCAGCTGGTAACCTAAAAGAATTGTAACTGCTGATTACGCCACACTGCTAGCGTGTGGACAGACAAGAATACATCTTTGTGGAAAAGAAGTAATGTTTTGAGTTGCAAGGATGCTTGCGTTCATGTTAAGGACGTAGGTTTGTCAGCGGTGGCAATACATAATGTAAGCGGGATTCGACCCCCAACAGCCCACTGAGTAACTGCGCAAGTACTAATTCCTCAGCGTGTTCACTTGTAAACACACGTCCCGTAGGGCAGGACACATGCTTGCCTCGTTCAAATACGCTATTCATTTCAAGTGCACGCCCACATGCAAAAAGTTCGCCTACGCGATTGACTTCAGAAATTGCGAGGCCCTTCAAATAAAGCAACGAAGCAACCAGCAATCTCGAAACGTTCGATAGTCGTAAAAACCAGAGCAGACGGAGAGTGACAGCGTGACAAGAATACACGATCATACACACTTAGTCGCCAGGGCATTATCCACGCGCACACAAACGTTACGAAGAACACATGCGCTGTGAAGCAACAGGCTTTTCTGGAGATAAACAGCCCAGCACGTGTTCCTAGGTAGTACTTTGGCATAGGGAGGTCTTTATGGAGCAAGCGCGCCCGGCCACAAGGCGAGCATCTCTTTGAAGGCAAAATGCGTGTTACTCGCTCGTAATGATAACGGCACATAGGCTTCATTACCGATTCAGTACACAGGAGCGTATATAATACAAGTAAACTGAAGTCAACATGTGTCATACGGCGAAAATTGACTCAGACCGCACGCAGCAAAGCGCCGCTGCGTGTATTTGTATACGCACCGCTGACCGCCTATCCACACTTGTGCGGAGATGGTGCGGCCACTATAGACCCATCTCGCCGCGAATAGAAACGCATGGTAGCGATAACTTTCTGTTTATGGTAGGACATAGACTATGAGGACTACAAGAACTCAATGGTGCCCCACCGAAGTGGTCTAGTGGCTAAGGCTGCTCACCCACTGGTCGCGGTATAGAATCCCAGCGGCGGCGGCTGCTTTTTGATCGAGGCAAAAATGCTGTAGGTCCGTGTGTCCATATTTGGGTGCAAGCTAAAGTGCCCCACGTGGTCGAACTTTCTAGAGGTCTCCACCAGTATGGCGTCTGTCGTATTCACAAGGTGGTTTTGATACGTTAAAACCCACATATAAATCAATCAATCGATGCATCAATCAAGAATTCCACGCTACTCAGAATATTCTAACTGGCAGCATTTTCATCATCGCATAAGGAGTGCGTTAGGCGAAAAACAAAACTTGGACACTTTTACTACGAAATCTGGGTGACCCTTACAACGTTAGCACCAAGCAAGTCGTATTGCCAAGTGAGTATACTTCAGTTGACAGAGAATACGAGTGCTAAAGAGCAATCAGAATATAGCAGAACGGATTTACTGTCGCAGCAGGGAACTCAATTACTACAAGATGGCACAAAAAAAAAGCTCACACAACGTCCCACCGTCGCTTACAGAAATTAGGTAGCAGGCGATGGCAACAATACTGCTCGTCGTTAAGTTCTTTGACTCCTGCTCCTAGAAAATGGGCGATCGTGCGATCTTCAACGGTCTCATAACTCAGTGGCACCCGTTCCGAGCTCTCTCCATGGCTCTCCACAGTCCACCAAATGTTCTTGACGAAATCGGTCGGCTAATTACCAGACCGGAAATCACAATTACATTCCCATAGTTTGCAAGTCCAACAGCGCGTGTCACTCAAAAGGATTGAGCGCGTCTCATGTCGCAACACCTCAACTTGATTGCGAGTTTAGCCTAAACAAATTTAAGTGTGCTCTTGATTTATGTTGTACAAAACAACTGAGACCAGATGGCGTTGCGTATATGATGCTGAAGAACCTTGCACTAGCAGGTAGAATGACACTGCCAGATCTATTCATTGATGTCTGGAAATCAGAAACTGTACCTAACTTTTAGAAGTTAGGTCGTGTTTTCCAGTCTATTAACCACGAAAGATGGCCTTTGTGTCTCAAATCATACCTCCCAATTCGTCTCGCAATCTGTAGTTGTAAGTTGATGGAGAGAATGGCATATAGTAGACTACAATGGGGGTGTGAAGATACAAAAGCGTTGTGAGACTATATGACTTGTTTTCGTCAAAAGCGTTGCACAATAGATGTGACATCAGATATTGTCACATTTGTTGAACAGGAACTCGTGCGTGGAAACATCACAATAGTAGTATTTCCCGACATAAGAAAGCATTCAACTCAGAACATTCACGTGCTGGTGAGAATGTTAGAACTTGGACGATGTGGTTGATCCCTGCGATGAATTGCGAAATATATAGTGACATGGGCAACATACATGGACACAAGTGAAAGACAAGTAATTATCATTCAGTCACACAGAGCATTACACAAGAGAGTTTGCTAGGTCCACTGTTCTTCAACTGTGTTAAGACTGCGGTACCTGCAAAGTTACCAACTAGAATGAGGTGTTCACTCTACGCAGATGGCATTTGCATATGGGTCTCAGGACCGGAGATGCGCGAAGTTCAAGCAGTGCTGCAACGTGATTTTGAGGTTGTCAACAAGTTTTTTAAGGACAGAAGCATGAATCTCCCCTACGCGAAAACAGCCGTATCACCTTTCACTAAACGACAGAGTAACAATATCAAATTTACACCGGTTAGACAGACGTTGACGTCGGTGAAAGAACATAAATATCTTGGCGTTTCCTCGATAGACACATGTCAAGGGCGTCGCCCACTCGCGCACTAGAAAAAATGGTCCTCATACTCACAAGCGTACTACGTCCAATCACTGGCACAAAAAGGGGAGATCAGACTCTTCAATATTGCATGTGCATAACGCAATAATAAAGCAAAGTATTGCTTATTCGGCACCAATAATTAAGGAGTTATAGTCAACTACAGAAGAGAGTTATCAAAGACAACTGTCCAAGGGGCTGAGGTAACATGGAGGTTTCTCGTAATCACCGAAGCTCGTCATTCTCCGTAATACGAAAGGTCGAAACTTGTCGTCATGTTTTCCGCATTTCAACTTAGCACGAGACACATCTATTGAACCTTGCCCTTAGAGAAAGAAATAAATGCAAGCTACGGAATACTTTTCGGGAACATAAAGCTATATTACCATGATAAGAGATGAACAGTGCAGATACTATTTTTTCTCCTTGGATGCCGCCAGGGGACAAAAGATACAGCTGTAGGTCTAGAGAATAATATCTAGTTAGGACATATTCGTGACAGTCACGCAGAAGCTGGCAACATTTAAGAGTTATCCGCTATAATCATAGCGTATTCAGCTGTATACAGACGGCTGTTGTAATGCGAATTCCTCCTTTTCAGCTTTTGTCATTCCATGGTTGGCAATAAAGAAGACATTTAAATTATGTCAACTGACGTCGTCTACTGTTGCGGAACTGTTTTCAATTCTATCGGTGCTACGTTTTATAACACCCAAAAAAAGTCACAAAATGGGGCATATTTAGTGATTCGCAGGCCACTCTAGCGTTCCTGCAAAGTTACAGAAAACACTTTCTTGAACGCTACCCAAGGGGGCACGACACCGGTTGGCGCAAAATGTTCACGCCGCTGCTCTCCTTCCAGATCGTGGCCTGTTGGATTGCAGACACCGTTGGCCTGGGCGACTGCGCTTGGTCACCACCCGGTGACCTACCCGTGCCCATAGCGCCCTCAAGCCATCTGGATCAACCACGGATCTCGTCACCAATCGTCAGCCCGCTGATACCAGCCCGCGCCTGCAGCTACGCCTGGCAACGCTTCTCATCGTCGACGTCACCAACCACGTGGGGCCAATGCGGCCTACATAATCTTCACAACATCACCAAAAGCTCGGGGCACGACACCGGTTGGCGCAAAATGTTCACGCCGCTGCTCTCCTTCCAGGTTGGTTACCTTACCCATTCTAAATAATACTATACCAATAACTACTTCCTTGTCACGGTGTCGTGCCCCTACGACTTGAAATTGCGCAACTGGCTATGTACTTGTTACAATGTGTTCACCCTACAATTGTTGTCACAGTTGATACTCTTACTATCAGGGGATGTGGAACTAAACCCCGGTCCAACTAAAGCACAGATAGAACCTCTATCAGACGCTATCAAGAAGATCGAGCAAACCGTTTTAACCATTCGTGAAGATATTAATCAGCTCAAGGCAGTACAAACTAACCATGAAACAGTTCTCTCAGCACTAACAAACCGAATCTCAGCGCTAGAAACAATCCAAATCGAACCCTCATCGGGCGCCGTACCCGATGACGCCGCCAAAATCAAACATGAAATTGAAACGCTAAAAGCTGCTAACACCGACGCTAGTAATCGACTGCGCCGCAATAACCTTCTCTTTTTAGGTATTGAGGACTCTGTTAAAGAAACTTGGGAAGAATCAGAGCTTAACGTCATAAACTTTTGTTCCGCCCAACTAGATATTACGCTCGAACCAAGAGCCATAGAACGTGCTCATCGGATCGGAAAATTTGCCCCAGACAAGAATAGGCCAATCATGATAAAGCTCGCTCACTTTAAAACAAAAGAAAAGATTATGAGCTGCGGAATTAAGCTCAAAGATACGACCTTCGCCGTAAGAGAAGACTTTGCAGCAGCCACTCGCCTTGCACGCTCTAAATTACTCAAATTCATTCGGCCACAAAAGTGTGCATTTAAGCTGAGGGTTGACAAACTTATTGTTGGAAATAAATCATTCTTCTATGACGCGAAAACTGATAAAGTCACAGAACTTCGGAAATCACCCGTCTTTACATTTGAAAACAGCGCATCATCGGAAGCCACCTCTGTTGGCAGAACATGACGGGTTTGCAATCATTCCGCCTCGTGTAACACGTGTATCCGTCCTATGGCATTTCTAAACATAAACATTGCATTTACTAACATACGAAGCATAATTCCTAAACGCGACGAACTTTGCAGTTTCATAAATGATATCAGTGCTGACATGGTGATACTAACTGAAACATGGTTGCATGATGACGTCACAGATACGGAAGTGTTTCCATCCAATTTAAATTTTACAATTTTTCGCCGGGATCGCAAAAGTAAGAAAGGAGGTGGCGTGCTCATAGCTATTAAAAACACTCTAGCATCCTCACTTATTTTCCATGACAATAAAATAGAATTAATCTGGGTTCTTGTCTCCAACGGAGCCTCGAAATTTGTTTTTGGCGTCTGCTATAGGCCGCCAGACAGCCACCCCGACTTCTGCGACCTACTTCATCAATCCCTTGTAACGTTTGCAGTGCTCGCCCTCTTTCTACGTCGGGGCTTTCTGATAACATTGCCCGATTGCTGTTATCTTGCTGTTTTCTTTTCTTTCATGCCAACCTGCGATTGGCTGCGTAGCGCTTAAAAACGCGCCGCAAGGTGAATAAACTGGGATTGTCTTCCTGGCACTGCTTGAGTCGTCTCTTTCCTGGGCCGGCTGTCGTCCAGCCGCCGAATACGTAACAGCTGGTGGCAGCGGTGGCGGCGGTATGGAGCGCACGTCGGGGGCGGCCTTGGCGTCCGGTTTGGTGAGAGCACGGCTTGCTTGACTTCATTGGGAGCATTAGCAGCATTTACTTGGTAGTCGAGGTTCTTTTGTATTTGTTGTTGACTTTGCTAAATAGTAGTACACATAACGGGGTAGCACTTGTTAACAGCAGTCATGATCCTCACGTCGTTAACGAAACCCAACCTAGTGCTGCTAGCTGAAGAGCTCGGTATCCCTGTACAGAAGTCTATGCGGAAGCCTGCAATTATCGAAGCGATATCCAAATGCGGAGCAAACGACGACGAAGTCGAGGAGTGTTGGAGGGCAGTCTCGGAAAGGCTCAAAGAACGAGAAGTAGAACTGAAGTTAAAAGAGATGCAACTGCATAACCTTGAACGCAATGACAGTTTCGATATGCGGGGATTGTCTTCCTGGCACTGCTTGAGTCGTCTCTTTCCTGGGCCGGCTGTCGTCCAGCCGCCGAATACGTAACAGCTGGTTACATGCAACCTTTCAAGGCTGGCAGTGACATCACTTTGTATCTCGTCAACTTTGAGAGGACGTGTACAAGAGCTGCACTTGCAAAAGAGACATGGTCACAACGCCTGTTAACATTACTTCCAAATGAGGCAGCCGATGTAATCGCGAGAATGCCAGATGAAGATGCTTATGATTACGAAAAAGTGAAACTTCATTTGAGGCGAAGGTACAGCTTGTCAACAGAAGCCTTGAGGATGAAGTTCCGTAACACGAGGCGTGGCCAAGGGGAGTCATTTTCAGAATTCGCCTACAAATCCATGAGCTTGTTAGAGGAATGGCTTAAGAGTGCCAACGCATACGAGGACAAGCAACGTCTGATTGAACTGTTTGCGCTCGAGCAGTTTTATGCGTCCATTCCGGACCAAATGCGGCTGTGGATTCAGGACAAGCCAAACGTAGAGACTTTGCAAACGGCAGCCAGCTTGGCGGACGAGTACCGTTCCCGTAGAATGGAAAGTTCAGAAGAACAAAGAAAGAAGCCGTCAGGAGCGTTCAAGAAATTTCAGAAAGGAACGAAAGAAACTAACCAAGGGAAACCAGGCGACAGTGTTCCAGCCCAAGGGCATGCAGCCAACGCGAGTGAACCGAAAAGTTCCAAGTTCGAAGAAAAACAACCGCTGGTCTGCTATAAATGCCAACAACCGGGTCACATCGCAGTCGGTTGCCGACAGCCAGCAGTTTCCGTCAATTTGCTAACCGAAGAGAGCGATTTACTCTTGCCCTACACATATGACATGAAGGTGAACGGCATCAGTTGCAACGTTCTGCGCGACACAGGAGCAACATTTGATATCGTCCACCCGTCATTTGTTAAGCCCGAGAACTTAACAGGTTCATGTGTATGGGTACGCCAGGCACTAGAGCCAGACATGAAGTGTTTGCCGGTAGCCAGAGTCGAAATGAAGGGCGCCTTCGGCACATTCGAAACTGATGCTGCGGTTTCCGATAAACTTCCTCAGAAAATTCCCTACATTTTTTCTAACCGATCAATGAGGGACTTCCAAAATGCAGGACTGGAACTTAATGCTAACCCTGTAATGGTCGTCACGAGGTCCCAAACAAGAGCTCAAGCTACCAGCGCTACCCGTCACACGGAAATTACAGACCAGAGTGAACCGACACAAGCTACTGCACCAAGCGAAACTGTTCCTGTCGACGCCAATTGTGTCGCGCCAGCCATTGATAGCAGCACTCCCGTCGGTAATGCGCTCTCAGGTGAAGCGATAAACCCAGTCAGTGAAAATTTTCAGCTTCTAGCAAAGTTAGACAAAAGCGCTCTCAAAATGGAGCAGGCAAACGACGAGTCGCTGAAGACGTGCTGGGAAAAATCAAAACGGAAACAAAAAGGAGCCGTATCGTTCATAGTCAAAGAAGGCATTTTGTACAGAACATTCAAAAACAAGAAAGGCAGAACCTTTGAACAGCTTGTCGTTCCCAAAAAGTATCGAGTCGCACTTTTGGGTTTAGTTCACAGCGATAGCTGGGCTGGCCATTTAGGTATCAACAAGACCAAGAGCAGGTTATTGAACGACTACTACTGGCCGATGTGCTTCAAAGAATCGGAGAACTGGGTACGTTCCTGCAACGTTTGCCAAAGGACGGGGCGGCCAAACGAAAAACTCAAAGCACCTTTGGTCCAAGTGCCTTTGATTGGCGAACCCTTTCGCAGATTAGTTGTCGACATTGTAGGTCCATTACCAGTAACAGCGGCGGGCAACAAATACTTGCTAACACTCATTTGCCCTGCTACGAAGTTCCCGGAAGCAGTGGTGTTACCCGAATTAAGCTCCACTGCAGTTGTAAACGCGCTACTCGGCGTCTTTGCAAGAATTGGATTTCCTAGTGAAATCCAATGCGACCAAGGTTCTGTGTTCACAAGCGCGCTCACCACGACGTTCTTGAAGAAATGCGGCATATCCGTTCACCACAGCTCAGTCTACCATCCGCAAAGTAATTCAGTCGAGAAACTTCACTCTGTAATGAAGCGCATTCTGCGTGCACTCTGTTTCGAGAAAGGCGCCGACTGGGACGAAGCTGTTCCCGCGATGCTCTTTGCTCTGCGCTCCGTCACTCACGAAGCGACTGGGTTCACGCCGGCGGAACTTGTTTACGGTCGAGCGCTTCGCTCCCCGCTAACGTTGTTGAAAGAAAAGTGGGAAGACAAGTTCGTAGACAAATCAGTTGTCGAGTACGTGCAGACCTTGTTGAAGCGCCTACGTGAATCGCAAGAACTGGCGCAGATAAACATGGCAGAAGCGCAGCAACGCTCAAAGGTGTACTACGACAGATCCGCACGCACACGAACCTTCAAGGAAGGCGATAAAGTGCTGATTCTGCGGTCGTCAAAGGCAAATAAACTGGAAGTAGCATGGGATGGGCCGGTCACGATTAAACAAAAGCTCTCCGATACCAATTACTTGGTAACGACGCCCGGTAAACGCAATGATGTGACGATATATCACTGCAATCTAATGAAGCCTTTTATCGAACGCAGTGAGACGTTGAGCATTGTCCTTAACGAGCCTGAAGAGATCAACGTTCCTCTACCCCAAGTGCCAAGGCCCTGCTCTTCCCCATCAACAGAAGAGATAGTCCAATCTGTCACTAAACAAGCTTCTCTAACTGACAAGCAAAGAAAGGAGTTAGAACTGCTTGTGCGCAACTTCAGAGACTTGTTTAGTCCCACTCCCGGCAGGACAAATCTCGTGGAGCACGACATTGAGTTAACATCCAACCAACCTTTCCGAACCAGGATGCACAGATTTTCCCCCCGTCACGAGAAGATCCTGAACGATTGTGTTCAAAACATGTTGACACTGGGTCTAATCGTGCCAGGAGAAAGCGAGTATGTGTCACCTATGTTTATTGTAGAAAGTCCAGGCAAGGAACCGCGACCCTGCATCGATTATCGAAAATTGAATGCGATAACAAAAACAAAGATGTTTCCCATTCCAAACGTTGAGGGCTTGATCGAGAAAGTGTCCGCGGCACGGTACGTTTCTACGTTAGATTTGGTACGCGGTTTCTGGCAAGTGCCACTAACGGAAAACGCCAGTAAGCTCGCCACTTTCATGACACCGACAGGCACATATCGCCCTCTTGTGCTCACTTTTGGCCTCAAGAATGCACCCTTCGCATTTTCAAGGTTAATGCATGAAGTGCTCAAAGGAGCCGAGTCGTTCGCTGTTCCGTACCTTGACGACATAGCTGTTTTTTCGAGCACCTGGCAACAGCATTTGGAACATCTGCAGCAGGTATTCCTTCGAATACACGAGGCAGGCTTGACTCTCAAACTCGCCAAATGTCGTCTTGCGAGCTCTGAAGTCCACTACTTAGGGCATGTTGTTGGCCAAGGGAAGCGATGTCCTTCCGAAATAAAAGTTGAAGCAATCACTAGCTTTCCTTTGCCGAAAACAAAGACTAACTTGCGTTCCTTTTTGGGTTTAGCCGACTACTACAGAAGCTACATTCCCAACTTCGCAAATATCGCTAGTCCTCTCACAGACGCACTGCGCAAAACTGAGCCAACTACTGTAAGTTGGAATAAGGCTCGTAAAGATGCTTTTGCCGAGATCAAAAAGATTCTTGTCAGCAAACCGGTCCTCGCGGCACCAGATTACTCTCTCCCCTTCTTAGTTCAGTGTGACGCCAGTGACCGCGGAATGGGCGTTGTTCTAAGTCAAGTGAACAAAAAGGGCGAGGAACATCCTCTTGTCTACGCCAGTCGAAAACTAACATCACGCGAGCAAGCCTACAGTACAACTGAAAAAGAATGTGCTTGCTTGGTCTGGGCTCTCGAAAAGCTGTCGTGTTACCTTAAAGGCTCCTCATTTGTTTTTGAAACTGATCACTCACCTTTAGTGTGGTTAAATCAAATGTCGAACAAAAACAGCCGCTTGATGCGTTGGAGTCTAGCACTTCAGCAATTTGATTTCTCAGTGCGGCACAAGAAAGGCAAACACCATGCTAATGCGGACGGCCTTAGCCGAACCTATTAAGTGTTCCTTGTTTCTTTTGTGTGCATGCAACTTGGCGCAAGTATATATATTTTTTTTTCCCTATCGTGTTCGGCTTTCACGTTATCTGCTCCCAGTGAAATCAACTGTCGGGCTTTTCTAAGCTTGGGCGCCAGGTTGCTTTTGACGTGGTTTCTGCGTTTCTACCGCTCGTCCACTCAGCCATTTCAGATCCTGTCGTACCAGATGGCGAAATCAACCCTGCTCCAGGCGCCTGCAGCCAACTCCCGAGCTGCAGCCAATCGACACTCGGCGAGTGGTGCCCGTTCTGAACATTGCCTGTTCTCGACATTGCCTCCTCTTGGCCTTTAATGCCAACCTTCGCGGGCGTGTTCCAGCCAGACGACGCGCAATGCCATTTCCATTTCCTTCTGCGGTGGCTACTTCAACGACCAGTGCCACCATGCACCTCAGGGTCTTCGCCCACGCTGTGCACAAAGACAACATGACCGTGCGAAACGTGTCAGTGCTGTACTTGGAGACCTGCCCACGTGTTGGCTACCTGTTACCACCTCCAGCCGTTCATGAAGCGTCATCCTCTTGAACGCCTTCCGCTAGGGGTAGCTTTGGCCGAGTTGTAACGTTTGCAGTGCTCGCCCTCTTTCTACGTCGGGGCTTTCTGATAACATTGCCCGATTGCTGTTATCTTGCTGTTTTCTTTTCTTTCATGCCAACCTGCGATTGGCTGCGTAGCGCTTAAAAACGCGCCGCAAGGTGAATAAACTGGGATTGTCTTCCTGGCACTGCTTGAGTCGTCTCTTTCCTGGGCCGGCTGTCGTCCAGCCGCCGAATACGTAACACCCTCCACACCATTACAAATAAATATTCTAATACACCTATATTTTTGTTTGGGGACTTCAATTATCCTTCAATCTGTTGGTCGTTGCTTTCAGCGTCGAATGGGACATCATCTAAAGAGCAACAATTTTTAAACACTGCCCTTGATTTTAACCTTCACCAGGCTATTACGTGCCCTACCAGGGGCAATAACATACTAGACCTCCTGCTAACTTCGAGCCCTGACGACATAAAAACCATTAATACGCTCCCTGGTCTTAGTGACCACAACCTAATCCATATTTGCATCGCCTCCCCGCTTAAAAAGAAATCACCCACACGGAAGGTAATCACGGATTACAAGAGAGCAAATTTTGATGCGATTAATCACGAACTCGCCAACTTCTTAGAAAACTTTAGGAATACGCACCTAAAACGAAGTGTCAACTGTAACTGGGAACTTTTTAAGACTACAATGTTTAACCTCAAAAACAAATACATTCCTTCTACCCTCATTAAATCAGATTCAAACTGCCAATGGTTTAACAAACAGCTAAAATTACTCTGTAACCGAAAGAAACGCTTGTACAGAACGGCCCGCCTAAGCCAAAGTTCAACTGCGTGGGAGCGCTACCGCGCGTGCGCTAATCAGTACTTAACCGAACTAAAAGCTGCAAAAATCAAATTCTTTTCCCATGACCTACTATCAATTCTTCAATCAAATCCCAGCAAATTTTGGCGCATGCTGTCCCCCAAGTCACAATCTAATCGAATAAGCCTCACTAACGCTGACGGAGAACCAATACACGCTGACCAGTGCGCTTCTGCTTTAAATGACCGCTTTACGTCTGTGTTTTCCTCTGCCAACACCACTGATACCGTAACACTGCCCGAATCTGCAGCTGTAGCGATGCCAGAAATTGAAATTACCCCAGAAGGAATATTCCTACTCATTAACAATCTTAATGTTTCATCCTCGGCGGGCTGCGACAGTATTAACAGTAAATTACTAAAAAATACCGTTTCTGTCTCAAGCCAAATACTTTGCCTAATCTTCACACAATCATTACAAACAGGAAACGTCCCAGACGATTGGAAGATAGCTCAGGTTATTCCCATCTTTAAATCAGGCAACCGCGCAATCCCAGCTAACTACCGACCTATTTCCTTAACCAGCATCCCATCTAAAATGCTCGAACATATTATAGCTTCAAACCTAATGACATATCTGGAATCCATCAAATTTTTCTTCGATCACCAACACGGTTTCCGGAAACAACTATCATGCGAAACACAACTGGCCGAATTCACACATGATATTCTTCACTTCATGGATGAAAATCTTCAAACTGACGCCATATTTTTAGATTTCTCTAAAGCATTCGACCGTGTTCCTCATAACCTCTTACTCTCTAAACTATGCAACCTTGGAATCCCTCCCAACATAATTTTCTGGATAGAAAATTTTCTAAAAAACCGTAAGCAGTTCACCAGCGCTAATGACCACGACTCACCTCTTTCCGACGTAACGTCCGGCGTCCCCCAAGGTGCTTGTCTCTCCCCGCTCCTTTTTCTAATATACATAAATGACTTACCCACCAATGTGCTAACCAAATTAAGACTTTTTGCCGATGACTGCGTTTTATACTCTCCAATCTGTACACCAGATGACAGCATTAAACTTCAACATGATTTAAATTTAATTGTAACTTGGTGTGATAGGTCACTAATGCCGTTAAACCTAACTAAGTGTAAAATTATGTCATTCACCCGCAAAAAGAGCCCAGAAAAATTTACCTATAGCATAAAGTCTGTTCCCATTAGCCCTACCCTATCATACAAATACCTCGGAGTGCATCTGTCATCGTCGCTATCCTGGTCAACCCATATTCAAATAATCTGTTCAGAAGCTTCACGCACTCTCGGATACCTGCGCCGCAACCTAAAATTAGCCTCACCAGACATTAAAAAATTAGCTTATGAAACGTACGCCCGACCGAAACTAGAATATGCTTGCTCAATTTGGCAACCCTCACAAACATATCTAACTAACGACTTAGAAAGGATTCAGAACCGCGCTGCCCGTTTTATTTACTCCCAATACTCTAACGATATCAGCGTTACTGCACTAAAAGAATCATTGAAACTGCCGTCCCTCGAATCTCGTCGTATCATTTCTCGATTGTGTCTGATGCATGCTTTCTATTATCACCCTCAATCACGGCACGTCCTCCTTCAACCATCACACAGAACTTCATCCCGCATAAACCACAGTCACCCTATCGCACCAATAAATGAACACACTTCTGCAATGATTACTTCCTTCTTTCCCAATGGGATAACACTGTGGAATAAACTACCTGATAATATAGTCACGTGTAATAACCGCCAAATTTTCCGCAGTAAGCTAAAATGTCACATGTCGCAATCTAACTGAATGTGCTGTTTTCCCTGCCAATGTTTAAATACTTTTTTTAACTAATGTATAAACTGTCGTCACTTTTTTTCTGGAAGCTTACCTTTGTACCATTACTTTTTTAATTGCATTTGGTAATATTGGCGTTTTACTTTGCATATTGTACCTTTTTTTTTTCTTGTACCTTTTTATTGTACCTTTTTTTTTCATTGTTCTTTGCATGTTTACGTTTTGGAACCCTTCGAGTTTTGTTGAGTTGTTCGACATACCTTGTACGCCGCCCCCCCCTTATGTAATGCCTCCGGGCCTTTAAGGTGGAATAAATGAAATGAAATAATATTTCATACCTTAAAAACACACAAAAGCAGGAGAAATGAACCACATCATTTCATTTCAATGGATAATGCAGGTCACTGCAGCAGTCCAGGAGACACAACAGAGGACGACGCTGCAAAGAGGGCCCACAACAATGAAGGGAGAATTATTCTGCCAATTGACCGCTCTGAAACGCGTCTACTCTTCAGACAGATAACTTGTAGCGTCAACAAATACTAATCGTTTAACGAAATGTCTAAATGTTCAGACTTATGCTTATTAACTTTCGCATAAAATAAGCAATATATCAGAGTTGAGCAAAAACGAGAGATTTGTATTATTGATCTACCGCCTACCGCTTGGTACCACATTTGCGCGATACTTCTTACACAGAAAAAACGTGCCCCTTGTACAGGGTGCACTTGCGGCCACCCTGACGAAGATGTACGTCACCTGCTTCTCGAGTTCCCCAAGTGTGAGACACAAAGAAGAGTATTACGAGCAAGTTTGCAACTGTTAGATAAGAGGCCTTTAACAGTGATAAAAATACTAAGTTCATGGCCAATTTCAGGTCTCCAGAAAAGCGTGCTTGCCGTCTTCAAGAAGTTTCTTGACGAATGAAATATTTTGTGGAAATATTGACCTACCGCATGCACTGCCGCCTTTATGCTAAAGGAATTGTGCAACAATTATAAAGAATGCTTAATATGTCAATTCATTTGCCTCAATGTGAAGTTATCTTGTGCACAAAACTTGTGTACCTATAAACCTATTAGGCGTATCTGAACTGTGATAAGATGTGAACTGACCTTGTGTGTGCAACTTGTCTTCATAAGAACCTAATAGTCATATCCAAACTCCCCTCAGGCGCTTGGATATTGTGTAATTTCCCATCGTATGTTGTACTGCATTGAGTTTTGTTTATATCATGGCATGCGAAAAGAAAAAGAGTAGCTGGTGCCACAATAATTGCACTAACCTCTGCTATTGCATTATTAAAAAAAGACAACGTGGCTATCTTCAGTTTGAAGAAACAAATCAATTTATTTATACCTGAGTGGTAAACAACTGTACAAAATGTCGAACATGTTCACATAGTTTTCCTTTTCCAGATGGAAGATGAGATCTTCGGGCTCTGCGTTTTTACAGCGACACCACTGCGATGATTGAACAGAAAAGACAATAACACCACAATCTTCTCCAGCGTCTTAAGCCAACATATGCCACAATGAAAGTGTTTTGAAAAGATGAACATAATTCACATAAAATGAAAGTATTTTTTTTCAGAAACGCCGTAGTGAGGTGAAATGCATGCATAACCTCGTCATGCAAACTGTTTCTTTAGAGACAGATATAACTAATACAGTATGGCAACTCTGTCCGTTCAGATAATTGTCTTTGGAGTGAAATTTACAGTACCGCTAACAGTTCTGTTTGTGTGAACTCTATATCTCACCGAAAAGCAAAGACACAGCGCAGCAATCTTGGACGCATGAAACTTTTTTCGATGTCATCAAGAGCTCCAGTTGCTTAAGTTCCCAACAGATGGTCGCACAATCAACCCTTGTAACCATAGCCTCTATATCCATAGCCGCCACCGTATCCGTAGCCACCGCCGTATCCATAGGCGCCACCGTATCCGTAATTGCCACCGTATCCATAGCCTCCACCGAGGCCAGAATGGGCGAGAAGTGCCCCACCACCAGATATCTTGTTCACTTGGTGCACGGTTCTGACCAAGAATGCCGGACCCAGCCACAGCCTTATACAGTCCAGGTCCTCCTCGAAGAAGAGCCACGCTGCTCCCTATACCAACGCCGCCAACGCCTATGCCTCCACCATATCCCAGGCCATAGCCACCGCCATAGCCGCCGCCATAGCCGCCGCCGTAGCCGCCGCCATAGCCGCCGCCGTAGCCGCCACCGTAGCCACCACCGTAGCCGCCACCGTAGCCGCCACCGTAGCCAACGCCATAACCAATGTAACCGGCCATAGTGGTAGAGAAAACAGCGGCGAGGATGGTGGCAATGTACTGCAACGAATGATAAGTCGAATACGTTACAACACTAAAAAACAAAGGTATTTTCGCGCATTCCTGATTGTTGTCACTTGATTTTCTAGGAGAGAAGCTGGTACATCAACAGTGGCAATGTGTTCAAGCAAACATCTTATATAAATGGACGACACACTGTCTCGTAGAAGGACTAAAAGCTGTGTGAGTTGGTGACAGTACCTACCGTAACTCAACACAGGGCACGACTACATGGACACAAGAGAAAAAGAGACGCTGCAGTTTGTCCCGACTTCATCAGGGTGTCTGCGTAGTCATCCACTGTGTTGAAATATGTTCACGCTATCTCGAATGGCGTTAACTGCTTGCGCTTTCTGACTTTTTATTTACTTCCCAGAAGTTAGCAGTTAGGTGATCACATGGGTGTTTAGAAAAAGTGGTCAACAATTTAGAGTACTCGGTACTCTACTATGGGAGAGCTGAAAATTGAGATATTGTTGAAAGCTATGTTCACAAGAGTCAAAATGGCTGGATTTCGTAGTTGGCTCGGTAATAGTTTCTGGAAAACCTCGATAAGTTTGAAAGTCCTTTGAATTCAATGAAAACGAATTCAACATTCACATGTCTTTAAGTCATCTCATATGTTAAAATCATTGTCTTTCTCAAAACTGCATGAGCACATCCTTTATACCCAGCTAGAATAAACTCTAAAGCGTAAATGGCATAATAGGTCACAAAATGTTATTAACGGTTAACTGAGACCAACGTAAAACAAACAATGCATATTCCACCTTCGTCCCCAAATAATACTTATTGTTACTGTCATACTAATGCTCGTACGTATACCTGAGCTTCACAAAGCCAACAGATATGAAAGAAAAAAGTTTGTGTAGATTTCAAAGTTTAACTTTTACGTACCGTTGCACATGGTAAAAAATTCAGTTATCTGCATTCATTGAAACATTGGTTGCTAAAAGCGGGAAAAACCTGCATTTCTCATGGGCGTTTTGTGGTACCTAAAACCACGCCATTTTATTAGCACTGCCATATTTTTATTGTTCATTGACAATAATTTTGCCCAATTTCGAATATACAGTCCCACTTACTTAGATGCTTTTTTCCATCAGATGTTAAAATCGAAGGTATACATATGTAGAAAACATTTTAGTTTTTTTTTCGTTCATTAAACTAGCAGCCTATGAAAAGCGTAATTAATGCTTTTGCGTTCGAGTTATATTATAACGCACCCATTCCCTTCTCGATGTCTAACCTGTTGTGTTTCAAATACTAGCTCCGTATGGACTGAACACATTAGCGCCGACACGAATGCTCACCAAGGCGTTCATGTCGCTGCTTCTTCGCTTGCTCCGAGGTGAATGATGCCTCAGCAAGCATTGGTGGGTAGCTTTTATACTTGTCCTACTGCGGGAACAGTGTATTCGGCGGCACGGTAGTCACGTATAAGGCTGCCGCATATCGAAGGTACTTCGAGATTACCAGCGAACAGGAAAAGACAAGGTCGTGCGCTGCACGTACGTGAGGTAAGTATAACGCACAGCTCTCGTTCCTTCTTACACTGTTCTAGATGCTAAAGAAAGCAGGTACTAACGCGGCAGAAGACCGACGCTTCCTATGCAACGTTGCCCTCACCTTAGTATTCTGCATATAGTTTTGATATGTCTGACGGGCGTTTCTTAGCCGCCAGCTCGTGGCATGGTTTGCGGAATAGCATAAAGGTGCTTCTTATGTATTGCAGTAGATACGGAAGATTCCCCTGCTTTTGAGTCCTTTGGGGCGCCGACAGTGGCGGAAGAACGGTAAAACTAAACTTGCAATGCGCAACTTCCGCAACTTCGTTTCCTCCGTCAGTATCTACACACTGATAACACTTAGCTGGTGTGCGTAGGGGTGAAACTGACAATAAAAACGCCAGGCCAGCGCGGAATGCGCAGCACAATCAAAGGGAAAGCTAGAAGAGCGGCCTTTCAGAGCCTTGCTTGCTTGCTTGTTCCTTTCTTTTGTGGCTTTCACCCACTAAGGGGGATTGGCCAAGAAGCCGGTGGTTAATGCAAGTAAATACCTATAGATTTTCTAGATTAGGGGAATATGATTACTGTGTTTTGACTGTGAAATTAATTTGGCGCAATGTAAAAAAAAGAAAGAAAAAAGGGGGAGAAATAATGGAATTTGTTGAATATCTGTAATGGAATCGTTATATAAAATTTTCCTGAAAGTTGAATCATTGCAGTGTATCAGCTAAATAATAAGTGGTAGTGTGACTAGTAAAATTCGGGAGCTGATGGCTGACTCAGCAAGGTAATCTTCTTGTGTTATATATGAATTCGCAGAGAGCCCTGCAGATGTTCCTGTCGCTATGTCCCAATGAAATGGCCCCAAAAGACAAAATATTGGGAGTATTAAGTGATATTCCTAATTTTTTGAATAAAATTTCGAAGCAGAGCCTCTTCAAAACACTCGTTTGTAGCCACTGCAAGCACAGTTGCTCGATACCCACTAGGGCATTAATAATAAAGTTTTGGGTAGTAGACCGAAATTTGCTAGGGTATATTTCGCCATTGTTCTGAGAAGCGTGGTATCCGAAAAAAAAAACTTGTGAGCAATTTCATGCCCATTGTTCATGCAGTGCCTGACGACGATCACGAATTATGCCTGAAGTGGGTATGTACCACAGGCAGAAGGGAAACGAGAACAAGCTTTTATAATGGGTTGGGGCATCGGACGGCCCACTCGTTACGCTATTTGCATTGTGCGACGACTGGTTGTTCTTCCGCTATTTCAAAAGGCTTTAAAACTCGTAATAGTGCGATTGCTTTCTCGACATCAAGCCTGCCTAAGATAGGTTTGCCAACAAGTGCCAAGCACCTTCGTAGCTATGTCGGCTGGCACCTAGCGAACCTGGGATAGACCCTAGGTTTTCTTTAATTTTTTTTCGATGTGGTTACGGCCACTGGCGGAAGCTTTCGGCAACTGCGCATGACTCGAGTTGTGATCTCATAACAGTTTACGCTGTAGGAACAGTTATATGAAGCACCACGACATAACTCTAATTCAACGTTTACAGTTGAATGTATTTGTGTATAGCACACTTCACAAACGCGCTCATTGAGCATTATGCCCTTCTTGGAGCAAAAACGAGTGCAAGCTATATATCGGCTTTCATTACTGTGATAGCGACCCCATCAATGTACCCATAATTCTGCAATTATTTAGACTCTGGAGACGGTGGCAGCATGCAAAATAATGCGTTACATCTTTTGTTGATGGTGCTTGCTGAAAATTTTGCTTGTTATGCTTGAATTTTTTTTCGGCAGCTATAGAATTTAAAAGTGAACAATGCGACTATTGCTTGATCGCGTTATTACTCAAAAGATAAGCAGCGTGGTTAATGAGGCATATACAACAATTATTTCTTAGAAAAAAAAGAAGAAAATAGGGTATCTTTCGACATAGAGCAGGGCATTGCAAGTAAATTGTTGATTTGTATGATACGGGTACATTTTTTTTCAAATAAATGAATTGTTCTGACAGTTATTTTCTGTGCTAAGTTTGCCGGAACATGATCGCGTGGGAAACGTAGCGTGAACGCTATAGGTACTGACTGCTTGCAAGTTTTCGTGTTAACTTCTCATGAGATTATTTAGTGTAGGCGCCTGAAACTGACATTCTTTAGTGAGCCAGCCCTCGACATTCAATTCTGACGAGGCAGTGAAACGCCTAAAATTGCAGAGGAAGGGGAGTCCAGTTTGCCGATACGGCACTTCATAGTTTTAGCAACAAAGGCGTAACTTCATTTTGTATTCTTTAGCTTTAAATGAATCTTTGATCCTTTTCTGTTTAATCAAGTAGTATCATGAAACGCAAGTTTTTTGTGTTTTATATTTGTGCTTGATTAGTTCTTTTTAATATATCTTCAATGTTATTCGCACTTCTAACGCAATAATCCCTACCAAGGGGTATATATCCAGTAGGGCAATAATGTGGGTAACAATAATGAAACGGACAATGCTTTTCTCACGAAAGAGAAAAAAAAACCGACCGTGCTTGAATGCCTCAGTGTGCATATTTAGGCTGTCACGCTTATTTTTCGCTGCTTAGAGATATTAATGACTGTACAGGAAGCCATTTATGTCAATGTCTGTCGAGTTGTTCTCTATAGTTAGGCAGCAACACATGGTCACTACATGGTGACTGCAGGTTACGTCACAACAACAATGCTTTATGGAAGTTATGCTTGCGTTGTTTAAAATAAAACTTATTCAGAATTTCAAAAAATAAGAAAAAGACATAATTTTGCGTACCGGGCCAATACAAAAAGTCAAGGGCTGCGTGTTTCAGTTTTGATTGAGAGGCGCGAAGTTGTCATCACGACTACATTGATTGGAAAGAAGATTTTTATTTATATACATGTTCGGGCAGAGGAAAAAGGAATTCTGTCATGCACCTTCATGGGCGAAATCGACACACCAGAAAAAACTTATCGTGATCAGAGCGACGCTAGTCATTAGGCAGCAGAACTGGCATTAGGCCTACCCCTTTAAACTTGAACATGAAAAACTTATTTGTGTGCCCTGCCTATAGTGAAAGATACTTGTGCACAAAATAATTGCACTCACTATTTATTCTCCCTAAAAACCCCAGGTATTTATAGAAATATTTTTAACGCTCCGCGTGACGTTTTTAAGTAAAAAAAAGTACTTCAGCGATTTATCAATATTCCCCGATTTCAGTAAAACTGTGACCATGAATTGACGCCAGTATCATGATTATAAGTGACAAATTATACAAGCGTAAGTCACATGGCTTTCGAGAAAACCAATTTCAAAAATTAGCAGCCAATTCTGAAGTCGCACTCCTAAACTCGCGCCACACTATGTATGTGACGCAAGTGCCAACTCTTTTTGAAAACCTCGCCTTGTCCAGCAGACAAATGCAGCGTGAGCTTTCTACTACGACGCAATGATGACGTGAACACAGTTTGAATTTCTCAGCTGCACACATCTTATTAGTCGTCGTCGACGTCGCTTCATAAAGCATGCGCAGTATGAAGCAACGAACAGGCCAAGTCGGGACACGTCCAACGCTTCACGAGCCGGCGGCTCGATATCAAAGCGATGCTCCCGCGCTCAGATAGTAGCTACATTAATCGCCTAACTGTTCGCTGGTAAGTTCAGACGAGTTGGCGCATCATGATTGCGCGTCGAATGACACCAGCAACTCAGTTTTTGCGTGTCAGCAAAAGTGCATGAGCTAGGCGTAAACCCTGGGCAGCTGTGGTGGTGTGTAGCGGATATCGTTACGTCATCGGTTAATAAATTTAGTGACTTCATACGATACCAATTATTGAGGATGAAACAACTCCGTGTTTTGGTTTGCGCGTTGACTTATCGTTCATTGCTTCATTAAAACTATTGACGAATGGCTGGGGAAATTGAACCACAGTAGCTGTTTCCGGACTCTCTATATGAAAACAGCCTTGTTCTTGTACGGTTTAAAATACACCGGATTTCGTCTATAGGCACCTGATGAAGTTAGAATTCAGATAGAGGATCAAAAACTTTAAAGCACGAGCGTAGAACACCGAGTCTGTAAGCACCTTTTGTGGGCATCCTGGTGTCCAGCTCCCGTAACGGCCTAGCAGAGTGAGTGAGTGTCAACTTTTATTCGTAGAAAGGCTGAGGAACAGCCTAGCAGAAGACAGCGGCAGAGGACTGTTCGTCACACGCAGACACGTATTCTCATTCATGTTTGCCACCGTTGTCCAATAACCACCGATTTTCAACAGTGCGCTCGATTGCCGTGCGTTCAGACTTAAAAAAATGGCGGGCTGTACTTTTTGAAGCTGCTTTTGTACCTTTATTACCTCTATGAACGCACGCTACCCCGTCTGACGTATTCAGACAATAAAGGTTACAATTTTAGGAATTACAGTTGAGAAAACGAAAAAACAGCGATTACTTTTAAAGGTACAATAACCATCTCGAGAGAACTATACATGAAGGGGGGAAAGAAGGACATGCTGATAGTCGTAGAACATCGCTTTCACCCACTGAGTCGTGCGGCATGGCTTAATACACATCATTACAAGATGTGGTCAATATGACAAACTAAGCAAGCGAGCATACATTTTTCTCCTACTTCAGAAAAGACGTTTGCTTGATAATTCAACCTCGCACAAGCATGTCAGCATGTGTCTTTAACCTTAGATGCACAACATCCACGTACCGACACAGATAGACATATTTTTTGCGGAATTTCACAACAGAAAGATAAACTAACTCGCTCAGTTTTGGGTGCAGTAGCACACATTGTAACGCCAACTTATACTCTAATTGCTTCTCTAGCGAACATTAGTTTCCGTCCTTTCTGGGTCAATGTAAAGCAGAATCGCCTTGTCAGGTGTATCTATAGGGTGACGGACCTCTTGGTCATCAACACAAAAGCTCATGGTGGTCCATTCTGCCAGAACAGCTTAGTCTTTCCCACCTTTTATTGCCTCACACAGTAGAATCTTAGCGCAGATAAGAGTAAGATGATATTCCGTGAGCTATTACCTGACTACATTCTGAATGTTTGGTATTGGTAACAATGAGGCCTCATTTCTTCTCCACGTCGTGGGCCCGTTAGACTGACTAAGCTGCGTCTAAAAATCCGTACTGCGCAGCACAGCATCCCACTTGGACAATGTAACATTTTCAAACCGTAATGGAGGACACCACCAGAGAATATTATTTAAACTGGCAAAGTGTGAGCAAAGCCTGCACGTGTTTTACGCATGAATTTCGGGATGAATTTTGTGCAAGAGTGCGGGACAGAGATTTGCCACGACTTGAAGTAAAATGAGCGTAAATATCTCACGATTTTATTATGCTCATTTAGGCCGTAGACCATTTAGCTACTGAACGGCGTGATGAATTTCTGGACAACAAAGATCCCCAGCGGTGTACAATAAAATTACTCACAACTTTGATCTGGGAAAGCTAAGGTGTAAGCCACCGCAATGTTTACTGTGCTGTGGCGGATACTTTTATTATATATTGTTACGGAAAAGAAGAGACGCCGTAACGACGAGGCTGGGGATTAAATATATTCCAAACAAGCGGTAATGGCGCGCCCGGTTCACCAGCGATCAAGCCGAGACAACCCTTCGTCTTCCTCGTCAGGCACACACGCGCGTCACCCCCTAGAATATCAATATACATGCATGTAGCATAACCCCCGGTGGCGCAAGCGCCGTCTCGGCGCATTTAGATGTCAACGTCACTAGGAGAGTTGTAGGGCTTCAAGCGTGCAACATGTACATTATCGGTAACCTGTTGGGCACATGAAGGCAACGGGGTGGCAGGACCAATTTCATATGTTACAGGCGTAACCACACGAAGGACTCGGTATGGGCCAGTGCAGCGAGTAAGCAGCTTCTCTGACAAGCCAACTTGACGGGTCGGAGACCAGAGCAGTACCAAAGAACCAGGTGAAAAGTGTACGTCGTGGTGTCGTTGGTCATACAAGCACCGTTGCTTCTCTTGAGAGGTCAGAAGGCAAGTACGGGTGATTTCGCGTGCGTGAGTAACCCGAGTGATAGCATCCATGGCATATTCACTGGTCGGTACTCCAGGGGACGGTATGACGGTGTCTAGAGGCAATGTTGGTTCTCGGCCAAACAGCAAAAAAATGGAGAGTAACCGGCAGTGTCGTGGCGCGAAGAATTGTAGGCAAATGTGACGTACGACAATGCGAGATCCCAGTCAGTGTGGTTGGTAGAAACATACTTAGCGAGCATGTCTGTAAGAGTTCGATTTAGGCGCTCCGTTAGGCCATTGGTTTGCGGGGTGGTATGACGTAGTCAGCTTGTGTCTCGTTTTACAGGACTGCAAGATGTCGGCTATGACCTTCGACAAAAAGGTGCGGCCACGGTCTGTAAGCAGCTGCCGTGGGGCTCCGTGTTGCAAAATCACGTCCTTGAGGAGGAAGACGGTGACATCTGTGGCGCAGCTTGTTGGGAGAGCTCGTGTGATGGTAAAACGCGTGGCGTAGTCGGTGGCCACGGCTATCCACTTGTTACCCGAGGAAGACAAGGGAAAAGGGCCAAGTAGGTCCAAGCCAACGCGGAGGAATGGTTCTGATGGAATATAAAGTGGTTGAAGGCGTCCGGCGGGAAGTGTCGATGGCGTTTTACGGCGCTGACATTTCTCACAAGCCGCAACGTACCTTCTGACTGAGCGTGCAAGCCCTGGCCAGTAGAAGCGTCGGCGTATTCGGTCGTAAGTGCGTGACACACCAAGGTGACCAGCAGTCGGAAGGTCATGAAGTTCATATTGCCGCATGAATTCGCGTGGTTTTCGTGTGGAAGAGGACGAAGAGGTTGGGTTGGAGCCGTTTTTTTTTGTCCTAGCTTGACGAGCAGTTCTGCGGAAGGTTTCCTTGAGTGAGACAAGATTGGTGACAAGATTGGTGGAGGTGCTGGGTACGACAACTGACGACGCACCCCATGCACAAGAGCCCGCCCAGGAGCCGGAACACAAGCCCTGTGCCCGTGGACACGCCAGTTCACAGAACAAGCCGCCGCCAACGAGGCCTACCACCAGAGACACCGGCACAGCTTATCCATAGAGCGACTATGACTTCGCCTCAAGGCGTCATGGAAACTCCTACGTCGTCGGCACCAATTTATTGCACTGTCCAGAACCCGCTGATGCCTAGTCCCTTTCACGGAGAGCTGTTTGAGGATGTGGACGACTGGCTGAGCGAGTTCGAACACGTCGCAGCGATCAACTACTGGGACGAAGCCGCCAAACTCCGCAACGTCTACGCGTGTTTGAAAGACGGCGCCCGAACGTGGTTCATGAACAGAAGTGATGTCTTGACATCCTGGCGCGAGTTCCAGCATCGCCTCTTGGAGACCTACCGGAGCCCCGACCGCCGCGATCGTGCTGAACGTGCATTGCATTCACGCATCCAGATGCCTAATGAGACCGTCACCATGTACGTGGAGGACATGACGCAGCTTTTCAGGCGAGCGGATCCGGCAATGCCAGAAGAAAAAAAGCTACGCTATCTGATGCGAGGCGTGAAGGAGCAGCTTTTTGCTGGTCTAGTGCGGAGTCCTCCGAAGAGTGTAGCAGAATTCCTGACCGAAGCCACTACGATGGAGAGGGTACTTCATCAGCGGTCAGCCCTACTCGACCGGCAAGTGAATTCTGCATCACCTACTGAATTTTCCGCCAGCTTCGGGAGCAACAGCATTGAGTGGATTCGCGAAATCGTCCGCTCCGTCGTCCGCGAGGAAATCGCGAAACTACACGGGGCGAGACAGCCGGAGGTAAGCAGCATCACCAATATTATTCGGGACGAGGTCCAGCAGGTGCTTCACAGCCGTCACCCTCAACCAACGGTTACAAATCTAGAACCACCTCCTGCGTCCACTGATGTTGGGAACCGCACATATGCCGAAGCTCTGCGCACTTCCATGCCGGTCTCAAGCCCTGCAGTCCCAATCCAGACGATGCCGCCAGTTTCAATTCAATCTGCGCATGCTGGTTTGGACATCGACGGTCGCCGTGCCCCTCCGCGGAAGTCCGATATTTGGCGTACGTCGGATAGAAGACCCCTCTGCTTCCATTGCGGTGAAGCCGGTCACATCTACCGGGAATGTCCATACCGACAACTTGGACTGCGCGGTTTCTCTATTCATTCGCCTCGTCCCCTAGTTGGTCAGAGGCCAAGAGAAATTGAGGACTACCTCGCGCAGCAACGTCTGCCTTTCTCACGGCGTCAATCGCGGTCTCCATCTCCACGACGACCCGCAGCTATTGGACCACGTCTCAGTACGATGGCACGGGGACGTTCCCCAAGCCCTCGTCGGGAAAACTGAAGGCAGCGACCTTCGGGGGCGAGGTCGCTGGGACTAAAAGTGCGGAAGACCTCCTATCGACGCTTCCACAAAACGCTGCAGACATTGAATTGACGTCTGAGTGCAGTGCGAGAGAAATGCCGGATTGTGCGTCTGAACCCAGTGGCCGAGTCTCACTCGACATTCCCGTGCTGATAGACGGTCTTCAGGTCAGCGCATTGGTGGACACAGGTGCAGATTATTCTATTATGAGCGGAAAATTGGCAACCAGTCTTAAGAAAGTGATGACACCTTGGAATGGGACGCGTATTCGCACTGCTGGAGGCCACGTTATTACTCCATTGGGTCGCTGTACCGCAAGAGTGGAAATACGCGAGTCAACGTTTGTGGTAACCTGCCTCGTACTACGCGACTGTTCTCGTCAGCTCATCCTTGGAATGGACTTCCTTCGAGAGAATGGCGCGATCATAAATCTCCGCGAGCGAATGGTGACTTTCTCGACGCAACTTGCAACCGATCGAGGCGCTGATAGCTGTCGTAGACCTGCGCTGCGTGTTGCCGACGAAAGCGTGACGTTGCCTCCCCGAGCGACTGCTTTCGTAGAAGTCACCTGTGAAGACCTCCAAGACGGTGACGTGGTCGCCGAGAGCAACGTATCCCTTTTACTGCTTCAAGGTGTGTGTGCAGTGCGAAGCATTCTGCGTGTGCGTGACGGACGGTCGCAGATACTCGTCACAAATTTTAACTTCGAGCACCGACATCTTTTCCGCGGCACCACCGTGGCCTTCGGAGACCGTGTAGCGGATGTCACCGAGTGCTTCGCATCCGAGGAAATGGTTGATGGAGATAAGTTTCTGGACCACATCGACGTCAGTTCGAAGCTTTCGGACGAGAAGAAGGCCGCACTGCATACCCTGCTGAAGGAATTTAAATCTTGCTTCGCCTCTTCATCTAGAGTCGGTCAAACACCCCTCATAAAGCACCGAATTATTACCGACGATGATGTTCGCCCAATCCGCCAGCAACCTTACCGTGTTTCGGCTAAAGAACGCGAGACTATACAGACGCAGGTAAAGGAGATGCTTGACGACGGGGTGATACAACCGTCGAGCAGCCCGTGGTCCTCGCCAGTCGTTCTAGTAAAGAAGAAAGACGGAACGCTGCGATTCTGTGTTGACTACAGGAAACTCAATAGCGTCACCAAAAAAGACGTCTACCCGCTTCCACGGGTTGATGATTCTCTCGACAGGCTACGACACGCGAAGTATTTTTCATCGATAGATTTGAAGAGCGGCTATTGGCAGATAGAGGTCGATGAGCGAGACAGAGAGAAGACAGCGTTTGTAACTCCCGATGGGCTTTATGAATTCAGAGTTCTTCCTTTCGGCCTCTGTTCGGCTCCCGCAACATTCCAGCGAATGATGGATACCGTTCTCGCTGGCTTGAAGTGGCAAAGCTGCCTTGTATACCTTGATGATGTGGTCATCTTTGCCGAGAGTTTCGAAGAACATCTGAAGCGTCTAAGAATGGTTCTGGAAGCTATTCGTTCGGCCGAACTCACGCTAAAACCCCAGAAGTGCCATTTCGGCTACGATGAGCTGAAATTTCTGGGACATGTTGTGAGTGCGGATGGAGTGCGGCCTGACCCAGAAAAAACTGCAGCAGTCGCCACCTTTCCTGTGCCGTCAGACAAAAAAGCGGTGCGGCGTTTTCTCGGCTTGTGTGCTTATTATCGCCGATTCATTACCAACTTCTCGACGATAGCCGAACCGCTCACGCGACTCACCCGAGATGATGTACCGTTTGCCTGGACTACAGAGCAAGAAGCAGCTTTCGCAGAGTTACGGCAGCGAATGCAAGAGGCACCTGTTCTTGCGCATTTTGATGAGGACGCTGATACCGAAGTTCACACGGATGCAAGCAACGTCGGACTTGGCGCTGTCCTTGTACAACGGCACAACGGCGTAGAACATGTCATAGCTTACGCCAGTCGTACTCTCTCTCGAGCCGAGGCCAACTACTCCACTTCAGAGAAGGAATGCCTCGCAGTCGTGTGGGCAACGGCAAAGTTTCGACCTTACCTCTACGGCCGTTCTTCAAGGTGGTGACCGATCACCATTCGCTGTGTTGGCTGGCCAATCTCCGTGATCCGTCTGGTCGTCTCGCTCGGTGGAGTTTGCGCTTGCAAGAGTTTGACATCATGATTGTGTATAGGTCTGGGCGCAAGCACGAAGATGCCGACGCACTTTCTCGAGCACCCGTGGGACATCCTGATATGGACTCGGAATATGCTGATGGTTTTCTCGGAGCCCTCAGTGATTCTGACTTTATGTCTAGACAGAGAGCCGATCAGGAATTGCGCCCTATTATTGATTCCTTAGAAGGCCGAAATTCTCACACTCCTCGGCGCATCGCTCGCGAATTGTCATCCTTTTGTCTAAGGAGGGGCATTCTTTACAAGAAAAATGCTCGAGGTAGCAACAAAGCCTTCCTCCTCGTTGTACCAGCCGACATGCGGGATGACATCCTCCTCGCGTGCCACGACGAGCCCACGTCGGGACACTTGGGCTACTCGCGGACTCTCGCCAGAGTGCGCCAGCAGTACTATTGGCCACGACTTTCGACCAGTGTACACCGCTACGTGCAAGGCTGCCGCGAGTGCCAGCGTCGCAAGACGCCACCCGTGAAACCTGCGGGCCTTCTCCACCCTATTACACCACCACGGACACCTTTCGACCTCGTGGGAATGGACCTTCTAGGACCCTTCCCTTTGTCGGCCACTGGTAACAAATGGATTATAGTGGCAACCGATTACTTGACCCGGTATGCTGAGACAAAGGCGTTACCCCGCGGCACGGCGTCTGAAGTGGCGAAGTTCTTCGTGCAGCACATCGTCCTCCGGCACGGCGCGCCGTCATGTGTGATTACGGATAGAGGAACATCATTTACGGCACAAATGCTAGAGGACATTTTCAGACTGAGCTGCACGAGTCACCGAAAAACAACGGCTTACCACCCACAAAGTAATGGACTGACGGAAAGGCTCAACAAGACCATAGCGGACATGCTGTCAATGTACGTGGACGTGCAGCACAAAACCTGGGACGATATCCTCCCATACGTCACGTTCGCATACAATACGGCAATGCAGGAAACAACCCGATTTTCACCTTTCCACCTTGTTTATGGACGCAACGTACAAACGATGCTTGACGCTATGCTGCCGTACGATAATAGCGATGCTCTTTCTCCAGAAGCCGAGCAATACACGCAGTACGCCGAAGAGGCTCGTCAACTGGCTCGCGTGAACATCGGTCACCAACAAGACGCAGATGCACGACGTTACAACCTTCGCCGTCGAAACGTCGCATACCACCCGGGTGAACGAGTGTGGGTGTGGACTCCTGTCCGACGACCAGGCTTGTCTGAAAAGCTTCTGAGCCGTTATTTCGGACCATACAAGGTTATCCGACGTGTGAGTGACCTTACATACGAAGTACTTCCGGACGGCACGGTGTCGTCACGTCGACAACATCGGCCCGAAACTGTGCATGTCGTACGACTCAAGCCGTACTACACACAATAGTCTCTGTGCTTGCGAGTTACTTCGCAAACGTGACAGTAATCTCATGTGGTGTTTTTTTTTTTCTTCTTGACTCTTCCACTGGTGCTGTTGTGTTCGCGCATGGTCCAAGTGCTTGTGCGCCCTCTTTGTTTTCCCTGGCACTCACTTTGTGATTCTCTGCGTCAACGCGTGTTCTAATTATGGGTTTTTTTTTTCTTCTTCTTTTATTTAGAAGCATCGAGTCGATGCTTTTTAAAAGGGGGGACTAATGCCGCATGAATTCGCGTGGTTTTCGTGTGGAAGAGGACGAAGAGGTTGGGTTGGAGCCGTTTTTTTTTGTCCTAGCTTGACGAGCAGTTCTGCGGAAGGTTTCCTTGAGTGAGACAAGATTGGTGACAATATAGAACTTCCGAGCGAAGGTGTTTCTGAATGACAAGCAGCAGAGCCGGTCCACCCGGCTCAAAACTTTGGCGGTATAATACATCATCGTGGAGCACGAACGAGAGATAGGACTGACTGGAAGGTGGTGATTCGAGGCGCTCAATGATAGCATGCAAGGACGCATCATAGCGCAGCTCGTCAT
Source organism: Rhipicephalus annulatus (assembly GCA_013436015.1). Lineage (NCBI taxonomy): Eukaryota > Metazoa > Arthropoda > Arachnida > Ixodida > Ixodidae > Rhipicephalus > Rhipicephalus annulatus. The sequence goes on from WOVY01000509.1 coordinate 152,389, forward strand.
TGATGCATGTCATTTGCGAAAGGGAAAAGACGCAAGGCTCGGTGTCGGTGTCATGCATAGTGCTCGACTCAGCAACCGGGTAGCGTGACAGGCAGTCTGCGTCCTGATGTAGGCGTCCGGACTTGTACGTCACCGTAAAGGTATACTCTTGGAGTCGCAGAGCCCAGCGCCCGAGCCGGCCAGTAGGATCCTTCAATGACGTAAGCCAACATAGCGCATGATGGTCAGTTATCACAGAGAAATTAGTGCCATATAAATATAGGCGAAACTTTGAGACTGCCCAAACAAGAGCAAGACATTCACGCTCCGTAATAGAATAGTTGCGCTCAGCAGTTGTGAGGAGGCGGCTAGCGTAGGTGACAACTCGGTCGTGTCCCCGTTGGCACTGGGCTAACATGGCTCCGATTCCGTGACCACTAGCATCGGTTCGAACTTCCGTCGGAGCGAATGGGTCAAAGTGAGCCAATATGGGTGGAGTCGTGAGTAGCGTGATTAGGTGAGAGAAAGCAGCAGCTTGGTTGGTACCCCACGTAAATGTGACGTCTTTCTTTAAAAGCTCTGTGAGGGGACGAGCGATGGTTGCGAAATCTTTCACAAACCTTCTAAAATAGGAGCAAAGTCCTACAAAACTCCGGACGTCTTTGGCTGACTGGGGTACAGGAAAACTGGTGACTGCACGAATTTTCTCGGGGTCCGGCTGCACACCAGAGGCGTCGACAAGGTGGCCCAACACTGTAATTTGCCGGCGTCCGAAGCGGCACTTCGGCGAGTTCAATTGGAGGCCTGCAGTGCGGAATATGTCGAGAATAGCTGACAAACGCTGAAGGTGGGTCTCAAATGTTGGGAAATATACAACGACATCGTACAGATAACAAAGACATGACCATTTGAACCCTTGTAGCAGAGAGTCCATCATGCGCTCGAACGTGGCTGGGGCGTTGCATAGCCGAAATGGCATAACCTTGAACTGATATAGGCCGTCTGGAGTTACAAATGCAGTCTTCTCTTGGTCTTTTTCGTCGACAGCAATCTGCCAGTAGCCGGAACGTAGGTGGTCTATTGTGGAAAAGTATCGGGCGCCGTGGAGACAATCGAGAGCGTCATCGATGCGGGGTAAAGGGTAAACGTCCTTTTTCGTGATTCTATTCAGATGACGGTAATCCACGCAGAAGCGCCACATGCTTCTTTCTTTTTAACGAGCACAACGGGGGACGCCTATGGGCTCGAAGAGGGTTCAATAATTTCCTTGGCTAACATCTTGGTGACTTCTTGGTGAATTATTTTACGCTCGGTGGCAGACAACCGGTATGGTCGCCGATGAATGGGATGAGAATCACCTGTGTTAATGCGGTGCTTGACGAGTGAAGTCTGGCCGAGTGGATGGTGGTCGACGTCGAATATGTCGCGGTATGAAGCCAGAAGGCGGCATAGTGCGGTTGACTTCTCAGGTTTGAGGTCTGGGGCGATCATGGAGCGTAAGGTCGCATCGAGGCACGTGACATCCTGCGAGTGATGTGGGTGCTCGGGACATACGTCTGCCGTAAAACAGGTGACGTGGTCGTCAATTAAGGGCCTTAGTGTGGCGACCGAAATTCCTTGGGGTAGCACTTGTTTTATGAAACCGAAATTGATAACAGGTAAATATGTTCGGTTAGAGGCCATGCTTACGACAGAGTGTGGGACAGTGATGTCACGTGCCAGCAGAACATCAGTAATCGGCGTCACGATATAATCACCGTTGAGCATGGGAGAGGGTGTTGCCGATTCGATGAATGTGAGAGCTTTAGGCGGTATCCGGAAGAAGTCAGTGGTGCAAAAGCTGTTCGGGAGTTCAGGGTGAGAATCCGGGAGAAGAGGAAGTTCTAGGCAGGGAGTAGCGGCGGCACAATCGATGAGGGCAGAATGCGTCGATAGGAAGTCCATGCCGAAGATTAGGTCGTGGGGGCAATTTTCAAGCACCGTAAATAAAACGGGAACATGGCGGCCGGCAATACTAACACGAGCGGTACACAATCCAATGATGGCCACAGTTCCACCATCAGCGACACGGAGGGCTTCAGTTGCTGCAGGCGTGAGGACTTTTTGAGCAGGCGACACAGATGAGCACTCATTATAGACACTTGAGCTCCGGTATCGACTAACGCTGTCAAAGAAATACCGTCCACATACACCTCAATCAAGTTCGTATCAGTGGGGAGCGTCAATGGAGGATTTGGATCATTCGCAAGCGATGCAGCACTACCTCCCGGAGCTGCATGATCTAGTTTACCGTCCGAGAGGATCCACAGTTGACCGGCGACGGATAGCGGCGTGGTTGGGGCGATGGGGAACGGCGACGTTGAGGTGGCGGTGAACGAGCAGTGGAGCGGCTGTTGGGGATGTCGGAAGAAGGGTACACACGACTGGGCGAATACCGACAGGAGTCCTCGTATGGTCGATTAGAGGAAAATTGGCTCCAGTTTGAGGGCGTCCAAGTGCTGCGGCAGTAGCGGGAGATAAGGCCAACTCGGTGGCAGCGGAAGCAGATCGGCTTGTCGTCTGCAGTTCTCCATTCCGCCGGATTGCGGGATCGCGGAATAAAGTGTAAGTCATGGCGTGGTGCATTTGTTGTCATTGGTCTGGAGACGGGTCGGGAGACAGAGCAGGCCACAGGAAAACCAAGCTTTGCAATTTCCTGCCTCACGACGGCTTGAGTAACGGAGACCGGCGGAGGCGTTTCTGCGGCGCCATGGTCGAGCGGATGTGAAGGAAATGGTGCCGGACTTGACGCCTCAAGCTCCCGTCGAACTATTCGTGTCACACTGTCCTGCATGGGTGGCGTGGCACCGAGATCGGTGCAAGTGGATGTAACAGCCGTGTTTGGTAGCCGCGTAAATTGAGGCAGAACACGGCGGCTTTTGGCCATTTCAAAGCGACGGCATTCCTTGATGGTCATATCTACGGTCGTGACGTTGTTGTATACGAGCAAATTGAAGGCATCGTCCGCTATGCCCTTAAGTATGTGGCCCACCTTGTCACTCTCTGTCATTTTCTCGTCGACTTTTCGGCACAACGCGAGCACATCCTGTATGTACGAGACATACGACTCTGTTGACGACTGCACACGAGTGGCGAGTTCTTTTCGCGCTTCCATTTGGCGACCGGACGGGTCCCCAAAGATGTCGCGGAGTCGCTCTTTGAAGGTATCCCAGCTGGTGAGCTCGGTCTCATGGGCGTCGAACCAGACCCGTGGGGTGCCGTCCAAGTAAAATATTACGGTGGCGAGCATCATGGTAGGGTCCCATCGGTGTGTGTGGCTAACACGCTCGTACATACGGAGCCAGTAGTCGACGTCGAGCCCAGGTTGTGCGGAGAATGTACCTGGATCACGGGGTGTGGGCATCGTCAGGTATGTGGTGGCTGGAGCTACAGATGGAGACGCCTACAGGCTGTTGTCATTGGTAGCCATGGCCGGAAACTGAATGGTGCGGCCACTGCGAAGCTTCGTGGTGAAGACGGGGAACGTCCCACCTTCACCAAATATGTTACGGAAAAGAAGAGACGCCGTAACGACGAGGCTGGGGATTAAATATATTCCAAACCAGCGGTAATGGCGTGCCCGGTTCACCAGCAATCAAGCCGAAACAACCCTTCGTCTTCCTCGTCAGGCACACACGCGCGTCGCCCCCTAGAATATCAATATACATGCATGTAACAATATATATATATATATATATATATATATAAATTTGAAAGTAGATGCGCTTTCACATAACAACTGTTTATTGTGCCGACTTTTCGACAGGAACCCCGTCTTTTTCAAGGCATAATACTATTTACACATGTTCCCTGTCTTCTTATATCCTGTCGAGACAGGAGGGGAGGGTTCAAAAGAGAGAGAGCAAAAAAAAGAAGAAACAGCGAAACGGGAGGACGAACAATAAATAAAATATAGAAAATCTAGGAGAAGAAGCAAGACCGACAGGGCGTAATTACAAAGGGGCAGCATTTCAACATAGTAGGGCAGAGGTAGATGAGGAATGTCATCATTGTCAACAATACCTCCTCCGCACCCACTCTTCCCCAAGTGGGCCGGGAGCCCCCGTTCTTGTATTTCACCTTTTCGTGTAGCCCGCTGGCGGCTCGTTCCTCTTTGAATTGTATGACAAGTTAATGGGGAGGGCTTAAGCGCTTTGGGTGCGTGCTGGTGGCGTCGGGAGGAGCGAAAAAGCCGGTGAATGAGGCACCGCCCTCGATATTCATTATATGCATTGGCTCCTTGTCAGTGAAGGCACAGAATGTGCGTTAAAAATTAAAGAAGGAAAAAAAACAGGGGGAGAGGCGGGAGACTGTACGACATCCGAGACCGTCACCACACAGTTGCGGCTCACTGGGAAGACATGCGCGCATGTATGAAAAAGTTAACGAAACCACCTAGCTGTCAGCTCCTTGTGAGTGAAGGAACAGAATGTGCGTTGAAACTTAAAGAAGAAAAAAAGGGGGGGGGGACCGTACGGCATCCGGGACCACTTATCTGTGCGTTCCGGCTGTGCTTGATGAGGCAAATCATTTCTATGTTGTCAGATGCATAGGCCAAAAGCTTTGTTAGCGGGTAATATTATTGTCCTAATGAAACCGGACTGATTAGAGAGAAGCGTTTGCGTCTTTTAGCGGTCGTAACGCAGCCAGAGTGCCTGAGTGTTCATTTATTTCGTATTTTATCGTGTTAAATTTGTAGATAAAATAAGATTCCCGTTGTTCCCGTTCTCTGATTGTTCGAAAGTTGTTTTCTAGTAGTGTAACTCTGATGTCATCAAAGCTGTGGTCTTTTAATGTGCAGTGTTTTGAAACTGGAAAACCTGGCAGAGATCGTACATGTGCCCGATGGTTGTTGAATCTAATTCTAAACGGAGTGTATGTCTGGCCCACGTATTGCTTGTTACATACCCCACATTCCAGGAGGTATATGACGTTGTCTGAGTCACAGTCTAGTGCACCTCTTATCCTGTGCCTAAAATCCGATTGGGTGCTTTTCGCCACTGTCGTTGTCTGCATGTGTTTGCATACCTTGCATCTGGTTTTTCCGCAAGGGTGATACCCAATTTGAGGTTTCACACCTATCTTTGAATTTATTAAATGATCCTTTATACTTTTCGGCCTTCTGTATACAACACAAGGAGAAGAAGTGAAAATTTTGGATAGTCGCACGCTCTGTTCCAATATGTTAAAGTGTTTTCTTAGGACCTTGTTTATGTTCGGTGGGTTGCTCGTGAAAGTTAATAGCAAGTTTTTGTTGCGGTGTTGGTCGGCGTTTCTCTGGTGGTTGAGAAGAATCTGGCGGTCCAGATTTTCAGCTTTTTTTATGGCGTCATCGATGATAGCTGGCGGGTATTCTTGATTAGGTAGTACTTCGCGCATATTTGTGCTGTTTTTGTGGAAGTCCTCGGTGCGGGAGCAGATTAGTCGAATTCTGTGTGCTTGGGAATGGGGAATGCTGGTCTTGCAATGTCGCGGGTGGCAGCTTTTGAAGTGCAGGTATTGTTGCCTGTCTGTAGGTTTTCTGTATACGTTAGTTACCAACGCACCATCGTCAACTCGAATGAGTACATCAAGAAAGTTTATTTCAGTGTTAGAGTAGGTGTGTGTAAAATAAATGCTGGGGTGTACCTGGTTGAATGCCTGTATGAATTTGAGGAGCTCGTTTTCCGAATGTGTCAAAATTATGAATATATCATCTAGGTACCGTTTATAGAGTAATGGTTTGATATTACATGATGAAAGAAAATTGGGCTCTATGTGGTGCATGAATATGTTAGCGTAGTTTGGGGCCATTCTTGTACCCATTGCCGTACTGCTGATTTGAAGTAGTACTGGTTGTTAAATTCAAGGCTGTTCAAATCGAGTACAAGTCTTGTGAAGATTTCAATTACTTTTTTGCTTGGATAAGCGACAGCGTTGTGTGTGCCATACGATTCAACAAGCGCCCTTACACCATCGTCATGTGGGATATTTGTGTAGAGTGAGCTAACATCCAATGTTACCGCAAGATGTTTGCGAGAGTGAGAGAGAACTAAAAACAGAAAGTAGGAAAGAAAAAAAGAGAAGAAAAAGACGAAAAAAATAAAAGCAAAAAAAGAAAAAAAAGTGAAAAAGAGGAAGAACCACTGTCAACACTGAGAACAAAACCAAATGTCCGTGTACGTCCACATCCGGTTCTTATCCCGTGCTGGTCAGTTATCGGCGTGTCTCGGGCCACCCAAGATTGTCGCCGCGGTGGCGGGAGGGGTCCGTGACGGCGTGCGTAAGGAAAGGGTTTCCCCTTAATGGGTCGGTCGGCTCTCTTTCATCTTCCTCCGTTTCCCCTCAATGGTCATCAAGTGGTAGGCGAGCAGAACCACTTTGTATGTGCATGTGAAAAAAAGGAAAAAAAAGAAAAAAAACGAAGAGAAAAAAAACTAGAAAGAACAGTGTACACGTACGAGTCCGTGAGAAAAAAGCATGGTCTCCAGCTATCAATCTCTGTCCCCAATTTCCTCCTGGCTTACTTCTCGGAGGCAGGAGAGTCTTCCGCGGTCCTCGTTGATGCCGGCTACTAATGTTCGAAATTTGAAAATAAAACATGCCTCACGCTGTTCGCGCTCGCGTCTGTTTGAGAAACCGGACTGCAAAAGAGTTACGCTGATATTTTCAAAACTGTGGTTTTGCATGCGCAGATGTCTCAATAAAGGTAGCTTCGGCTGTGAAGTGGCGTGGTACCGGTGATTATCGAACCGCAGCCGAAATGGCGTGTCTGTTTCGCCGATATATTCTTGTCCGCAGATGTTGCAATGTAGCATGTATATTACGTTACTGGAGACACAATTAAGGCTTTCAGTTATGCAGAAGTTGAAATCCAAGAAGTTCGCTTGGATTCACGTGTTGTGACCATCTGTGGGCATACCTTGCATCGAGCTTTTCCGCAGGGATGGCACCCTGATTGAATTTCGGGGGTGTTTGTTTTTGCTCTGAAAAGAATGTCCTTCAGATTTTATCCCTGCGGTACACAAACGTGAGGTGGCTTCGCGAAAATAGAAGTTAGTCGTTTGATTTGCCTGATTATGTAGAATAGCGGGAAAGTATGTTGTTGATTCGTGGCGCTGATGAGGAGTAAGTTAGTACAAGGTTTGTTTGAGAAGTCGTTTTAGATACTTTGTTTGGTCCCTTAATCATATCATTCCTGTTCACGTTGCGAGCACGTAGTATGGCATCATCAATAATGTCTTCCGGATAATTTTGCTTCAGTGAGGAATGCTGTAGGTGTTCTGCGTGTCTGTCAAATTCCCGCATATCGGTGCATATTCTTCGGTACCGGTAGGCCTGAGAATATGGAATATTCGTTTTGCAATGCTTTGGGTGGCTGCTGTTGAAATGTAGGTACATTTGATGGTCTGTAGGTTTTTCGTAAATATTGTTGCAAGCGGTCATTTTTGACCGGGACACTGACGTCCAAGAAGTTAATGCTAGTTTTGGAAATTTTGTGCGTGAATTGATTTGACGGGTGGCACTTGTTAAAATCCTCTATGAAGCGGAAAAGACTTCCCTCATCGTATGTCCATATCATAAAATTATCGTCTAAGTATCTTCTGTAGTAGAAAGGTTTCAAGGTGTGTCCCTCAATGAATGGGATTTTAAGTGAAGCCATAAAGGTGCTCGCGAAGTTTAGGGTCATTTTTTGCCCATTGCAGTGCCACTGACCAGAAGAAAGTTCTCGCCATTGAACTCAAAATGGTTATAATTTAGTAAAAGTTCAAGAAGTGTAAACAGTACTTCGCCACTTACACTCATTGATGAGTCAGATTTCACATATTCAAAAACCATAGCCGCTATTCCGTCATGGTGGGGTATCTTGGTGTACAGTGAGCAGACGTCTATGGTCGCCAAAAAAACTACCGCCTGGAATGTCGAGACTTGAAGTTTCGCAGATGAATTGATTTGTGTCCTTTAGGTAATAGGGAAATTTGGGGGGATATTTTTTATTAAGGAATTGATGAACTGTGATATATTTTCTGTTGATGTACTGTCACTGAATACTATCAGACGTCCCGGATTGCCTGCCTTGTGTATTTTGGGGAGCAAATAGAATCGACCGGGAACAGAATGGGCCGGTAACATTGCTTTTAAGATTTTGCCGGTAATTTTCTCGTCCCGGCGGAGATTACTTAGGGTTACTTTTATCTCCATTTCAAATTCGGGAGTCGGGTTCGTTGGAAGTTCTTTGTAGAACTTTGTGTCTGATAGTTGTCGTTCCCCTTCCTTTAAGTAGTCCGACGTGTTTAGAATTACTATACAGCCCCCTTTATCAGCCGGTTTGATGGTAATTTCAGTGTTTTTTTTTGTAGTTTATCGAGTGCCCTTCGTTCTGACTTTGATATGTTGCTTCGAGATGGCCGATTTTTTTCATACGCTTTGATGATAACTTTTTGAACTGCTGATATATACATAAAGAGGTGTTTGTTCCTCTGCTCACCTGGACACCAAGATTCGTCACCACCAATCAATCTAATCTCGTCCGTACAGTCCTTGCGATCATGAAAGTATTCACGGAGGCGGACATTACGCGCAAAGTTATCGAGGTCTTGGTACAGTTCAAATTCATTGAATCTACCGGATGATAGACAAAAGGTTAAGCCTCTCGACAAAAGTTGAAGCTGAGCGGGTGAGAGCGTTGTGTTGGACAGATTGAGGACATTTTCCTCATAGGTTTTTGGCTGCTTTTGGCTATCACCTGGCACGGGAGTGTCAGCGTCATATTCAAGAGTAAGGGTGTTTCGATTAGGATTGCACTGTAGTTTCAAGTTGGACAGATTGAGGACATTTTTCTCATAAGTTTTTGGCTGCTCTTGGCTATCACGTGGCACGGGAGTGTTAGCGTCATATTCAAGAGTCAGGGTGTTTTGATTAGGATTGCACTGTAGTTTACGAACTTGAAACTTTACGAGCTCGAACTTCCAGCGCAGTGTCTTCACTTCCGTTATTCCGCCACCCAGACGTGTGGCGAACACCGGACCACTGGCCCATCTGCTTTTGCTGTAATGTCGTTGGGCACGTCGCTTGCCACTGCCGCGGCTACTTACCTTTTTTATCAACACAATGACCGTGCCTAATCCCTCGTCGCCAAGCACACCACCTATTCCATTCTCGGATAACCGCCCCTCTTCCTTCAATGTCAGATCCCCATCTCCTCGATGACGCGATCTGTCCCCCATGCGTGCCCGCTCCGCTACTGAGGAGGGAAACAAGATTGCTGTAGGCAAGTTGGACTGCCCAAGGCCTTCATGTGTTTCACCACTAAATGTTATTGAGGTCGATGGTGAAAGAACCGTCGCCGTAGCGCTTATTGACACTGGAGCCGCCATTTCCGTCATCTCTGAGACACTGTGCCGCAGGTTAAAGAACCTGCCAACGTCGCTGTCAAGACTATTGCACCGTACTGCCAATTCTCAATGCAGTGTGCCTTCAGCGGTGGGCTCGGCATGGATTACCATTCGAGACGCACTCTACGTGATCTAGTTTTTTGTACTACTATTCTGCTACCACGACATTATCTTCAGGTAGGACTTCCTTTAGAGCCATAGTGGCATCATAGACTGCTCTCGTGCAGAAGTCGCTCTGACGCCCTTGCAGACGTTTCCTTCAAATGATCCTTCTACTCATAAACTTGTCGTCATGAAGGACACAGATTTTCCCCGACACATGGACGCTTGTCACCCTAACGTGCATGACTGCGCTGGACGGGGCAGCACTATTCACCGTGTCTACCAGAAGTCTTCCTCGATTGCCGTGGCTTGCGACTGCCCTTTGCAGTACTTTGTTAAATCTAGTGCGACAGTGATGCTCGTTACCAACTCACTCACGTCTGCAATGACGTTGCTTCAAGGGGAATTTGTGGGGTGTATACAAGGCGCCGACCTCTTGAGTTCTCTGGACATCGTCGAGGATCAACCCTACCTTCAACTAAACGCTATGGCGTGCCCACGTTTGACGTCTTCAGCCCTAGATAAGTTCCGCCTTTCGATTGCCGACGACCTACTGTCATCATTTCGCATCAAACTTCTCGCTTTTCTGCACGACTTCCACTCATCTTTCGATTGCTCCCGGCATACCTTGGGCCGCACGATGAGTGTCTCAATCGCCCATCTTCTGTGTGAGAGCACCCATTTCAATTTGCCAATTCAAGGACTTACCGGTGCTTTAGATAGACTGGATAGTTGCCCTTTTTCGGCACAAAGGATTCCGGAACAGTGGGTGCGTTCATACTCAGTGCCTAATGCTATGAAAGCGTCATTGTGTTTTTTGCGGGCAACTGGTGTCAGCGGAAATCTTGAAGCAGTGTTGTATTTTCACTTTTAAAGATGTTGGTCTTTCTTGGGGACCTTCCACGCAAAAAAATTTGGTCTGTTTGTTTGTCTGTCTGCCAGTAGACTTGTCTGCTTGTTCACCGAAACGATATCCGAAACGGCCAAAATCAAACCCCATCTGCAGCACCCACCAATATCGCTCAAGTTTAAGTGTTCATACTTGTGCGATTATTAATTAAAAAGCAATTATTGTGCATATCTGAGGCACATTACCAACACTTCAATATTTTTTATTTGTTTTTTTATACTAGAAAAGGCATACATAAGTATACCTAAAGACAATATCGTTTATTACGCTGCGCTGACAATAACACGCTAAGCACGAAAATACAACTGTATCGAACGCTTTCCGAAGACGACATGCTAGTGGCACTTACCCGTCGCCTTGCGTTCTACAACTTGTCGCATCCGAGACAGAAGCGCACGCTGCGCGCTTTTTTTTGAAGATATGTGTTAGCTAGCGCTGATGTCTCACATGTGATGTGCGTCGATGCGCTCGTTCGCCTCAAGGAGGTTTAAAGAAGAATTCCTGGAGTGAAAGCTCTTTGCCAGTAGAAATGAAGCCAGCTTTTGCCACTGCCAAGATGTGGAAAACATGTTCTCTTCTGATAGTTCCCACTTAGAGATCAAGTGGTTTCGATATGTTATTGTATATTCTACTTTAGTTCTATATTAAAAATAGTTGTTTTGACGAAATGACACACAGAACAAGTATGGGTGACTAAATTTCTCAGGAACTTTGCCTCCAATTATTGGATCACTAAGGATAACTAGTAACAATAGACGCACTCGGAGCACTATGTGACCCGAAAAAGTTTTCACATTAGACTCGTTGTGCGCGTGGAAAACGCTGCTTTCTTAATCACTGAAGAGTGACACTTTATCATGTTCCCAGTAAGATGGCCATCGCAGGCGTCATCTTGCCAGAGGCAAGGCTTCACTCCTAGGCAATGACTTCCACTCCAGCAATTATTTTTATTTCTCCTTTGTTCGATTGCGATGCGCGCATAGAGGCACTCCAACACAGCGCCTTCAGGATATCATTCACCAATTTTCTGACGCATATCATCAAATAAACGCTTTATCACTCTCTCTAGACGCAAGACAATCGTCTTTTGACGAAACATGCAGTGAAACATGCAGATACAGGGGCAATTTTTTTTCTTCACATTTGTTTTACTGTGACCCCTTTTTTTAACATGTCTTTCCTCTCCCATTTATTCTACTTACACCCTTCCCCAGCACATGGCAGCCAGCCGGTATAAGAATGGTTGGTTGGTTGGTTCCTCAACACCTTGACGTAACCCACCTAGGGGAATAGGCCATGAATGGGACGGTGCCCTGTTTTTTTAAATTATTTCACTTCTTGAAAGAGAAGGTTGAATTAATTAGGTAATGTAGTTAATAATAAAAAGTTGATAAATTTTGGAACAAAAAACCTTGAAAAGAAACCATAATTAACTAAGTAAAAACAAAAATATTATACATAAAACAGCTGAAGTTACTTATTTTCAGCATTCCATTCCATTCCAGACACAGGAGCGTTTTTACAGCGGTAAAAAACGCTCCTGTGTCTGAATCCAAATGCGCTGCGCCAAATGAAAGAATCACCTGAACTGTCAAGTTTAAGCCCAACTTTCGTAGGGGTGCTTCTAGTAAATTTTCCTTTGAGATTTGTATTTTCGGCATGACAAAAAGAAGTGCTCCAAAGATTCCCTCTCATTACAATAAAGGCACAAAGGCGACTGTGCCAGACCCGACCTGTGAAAGTAAAAGTTTAAAGAGGGGACTCGACAACGCAGCCTGGTAATCACAATTTCTTCCTTTCTTGATGAACACCACTTGTTCTTCGAAGGGAACTTTAGCTATGGGTTGTCTGATACAAACAAAGGAGATTTTTCAAAGTTATTGGCCGTTGTGCGTTTTTCAAAGCGTACTGCTGTGATATATTCCGAAGTAGGCAAAATAGGTAAAACAGGACAATCAAAAGAAGATACAGCTAGTGCATCCGCATGCTCATTTAGAGCTAAACCTCTATGGCCTGGTACCCAAACTAGTCGGACGAGTCGCACATGTGTAGGAGTGAGCGAGTAGAAAGTTTCTAAGGTACGCGAGAACGTTAGTGAGCTTAAGGCAGTACAGACCGAGAGACAGCCTGTTAGAGCAATCACCGCTGATAGATCTTGTGGCACTTTACGCAATTTTAGGACTATTGCAAATATATCAGCTTGGTAAATAGGTGTAAAGTCAGGTAATCGAATTGGGAAAGCCCAATCTAGAGAAGATGATACGATTTCTACGCCGCCCTTCTCTTCATGAACAAAAGCTTCAGTCGCTATCACAATGGATGTTTCTATAGTGGCCAAATTATCTTCCAAAATGACATTTATATACTGATATGGTAACTTTTTCGCATTTTTGAGATATATATCGTCAAACTCAATCCTAATTGCACCACCTACAGTGCTGAGCACAAGTGTTTCCCGAAGGTTAACTCTTCAGGGCTCCAAAAGTTTCGGAGTAAATATTACTTGAGAGCACCGTAATTTAGGCCATTGATGGTTGAAGAATGAGGTCTGCTGGTTAATGAACACATACTGTGACCTCCACTGATGTGATGCACAGATTTTAACGAATGTACTTACTGTTAGAATATGAAATATTTTGATAAGAGAAGTCAGGTGGAATTCTTCGTATAGGATATTGTTGGCAACATATTTAGGTAGCCCTAGCCATAAGCGTAAAGATCCGCGTTCTAGCAGAATCAGTGGTCGAACTTTGTAGACCGGAGTGCCAGAAAACAAAACACAGCCGAATTCTAATATCGGTCGAATGTACATGCATTATATCATAACGAGCACGTCTCTACACAAACCGGCACGATAATTACGGAGCCTGCGCAGCATCCCTACGGCCCGTGCTCCTTTAGCAGCCATGTTTTCTATGTGGGAACTCCAGTTAAGTGTTTCGGTGTAGGTTACCCCCAAGTACGTAACTGACTCTACCTGAGGTATGTCGTCTTGTCGGTACATTATTGAAAGTTGTACTGGGGAATTTTGTGAGAAAACTATGATTGTACTTTTGTTTGTATTGAAGCATAGGTTGATATACTCGGGCCACGTTTCCAGGCTATAGATTCATGTATGTCTGCAGAATCATGTACAGTGTGTGAATGTCCGCCGACGCAGCAAAAAATGCAATATCATCGGCATACACATAGACCTATACATATTGCTGAAGGGAATGGTACATAGTAGGGTATTAAATAATAAGGGCGATAGTACTGACCCTTGCGGTATACCTCTCATTTGCCTGTATGTTGAAGAGTTGACACCAGATTGCGAGCAGTAAAATTTTCTATCACTTAAGAAAGCATGGATCCAGGCCACAATGTATTAAGGCAGTCCTAAATTCTGAAGTGAATCTAGCAGTTTCACATGCTCCACGCTCTCGTAGGCTTTTGTGATATCTATGGTTACCCAGGGCGAAGAATGTGATATATACTTTTGTGATATCTATAGTATCGTAAGGGCGAAGAATAAGACGATGCATGGCCAGAACAAGAAGGAACAATGTTTTCACGAGGCTGCTGTCTTGGTTTTAATACCCTGGCCCGAGGCCGGAGCATGCGCCGTGGCGAGGGGTGCAGGCAAGTGTTATCGGTATGTTCTTCGGCGCGTGCTCCTGATAATCTACGATATATCACTTCCTCCCCTCTGAGCTCGAACCTATCCGGCGGCTTGCGGGCACGGGGTGGAGCGTCGGACTGGGAGTGGTTCTGCCGTGGACCTTGGACTTGTTGGTCGGAGTGGGAGTGGTTCTGCCGTGGACCTTGGACTTGCTGGCTCGATGCCACCGCCAGACGCTTCCTCACCAGGCTCGGACAGACCGGCCTGAAGGGCTTCGCTGCTAGTTGACTGAATGCCGCTGGATGAGAGTGGCAATTGCTCCATGGCAATTGGCGTTTCGCACGGTTCTTCCTTAACCGGTGTCGACGAGTCGCGTGGTCGTACTTGATCGACGTGTCTACGTTGCACCCCCCTTGGCGTGTTAACGGTTAACAATCGCTTGCCTTGGACTTTTGTCACGGTTCCGGGTAGCCACCTTTGACCTAGCTGACTGTACTGTCGACTCCCCACCTCCCTTCCTGGTGCAAACTCTTTCTTTCCAGAGTTTGGAACTCCGTTGTCGGTAGCCTCCCTCTTCGCCCCGTCTTCCTCTGCCAGGTAGGTGCTCAGGCGGGTCCGTGGTATGCCAAATCGCGCGAAAATGCACCTAAGTGTGTCTACCGTAGTCGCTGCTGTCGCCGTCTTCAAGGGCACTGCTTCGATCCACTTAGTCTCGGCGTCGACGAGAACGAAGATCATATGCCCTTCCACGGGACCAGCAAAATCCACGTGTAGGCGGTACCACCGTCTGTTGTTCTTTGGCCAGTTTGCCGGGACCTGCGCTGGGGGCATGGGCAAACACTGCACGCATTGGGGACACCGTTTTGCAAGCATTTCAATTTCACCGTCTAGCCCTGGGTACCAGAAAATTGAGCGCGCGAGGTTCTTCATTGCCGTCATGCCTGGGTGCGTATCGTGCAACTCTTTCAAAACAAATTGCCGGGCAGCTTTAGGCAGAACCACACGGTGGCCCCAGTAGAGTATCCCGTTACTCACGGCCAATTCATGCCTCCGTGCAAAATACGGTTGGTACTGCTGTTCCTCTGAACCGAGACGCCTTGGCCAGCCTTGCAAGATCCAAGTCTTCACTTGCTGAAGTACGTCATCTTTGCTGGTGTGGTCTGAAATACTCTGCGCAAACAAAACAAAATCATCCATAGCCTGCGCATGCAGGACATATTCGGCTAGTTTCATTTTCCCAGCCATTATCGCGAACCGGTAATGGCAACCGGCTTAGAGCGTCGGCATTTGCATTTAGCTCTCCTTTTCTGTATTCCAAGTCGTATTGATAAGCTGCTAAGAGCAGCGCCCAACGTTGAATGCGGGCCGCTGCCATTTGCGGATTGGGTTTATCTGGACTTAGCAAACCAGTCAGAGGCTTGTGATCGGTCACCAGAGTGAACTTGTTGCCAAACAAATAATCTCGAAATTTTACAACGCCGAAGACAAGCGCTAGTGCCTCCTTTTCCAATTGTGAATAATTACGTTCCGCTGACGTTAGAGTTCTCGAGCGGAACGCTATGGGATGATCCACTCCTTGTATGCGGTGCGACAAAACTGCGCCTATACCCTCGGCCGACGCATCACACTCAAGCCGCAAGGGTCTTTGGGGGTCATAATGCACAAGAAAGTTCGCCCTTCTCATGGCGCGCTTGGTTTCTTGGAATGCTGTTCTCTGTGCGGGCCCCCAACACCACAGTGCTCCTTTAGACAAGAGTCGGTGTAACGGGGCCAAAGTGCACGACAAGTTCGGTAGAAATTTGGAATAGTATGTGACCAGTCCTAAGAATGATTTAAGCTGGCTTACCGAAGTCGGTGGTGGTGCCGCTAGCACTGCTTCCAAATTGTCCTGCAGTGGGTGGAGGCCTTTTGCATCGATTCGGTGCCCTAGAAATACCACTTCTTTCTCCCGGAAGTGACACTTCTCCTTGTTCAGTGTTAGGCTGTTCGCCCGAAGTCGTTCGAACACTTGCCGCAGTATCGTTGTGTCATACTCTTTTTCTGCTACAATAATGTCGTCCAGGTAAACTTTCACCCCTTGTATACCCTGCAGCACGGCTTCTATGCGCCGCTGAAACAGCGCAGGCGCTGAGGCAATGCCAAAAGCCAAGCGGTTGTAGCAGAAGAGGCCTTTGTGTGTATTCAACACAGTTATCTTCTTAGCATCATCATCCAGGGGAAGCTGGTTGTATGCGTTTCGTAAGTCGAGTGTGCTGAACACTTCGCCTCCTGATAGCGCCGCAAAGATGTCGTCAATTTTCGGAAGCGGGTACTGCTCCGTTCTTGTCGCTGGATTAACTGTTAGCTTAAAGTCCCCACACAGCCGGATGTCTCCGTTCTTCTTTGCTACGGGCACGACCGGTGTTGCCCATTCAGCCACGCTCACTGGGGACAGCACGCCCACTTCCTCCAGTCGGTCAATTTCGGCGGAGACTTGCGCTCTCATGGCATACGGGACTGTCCGAGCCTTCAGAAATCGAGGTTGCGCACTTTCCTTGAGGTACAGCTTCACCGGTGGTCCCTTACAGCATCCGAGGTTCTCAAAGAGGTCCGGAAACTCGTCAAGAAGTGCGTTTAGCTGGCTGTCGGCGTGAACAACATTCACCGAAGACGACGTGCCTTCTACTAGCAACATGCCTGCTTTGCGAAATTCCTCTATCGTGTCCCTTCCGCACAAAAGGGGCCCTCGATGGTCCACCACTATCAGCGAACTGCTCACCGTTACTGGTCCAAGCTGTACCTGCATGTCTACTTTGCCAACGACCGGCAACGGTCCCAGGAAACATGAAAGGCGTAGTGGAGTTTTTTGCAGAGCCAGCCACCACTTGCGATGCTTCTTGTACAAGCTTTTGGGAATCACGCTTACTGGTGATCCAGTATCGACAATCATTCGCAGCCTACGGCCTTCCCACGTTAAGGTGCACTCGATTGGCTGCACCAAGCGCTTATTGGCGGAACTGTGTGCAACGAGAGCATACAACCTCTCTTCTTCGCTTTCACATTCGGTTCCGTCGACAGCGAACGTTCCTGACCGGGGGGGTGTGGGGTCTTTTGCAAGCCCTAGCAAGATGCCCTCTTTTACCACATTGATGGCATATGAAACTGCGATGTCGACAGGACGCCGTTGCATGCGCCCCTTTGCATCTGTCGCATGAAAGGCTGCAATTCTTCCTCCACTGTCTGCCTTGTTGCTGTACCACGTTGACGCCGCCACCTTCGGTCCAGGCGTATGAAGTACGCATGCCCCGAGCGTCTTCGTTCGCTTTCTCAGAAGCTAAGGCGAATTCTCCGGCTTCTTCACGAGTCAAGTTCTTGCGGCCCAGCAGGCACCGGCGCGTTTTCCTCATCCTGAATCCCACAAACGATTCGGTCCCACAACATACGGTCCAGTGTCGCCCCGAAATTACAATTTACGGCCAGTCTTCTCAGTTCAGCAATGTAGTCCCGGACGCTTTCTTGCTCATCTTGTTTTCGCATAAAGAAAGAATAGCTTGCTGCTATTTCGTTTGCCTGAGGGTTGAAATGTTCTTCCAAGCATTTCACAACGTCATCGTACGTCAAGGAGTTGATGGCGACCCCCGGCTGGTGCCCTTGCAATATCCGGACGACACTGTCGCTCAACGATGAAACCAGTAGGGCCCGGCGTTTCGCTACGTCGGTAATATCGTTGCCCTCAAAGTAGGCTTCCAACCGGACACAATACGTGCTCCAGCTACTCACGGCGTCGTCGAAGGCAGGGGGTCGGGATCCCATTCTTTTGGTCTCAGCGTCGGAGTGCAATTAACCGGATCCCATCCTCGTCGCCACTGTAGTATCGTAAGGGCGAAGAATAAGACGATGCATGGCCAGAACAAGAAGGAACAATGTTTTCACGAGGCTGCTGTCTTGGTTTTAATACCCTGGCCCGAGGCCGGAGCATGCGCCGTGGCGAGGGGTGGAGGCACGTGTTATCGGTATGTTCTTCGGCGCGTGCACCTGATAATCTACGATATATCAGTTACCAAAGCGGAGTATTGTTTCTGATATCGAGCAAGTTGAATTCTGCTTTTAGAGATTCACGTGCGCACACCAAATGAAGCAACCACGTCTGAATCCAATTTGACATGGGCTCAGTGTCAATTTTTCTCACATCCATCGATCTATACGTCTATACAAAATTCTTTCAACGAGTTTTACTAGGTTTGATGTTGTAAGTGCAATGGGCCTGATATTATCTAAAGTAAAGCCAGCGCCTTGCTTTTTTTAATAATGGAATCACTTTCGTCATTCTCCAATCAGGTGGCATCCAAGAGCTTCTATATTTTATGTGCCGAAGTCGTCATGCCAGAAGTACCAGGAGCAGAATGGGGTAGTGTTCTGACTAGGTTTGCTAATTCTGCAGCTGTAACCTCTTCGAAATGCTCAGTCCTATGGGGAGACTAGGCTTGGTACGAGAGAAGTGCCGTAAAGCGACTTTCTAGGCCCTCAGCTATATCTTCTAGAAGGGCCTTCAGTTCAACTAGGGATGATACTACAGATTCTATATTTCTTTGTACCGAAAGAACTTTCTTAATTTCCAGAAAGCGAAAAAGTGCTTTTCTATTGACCGGCTTTGACAGGAACTCACATCGGTCGTTGGTAAATTTGTCCTTCACATTACTTATAGTTCTCATAAAAATAGCGGCCGCATACTTATAATCACTCCAGTTCCTGGTACACTGGTTGAAAACTAATTTTTTTCAATGCAGCTTTTCTTAGTCTATAGGTCCGCGAATAGTCTGTATTCCACCAAGGGTTGGTAGACGGTTTAGAGCTTTCAATGGTGAATTTTGATTTATTAAACGACTCTCTTAAAATGTCGCTAATTCTGATGGCGTCTAGTATCCTGCTATTCGTTTGGTTAGATAAAGCGCCTCGTAACGATTTCTCCAAAGTATTAAAATTTACATGTGTTACGGAAGATCTATTCGTGGAGGTTATTGGACCTACCACCTCAAACAATACTGGCATATGGTCACTACTTGTTCCCGAGTTAATCGCAGACCACGATAAGATGGAGAGGTTAGCGTTAGAAAAAGTTCGATCGAGTACCGAGGAGGACTGATTACACATAAAAGTAGGAGTTTTCGTGTTTATGCATATACAGTTATTCTGTATATGCATAAACATTTGCCATTCAGATCAGTTTTAAAACCCCACGAAATATGATGTGAATTGAAGTCAGCTACTATTACAATATCTTTTTGGCAATAGTGAACTGCAGTATATAGAACGGAAGAATTTAGATCAACCGCAGGAAAATAAGCATTATTAAATGAGAATGGGAGTGACCCATGAATAGCAATGCTTAATGCTAAAATCTCGCTTTCTGAAGTCATTGACTCATAAATTATTTTAGCACTGTGGGCGATTTTAGATGAGATAAATATTGCCAAACCGAGTTGGGCGGTCTAGACGGAACGTGCGGTAATTTTTAATCCTAAAATACTTGTTTTCTGCAAGCATCAGCCAAGAATGGGCTAATGTATTTGTCCTTCTTGTTGTTTCTGTCTTCCTCCTTGTCCCATTGTTTCGACTTTCCGTGTGAACAAAGCAAATGTTAGCCAACTGTATTTATCGAACTGGTATTCTACAGAACGCAATTATTTTGGTAGTACGCGAGTATATTGACGGCTCTGCTTGTTATGGCAAAAAATAGAGTATTGTGTGTTGACAGCAAAGTTCATGTCAGTGACCTTTTGTACAAGCAGACCAGGAGTTGTCAACGCTCGTGAAAACACTGGAAGTGAATGTTCTTCTCTATGAAAAAAAAAAGACAACGTGGGCATTTTTGATTTGAAAAGAAAATTAATTTATTTCTCCATGAGTGCTAAAGAACTATACAAAATGTTGAACAAGTCCACTTCATTTTGCTTTTCCAGATGAAAGATGAGATCTCTGCGCTCTTTGTTTTCATTGCTGCATCTGTGCGGCGTTACATTAAAAAAATACTACAATATTACACTATAGCATCTTCAACTAACACTTGGCACAATGAACGTATTATGAAAAATGCACAGAATGCAGATAAGCTTAAACTCTTTTTTTCTCTAAAAAACTGGTGGTGAGATGAAATAGACGCATCACTTCGTCACTAAAATTCTTTTTTTTCTAGAGACAGATATGAGAAACTCCAGCATTGACAGCTGCCAATTCGCAGAAGTGTCTTTGAAATTATATTTACCGCAGCGCTAACAAATACGTTTGAATGAACCTAATACAACACCCAAAAGCGAAGACAAAGCGCAGCTATCTTTGGCGCATGGATGTTTTATGGCGTCCATAAGAAGACTATTTGTTCAAGTTCCCTACAGAAGGTCGCACAATCACCCCTTGTAACCGTAGCCGCCATATCCATAGCCACCGCTGTATCCATAGCCGCCACCATATCCGTAACCGCTACCATATCCGTAACCGCCACCGTATCCGTAGCCTCCACCGAGGCCAGAATGGGCGAGTAGTGCCCCACCACCGGAAATCTTGTTCACTTCGTGCACGGTTCTGACCAAAAAAGCTGGGCCAGCCACAGCCTTATATAGTCCAGGTCCTCCTCGAAGAAGAGCCACGCTGCTTCCGATGCCAACGCCGCCGACACCTATGCCTCCGCCGTATCCCAGGCCATAGCCGCCACCGTAGCCGCTGCCGTAGCCACCGCTGTAGCCTCCGCCGTATCCTCCGGCGTAGCCACGACCGTAGCCACCACCGTAGCCACTGCCGTACCCAAGGCCGTAACCAATGTCACCGGCAATAGTGATGGATAAAACAGCAGCGAGGATGGTGGCAATGCACTGCAACGAATGATAAATTGAATACGTTAAAACCCTGAAAAGTAAAGTTATTTTTTGGAATATTTTCGAATGTTCTCTCTTGATCCTGTCAAAAAAAAGCTGGTACACGAACAGTGGCATTGTGCTCAAGCGAGCTTCTTCTATATATGGGCGACACACTGTCTCGTACAAGGACATAAAGCTATGCCAGTTGCTGACAGTACTTTAACATTTTAACACAGCTGACGACTGCGCCGACAGAAGAGAAGGAGCAAACCGCAGCGTCCCTTGTTCTCGTGTGTCCACGTAGTAGTCCGGTGTGTTTAATTATGTTTACGTTGTCATAATTGACGTCAGATGTTCGCACTTTTCACTTGGTTTTACTTCGAAGGAGTTCTCAGTTAGGTGATTGCATGGGGACGGAGATATTGATGGAAGGTTGTGTTAAATGCACTCAAAAAGCTGGATTTCATAGTTGGCTCGGTCACAGTTTCTTGAAACGATCGCGGGGTTCATAGTCTTTCGGCTTCAAGGAAAACGAATTCCCATGTCTTTACGTCGTCTCTTGGGGTAAAAGTATCGTCGTTCTTAAAACTGCGCGTGCACGTTTCAATCTACAGCTACGTTAAATTCTGAACCGTAAACAGTATAGTTGCTTACGAAATGTTGCTGTTTATTCAGAACAAAGTCAAAGAAGCTAAGCATATTCCATCTGAAACATTTATGAATGCTTACTGTTCTTGTCATACAAATGCTCCCACGTATATGTGAGCGTCTTAAATCTAACATATATGAAGGAAAACAAACTTTACATAAATTTCAAAATTTGTAATTATCCACTAGTTCTCACATGTTAAACGAGTCACTCAGCTGCCTTTATTAAAAAATTGGTTGTTAATAGTGCGGGAAACGTGCGTATCTCCTGTGCACTTCACGCTATAGCAAAAGACCGCTCTACTTTTAAAAGGGCTGCCCATAATTTTATCGCCAATTGACCATAGTTGTTGCGTAACTTCAAATCCATAGTCCTTTTTTATTGACAAGCTTTTGTTCTATGATATTGCATATACCAGATTTCTCATCAGGTTGCAACAAATAAAACTATTATAATAATAGAATATAACTTGTTAGAATATAGTATCAGATCATAGCTAGCTGCCCATAAAAAGCGTGACAATTACTTTCACTATGAACTTCTATTTTATCGCATTCATTATCTGCTCGATGTTTCTCAGTTGTGTTTGAAAATTATCTCCATATGCACTTGGCACATTAGCGCCGACACGAATGCTCACCAAGGCGTTCATGTCGCTGCTTCTTCCACTTGCTCCGAGGCGAATGATGCCTCAGCGAGCGTCGGTGTGTAGCTTATATACTCGTTCTAGTGCGGGAACAGTGTATTCGGCGACATGGCAGTCACGTAGCAGGCTGCCGTATATCGAAGTTATTTTGCGATTTTCAGTGAACAGGAAAAGACAAGGTCGCTTGCTGCTCTTGCCTGACGTAAGTAACGCACAGCTCTCGTTCCTTCCTACAGTATTGCCAATGCTACAGAAAGCGGAAACGAACGCTGCAGAAGACCAACGCTTCCTACACAACTTAGCCGTAAGCAAAAATTCTGCATATACTTGTGATATGCCTGCCACGCGTTTCCTCGCCGCCGGCACGTGGTATGGTTTAGAGGAGTAGTTTTAAGGTGCTTCTTACGTATTCCAACGGTCACGGAAGATGGCCACTGTTTCGAAGTCACTCGGGACGCCGACAGTGGCAGGAGCATGCTGAAAGTTGGCTTGCACTGCGCATCTTTTGCCGCTTCATTTTACGTCAGTATTTACGCACTGATAACAATCAGCTAGGGTGTGTTAGGGGTGAAACTGATGTTTCCCGAGATGGTGGTTACGGTCCACTGTGAAGACATTTATCAAATTTGCTGGCCTACTCAATCTGCCAGCTACAAGATAGTGACGCTATCAGGATTGTACTGTTCATTGTCCGTTTTCTTTCCGAGTATACTAATCTTTGTAATGCAAAAGGGTGGAAGTCGTTGTAATTTTGTATCTTATCGTGCTTTCCTTTCACTATTATCGTTATTTTTTTCTTCATATTCCGCACATGAGACTGAAACACGTGCACTCTCTATTAATGAAAATCTTTTGTCATAATCTTGAATCATGACAATTCTTTAAAACGGCATTATTTGGCATTATCCTATCTTTACATTTGCACTATTGAATGAATATATAATTATTATAGACTCTTCTGGCTACTCCTAGAAAAATCCCTGACAGGACTGGCAGCATTACTAAATAAAATATTTAAAAAAATCACTCATATCAAGCCACAAAATATCGCACTAATTAACCATCTACAGTTGGATTTATTCGTCTATAGCGCACTCATTCAAGCGATGTGTCCTTCCTAAAGCAAGAACTATTGCGCTGGGTATACTGTCTTTCATTCCTGTAATAACCACACCATCAATGTAAGCAGAATTCTGCAAATATTTATGCTCTGCAGCCTGTGGCAGCATGCAAAATAATGCACTCAATTTTTCATCGATGGTAAAAGCAGAAAAATTTTGCTTGTTATGCTTTAGGTTTTTTTCATGAGCTATAGAAATTAGAAGTGAACAAATCTTCGACGTTTGCATGGTAGCAATATTAATCAAAAGCTAATTAGGATGAAAGACAGCTTGGTATTGAAGTATATACACGAACCAATTTTTCGAAAAAAAGAAGAAGAAAAAGTATTTGCCGGCATATATCAGGATAGCGCAAAAACTGTGTTTTTTTATGATACGGGCAAGTTTTTAAAACTAAATGGAGTGTTCTCATGGTTATTTTGAGACCTTAAGTCGCCAGAACACAATCGCACAGAAAATATAACGTGAATGCTATAGGTACTTAATTCTTGCAACTTTCGTGTTAACTTCTCATGATGTTATTTGGAATGGGGGTCTGAAACACGCTTCACCCAGGGAGCCAGCCCCAGAAATTCAAGTGAACCTTGGCAATAAAATCACTAAAATTGCAGGGGGAGGAGGCCAGCTTGTACAAAATTGAGCTTCAAATATCTCAAAACACCGATGAAATTTTTATTTGGGAATATTTAGCTATATAGGTATTAGTGCTGACATACACTGTAAAAAATTACGCCGAGGTCGGAGTAAAACGCTTGCCTTTTAGCGTCCCCCCTATTCGGAGCAACTTTTGCTCCACACCTCCAGAGCAAAGTTTCTGCTCAGGCTAGCCGGAAGAATATTGTGGTGCAATCAGAGGCGACATTACATTCCAGAACCGTTGCAGCCGGCGACTGCAGCGCCACGGCGAGTCATGGCACGAACTAATACGAGTGGCCACGCCCTAGGTGCTTTTGTGGCGACCGCCCGCTGCCTAGGCACGCTAATTGCGCGAACGTGTTATGTGACTCTCAGCATGACGTCACACTCCCCTCTTCCCTCTTCTACTTCTGAAATCACTTCCTACATGAACGCCTAGATGGCACTTTCGACCTAAAACCAAATTGCGCGTGCAACCAATGTTTCATCGCTACGTTGTGACATATGTGCTGAAACTAAACATTAATTTCAGTTTAGTTTTGTACAGAATGGACTATTGATAACTTTTTTTTGTCTGCAAGGCCCTTCGTCCTCTCCCTATTTGCCGCGACCTACGCTCTCTCCTCTTCTCTGTGTCAGCTTCATGCAACTTTCCCATCCGTCTGAAAAAGTTGCCAACCCGTTTCACAATCGATAAAATGTTTAGCATGTGCGTGCTGCGCTTGAGACAATAGCACGTATGTGGCACTTATATATAGCGAACATGTAAAGCATTGCATGTAATATTGAACAGTAATGTAGTTCGTCATTTACTTTTGCTGATAAGCGTTTTAGTTAATGTTTTGCTGGTGAACTTACTCGAATTGTATCACTGCGCAATCATTACCTAAGGGCAGATTTCGAAGCGTGAAAGCTCTGATGTGCTCCTCGCACGAAGGACTTCAGCTGACGCATTTGAAGCAACAACCTGCCTCTAATAAAGAAAATTTTACTCGGCACGTTCACTTACAGGCGGGACGAATGATGCCATTCTGCTCGAATTGTCTGCGAGTACAAAAATGAGACGCCACCAAGCTAATAGTATATTTCTTTCAGTTTTCAAGATCTTTACTAATTGTTTCGAAAAGTCTTGTGCATTACGGTACAAAATATTATATCTACTTTCTTCAATAAATGCTGCACAGAAATGTGCAAAATATTTGCACCCACTTTGGTTCCATTGGTACCATTAGGGTTTCTCGGCCTGTTACGTATATTGATGGATTTCAGTAATTTGATTCCCACGAGAGTGACAACAAGCAGAAGAAAAACGACAGGCACGATATCGCATAAGTAAGTGTCGATGTCTAGAAGACGTTCACTGTATGTCTGCATTTGTTCTGCAAAACTTACAACCAGACGATGCCGGTTCTCGTATTACCAACACCTCACAGTTGTGTTGTGAGACATATTTTGCAATAATGAAAGTGAATATTACCTACGAGAATGTACAATTTTTGTTTTATTTCTCTCTACAACACGCTTGTTTTGTAATAAGGGTATTCTAAACACCTGGTATTTATTGAAACATCCTTTTTTCTATATCTCCCTTGTCGCCATACAATGCTATCAAAGCGAATCGAAAACTCATGCATTATGTCGTTTTACAGAGAGATCTCCGGTTGTAAGCTCTAAAACGTTTTAGAAGCCCATATTCTGTTTCTATACATCAGTGCTTTGCAGTACCTAAGATGCTATCTTAGAAACTTCTTGGGTATCTTGTATATGTATCTGTCTACCAGATAAATGGATAGTTAAGTGCGGTATTTTTTCAGTGCTTCGCTTACTGTCAGTTAGTTTCAGACGAGACTCACAGCCACAGTGCGACCATTGCTAATTCTCCTTAACCTTGTTCATAAAAGAAAAAAAAAGGCTTCTATAGCAGGATGAATTGACAATCCCGATAACCTCAGGCACTGCAGGGGAAACAGTGCTGTGATAAAAAATGCTTATTCTACAATATATTCCATAGTGTAGTTTTTTGTATTTTAACGTTCGAGAAAATAAATGACATGGCGATATTTCGTGCTCCATATTTTTATTAGGAAATTTACCACGCAATTTTCCCAGGCGCACCGTGAGCTTGTTCTATTATATAGTAATGGTGAGGCAGTGTTTAGGTTTAGTCGAACCCATAGTAAATAATATGGGTTTATGTGAAATGAGTAGTCCTTCGTCACATTTATTCCTTGTAGCCGTCGTAGCATCTTCGCTAATCCCCACTCTAGCCACCTCCATAGCAACCATGATATCACCTGCTGACACCAGAATGAGCTAGAAGGGCTCCTCCTCCACTAGCCTTGTTTACATGATGCACAGACCTGACCACGAAAGCAGGTCCAGCTACAACCTTCGCAAATGCCGGCTCTCCACTCAATTGGGCCACACTTCTACCGATGCGCACACCACTGACGTCGTAGCCATCACCAGGCCACCACCATAGCCACCACCATAGGACACCACCATAGCCCAATCCTCCTCTGTAGCATAGTCCGTAGCCATCATAGCCGAGTCCACAACCTCCATAACCAAGGCTTCCTAGGCTGTAGCCTCCAAGTCCGCCCGCTGTTCAACTGCCACAATAGCACAGAAGGCGGTGACAGTGCATTGCGTACACAATCACGATACCGTTGTTCGTTCTCTAGGTAGTACAATAGATTCCGAGAATTCAAAAAAGATACTCAACAACAAAAACCAATCTCAACATGAACGGGCCCAAGGAAGTATTGTAAAAAAACATAAGTATGCTGTAAAGTAGCAATATTTCCAGTCCTTCATACGTTTAGAGAATGTATTTGGTACATCGCACAATATCGCATTTTGCAAAGTGCTATACTGTATTCCATTTACTTGCAAACTGTAGACACGGAAACAAAAGGAGGCGTTCGCGCTCATTTTGGGAAGATAGTGGAAACTGAGTCAGTAGTTCTTCCTTCGAGATGAGAAGCGGAAAAGGGCATCTTCGATAATGGTGTCACGTTTCGATCTGGGCGTAGCGATGGTCGCACGATGCACATTACTCGGCGTTGCCTAGATATGTTACGAGAGCTCTGACACTGATGTTTCGTTTTTTCTTGTTGTCGTGAATAACCTGCACCGAGGAAGTGCGGCAGTTGTGACCGCCGCCTATTGGGACCATCGCCGAAAATTTTATTCGGTTGTTCAGAGCTATCGCAGGTGTTTAGGGTCAATATTCAGTTCAACAAGCTCGAAGGGTTGGAGATTATGGGCTGTGAAATATGTACTCATATTTCTTTGCTTTCAATCAAGGAACGACTCCACATTGTGTCAAACAAGGTAACGTGTGACAGAGTCAACCAGCGTAATAATGTATTTCTATTTGTCTTAAAATACCCGTTCACCTTGACGCTGTTCGTCTGAATGCATGCGATAGTTCGTCGTTTCTTAAGCTTTTTGTGGAAATGTGATGTACCTAGAAGGAACCTCTGAAATGTTACCTGTGCCCGAAAAATAAAGCGTTGATCCTCTCTTCGTGCATTCCATGAATACGAATTCTTTGTTGCGTAATTATTCACAATATCTAAACACCTAAATTTAACTGAAAAACTAGTCACATTCGGCAAGGGAGTACGAAAGTAGCCGCTTATTTCCGCGCCTCTGCAAAGTTCATCGAAAGACTTCCGTCTTCTGTCTGGAGGTTCAGAGTGACATCAGGCACCACCCGCTAGTAATATGAAAGATCAATGTTTTTTTTAACGCAGTGCTTCTTACTGGTGCGTGGCAGAGTCAGGGCCTTTTGCTGAATTTCATGAATTTTAAAGCGAAACGTAGAACACACCTGCTTTTTCGCTCATAGCACCACTTTGTCAGCGCAGCGTAATAAAGACTTCATTCTGTAGGAGTACACATCTATAGATTTTCTAAATAAAAAATGGCACCATATCTTCATGTTACACTGCAAATGTCGTCGAAAGACCATAGTCTTGCATCTGGAGAGTGGGAACAAAACGTTTATTTGATGTTTTGTGCAAGAAAATTGGTGAATGGTGCTCTGGAGGCGCTGCGTTAGAGTGTCTCAAGCCTGCAGCGGAGGCGAACGATCTATTCAAGTCACGTCATACGTGAGACATGAGTGCTATATGGCAGTTATCTTAGAAAACGAAGCGCGTGCCTTGCGCACCCATCTCGCAGATAATAAGGTGTAGAACGCAAGGCGACGGGTAGGTGCCACCACCATGTCGTATTAGCAAAGCGTTGGAAATGCTTGCCTTTCCGTGCCAGCGTTGTACGGTCAGCATAGTAGTGAGGTAGGCTTGATGAGGAACTATGAAAATAGCTCACTCAAGTTTAGGTGTTCCAAGCAATTTGTTAACGATAAGCTAGCTACAACTCGGTTCCGAGACAAGGTTGCACTGAAGTCAACCACTAACCGAATGAGCAAACGTAGTGATGTTAGTAATGTGATTAGCGACCATAACGAATTAGTGAAAATTTGAAAACAGAAATGTTTAATCGTTTTAGTTAGTAGTGGCTACCTGACTGATGCTCGAACTTCTATGTTTATTGATTGCGTATATTTCCACCACCAAACAAAATATTCGAGACAGTCTCAGTCTTGAAATTTTAAGGTACCTTTCAAGACCAAAACTGTCGTTGACCTTTATTTACTGCCCGAGCTCTTGTTGCGGAGCGTGATCACTCTGGCCTGCACAGAAACTATCATCTTGATCAACCGGCACAAGGTCTCTTCAACGTCGTATTTATATTCTGCTTCACTTGCACAACACGAACCATAGACGGATTCCGTCTAGAACCATAGACGGAATCGCGCCCTTGGCAGATATATCTTTCACACTCTTGCTGCTTCTGATGAAAATATTATGATAAATATGCTTGCAATATTATTACTTTGTCCCCATGTATTGAAATATAAAATATCATACCAGATGACATTCGCTTATTAAAAAAAGATGCATTTCTGAAGGCACTAAGTGACGGCATACACAAATCTTTACTTGTAGCTTTGCAAAGTTCGTATGAATAACTTTAGTGCATATTTCGTAATTATTTGTCCTATCATTGTTTGTATTTATTTCAATTATTCTCAGTTTTTTATTGTAGTTTTTCTGCTCTGTACCCACTCTTGCAATATCCCTGTATTCTGGCTGCAATATGTGAAAATAAATGTATTACTACCTGTCTTATCAGTACCCAATGAAGTTGCATGAACAATTACGACTGTGTAAGGCGTTTTTTAAAAAGCTTTTTAAAGTCCATGCGTCTCTTTGCGCAAGAATGCACGACTGCCACCTGAGGATGGGATTCCTGCTGGGACGTAGATTTTCGTTCTTCCGTACGTCGGGAGAAGAATTTTATGCGTGCAGTGCTTCCATAACGTTTTATGCACACCATACGGTGGTTCCGGCATTCATTTAAAGGTCTTTGCCTCCAATGATAGAGTTTGTCCTCGCCTCTGGCACTTAAAGTGGCGACACTGCTGTATTTTAAGAATACTGTCGAGAAAGTTCTTGCCAATTGTTTCTGTGAATTTATTGCGAAATGTAAAATGCTCCTCTATCAGCAACACGAATTTAGACCAAACTATTCTGCGTACACCACTGTTTTGACCCTAGCGTAATTTTCAAACGCACCATTATTTGAATGAAAATAAGTTAGTAGATGTTATCTCACTGGACCTAAAAGACCTTTGACACTGTACTGCACAGAATACTGCTAAATAAATTACGGCATTACGGTTTACGTGAAACCATTTTAGAACTTACTTTGGACTACCTGAATGGTCGCAAACAGGTTGCATTATTTCATCACTTCTTTTCTTCTATGAGTCACTTGAATACTGGTGTTCCCTAGGGTTCGTTGCAGGGGTAATTGCTGTTCTCCTGGTATATAAATTAGCTTCCGCGGACATTACAGTCATCAAACATTCTCTTGTACGCTTGACAATACTTGTGTCATAGTTACTGGTCAAAATTTATGTGATCTTGAGTAAAACTCAAATATCAAGTTAGATAAATTTGCTCATTGGTTATAAAATAGTAAGCTCTTTACAAATACTGATAAGACAAAAGGTACTACATTTCACTCTAAAATAAAGTGTATTTTTATTGTTACACAAAATAAATTACAATTTTGTGATCAAGCAAGTAATTACAATTTATTATCCTACTATTCCTACAAATATTACCTTACATTGGCAGAATAATATTCGGAATGTGTGTTTCAAATTAGCCTTAGGGCGTCATGCACTTACTCAGGCTCGCCAACATTTCAATAACACTACTCCAGGAATACTTTTTTATGCTTTCGTTCATTGTCACATCCCAAAGTGAATATAGCCTTAGGGTGGCACGAACACAACTTACCTGGCCCCAGTTAGACAACCTCAAAAACAGGCTGCAAGAATTGATACTCCTCTCAAGTATATATAATGAGCCTAGTAAACCTCTCAACCCTATCAATGTGTGAATTTATTCCGCCCCTTCTTGTTCTGCCAAAAACGTTCGGTAAGTAGAATATTCCGCGAACTAACAAAGTATATGGTGAACGAATTTACCAGTTCGCTGCAATAAAGTTCTGGAATGCTATACCTTTGGAAAAATAAATTCAGTGTGCTATAATTTCACCGAGACCCTAAAAAACACCATTTAGAAGAATGTTCTGATTTATTATTACCAGTTTTATGTTTATATGTAATTTGAAGTTTAGTATGTATTTTAGTATGTAAGTAAAGGTCGTTCTTTTTTCTGTGATGTAACAGTTTTATTTCTTTGTCCTTTGTGTTGTTCTTTCATATATTGTACTGATTCTTTTCAGGTTCCTTATTTAATAATATATAACTTCTTTAGTTATAATTCTTAGAAGTGCTCATACAAAATGTATCTTTTTGAACCCAAACTAGCCTGTGGCTCAGGTTCCCGCAGTGTGTGAAAACCTCATGAAATAATTGTGAGCGATAGAATGAAAATTCCAGTTATTCGGGGATCTAGTTTTTTTTGTAACCACTGAGAACTAGCTGCAGGACTTGTGGTAAGAAGTTTGTTTCCCTAAATTGCAATGAACAGAACTGATATTTTAGTGAACGCACTGTTTTTCGGAAACCCTGAATAAAAACGAATCTGTT
This sequence comes from Rhipicephalus annulatus, assembly GCA_013436015.1. NCBI lineage: Eukaryota > Metazoa > Arthropoda > Arachnida > Ixodida > Ixodidae > Rhipicephalus > Rhipicephalus annulatus. The sequence goes on from WOVY01000509.1 coordinate 183,417, forward strand.
TGTTATGGCGATAAAGTCGAGTATTCAATGTTTGTAGTGCACTTGACTTCGGTGAACTCTCGTACGAGGAGACCACGGGGGATCATTGCACATGAAAGAACTCGAACAGAATGTTTTGCTTCACGATGAGAAGGAGACAACCTGGACATTTTCGATTTGAAGTACAAATAAATTTATTTATTCCTGAGTGGTGAAGAACTGTACAAAATATCGAAAATCTCCACATCATTTTCCTTTTCCAGATGAAAGATGAGATCTCTGCGCTCTGTATTGTTACACGTGGATCTCTTCGATGATACGATGGGAAAGACAATAACATCCCAATATTCTACAGCATCTTCCGCCAAAGCTTGCCAAAATGAAGGTGTTATGAAAAAATGTACATCATGCACAAAAATTGAAACTTAGTTTTTATAAAAAACGGGTGATGCTATGAAATACAAGCCTAACCTCATCATTCAAATTGTTTTTTATAGGAACAGATATGGAAGACTTTAGTACTGCAACGCTGTCTTTTCAGAAAAGTGTCTTTAGAATGAAATTTACAGTACCGCGAACGATTCCGTTTGTGCGAACTCTATACAACGCCCAAAAACAAAAACACAGCGTGGCTAAGTTTGAGGCATGGATATTTTACGAAGTCCGAAAAATGTCCATTTCCTCTCGTTCCCAATCAACCCTTGTAACCATAGCCACCATATCCATAGCTGCCGTATCCGTAGCCTCCACCATATCCGTAGCCGCCACCGTATCCGTAACCACCACCGTATCCGTAGCCTCCTCCAAGGCCAGAATGGGCGAGAAGTGCCCCACCACCAGAAATCTTGTTCACTTGGTGCACGGTTCTGACCAAGAAAGCCGGACCAGCCACAGCCTTATACAGTCCAGGTCCTCCTCGAAGAAGAGCCACGCTGCTTCCAATACCAACGCCGCCGGCGCCTATGCCCCCGCCATACCCCAGGCCATAGCCGCCACCGTAGCCACCACCGTAGCCGCCACCGTAGCCGCCGCCGTAGCTGCCGCCGTAGCCCCGCCGTAGCCGCCGCCGTAGCCACCACCGTAGCCAATGCCGTAACCAATGCCACCGGCCATACTGGTATAGAAAACAGCTGCAAGGATGGTAGCAATGTGCTGCAACGAATGAATGAAGTATGTTAGAACACGTAGGAAATGAAATGTTTGAAGTTTTGTCACTTTTCTCTCCCGGAAAGAAGCTGGTACATTAACAGTGTCATTGTGCTCAAGCTAGCTTCTTCTATTATGAACGACCCACTGTAGAAGGACTGAAAGCTTTGCCATTTCGTGACAGTATTTCAACATATCTTAACACAGCGCATGACTACGCGGGCACAAGAGAGAAATGAACGCTGCAGTTTGTTACTTCTCTTGTCTTCGCGTAGTCGTCCGCTGTGTTAACATAGGCTCACACTGTCTCGAATGGGCGTAGCTGTTCGCGCTTTTTGCTCTCTTTTTACATCGCTGAACTTAGCCATTGGGTGATTGCATGGAAATTGAAATATACATCAAAAGTTACTTCCGCTTGAGTAAAAATGGTTAGATTTTGTAGTAAGCTAGATCATATTTTTGGAAACGCTCTCTGGCTTTGATTGTCTTAAAATATTAAAATTAAAATTTTAATGTCTTTAAGTCATCATCGCGTGTTATGGAACTGTCGTTTTCAAAAGTGTGCGCATGCATCCTAAATGTTTAGCTACATTATACGCTAAAGCGTAGATTGCATGGTGGGCCATAAGATATCGCTGTTTACTGAGGCTGACCTCAGAAAAACCATGCATATTCCAGCTTTTTTGCCCAATCTTATTTATTGTTAGTGCCATACTAGTGCTCACACACCTGAATGTCATAAAGCTAGCAGATATGAAATAAAAGAAATTGACCTGAACTTCAGAATGTAACTCCTAACAATGGTTTTCACATATTAAGAAAGTTGCATAACTGCCTTTGTAGAAACACTGATTGCTAAAATTGGGGAAGCTTGCATAACTCATGAAAACTTCGTGATCTCAAAAGACTTTACCATCCTATATTAGCGTTGCCCGCATTTTTATTGAATTTTCGCGTAAATGAAAGTATCTAGTTCCTATTTACATGAATGATTTTTCTATCTGACGTAAGAATCGTACACAGAGAACTATTTGTTTTTTTTTCTTTGCTCAAACTAGCAACTTATAAAAAGCATGATAAATGCTTTCACATTACTGTTATGTTTTAACGCACGCATTCCCTGCCACATGTCTCCCAGTCACTGTTTGAAAAACCAGCTCAGTTTGAACTTGGCCCAATAGCACCAACACAAATGCTCACCAAGGCGTTCATGTCGTTGCTTCTTCCACTTGCTCTGAGGCGAATGATGCCTCAGCGAGCCTCGCAGTGTAGCTTATATACTAGTCCTACTGCGGGAGCAGTGTATTCAGCGGCACGGTAGTCACGTATAAGGCTGTCGTATATCGAAGGTATTTTGAGATTTGCAGCGAACAGGAAAAGACAAGGTCACTTGCTGCGCGCCTGACGCAAGTAATGCACAGCTCTCGCTTCCTTCCTACACTGTTCTTGATGCTACAGAAAGCGGGAACCAACGTTGTGCTTCCTACGCAAAGACTGACGCTTCCTACAAAACGTAGCCCTCACCATATATAGTAATCTGCATATAGTTGCCATATGCCTGCCAGGCATTTCTTCGCCACCAGTGCGTGGTATAGTTTTGAGGAGTAGTTCGAAAGTGCTTCCTATCTATTCAAGCGGACACGGAAACGTGCCTGGTTTTAAAGTTTGAGGGTGCGCTGGAAGTGGCGGAAGAAGGCTGAAATTAGACATGCAATGCGTATCTTTTGCCGCTTTGTTTTCTGCGTTAGTATTGACACACTGATAACACTTAGCTAGTGTGTGTTGGGGTGAAACTGACATTAAAAAAGCAGTCATAATAAGCGCCAAAGTACCACACTAATAAGATTTTTCCAGTTGAATGTGTTTGTCTGTAGAACGCTCCACAAACGCGCTCATTGAAGCATTGTTCTCTTCCTGGAGCAAGAACGATTGCAATGACTATCTCGGATTTTATTACCATGATAGCGACCCTGTCAGTTTACGCATAATTCTGCAGTTATTTTGACTCTGCAGTCTGTAGCAGCATGCGAAATTTTGCGTTTCATTTTTATTGATGCTCTTACGTGAAAACGCTTGCTTGTTATGCTTTAGGTCTTTTTCATCACTTATAAAAGTAAATGTTAACAATCCTTCAACTTTTGCGTGATCGCAAAATATTCAAGTGCTAAGCACTGCGAAAGAGAGCTCGTTATAGAGGCACATATAAGAAGGATTTCTTTAAACAAAAGAATAAAAGAGGTATCTTGGGACAAGTAGCATGACATCACATAGAAATTGTTTATTTGCATAATACGCGCATGTATTTAAAACTAAATGGAGTGTTCTGGCAGCTACTTTCAGCGCCTTTGAGACAGTTATTTTCAGGATATAGGTACTGACTCCTTGCAACGTTTTGTGTTTCTTTTCAAGAATTTTTTTTAATTGTGGTCTGACACTAACAACACTTAGTGAGCCAGCCCCGAGTTTCAACTCCATCGAAGCAGTAAATCGCTAAAAACACGAGGGAGGGGGGGGGGGGTTTAAAAAAAGGCACTTCACTTTCTTCGCGACACGGGTGAGATTTTAGTTTGTAATATTTAGCTCTACATGTGTTTGTGCCGACATAGAACTCTTTATGTCAGGTATTCTGTATTTTTTTAGTTGAGTAACGTCGTAATATACAAATATTTTAGCGCATGTCATTTCTCTTTTATTTTTTCTGTTCAGTTAGTTGTTAGTGCAATCATATACTAATGTATTTTCAACTCTCACGTAGAATTTCTACCAAGTGGTCTCCAATAGGCCAAAAATTCCCAGACAATTTTGAAATGAGCACTTCCTCACTGGAAAAAATGAAATAGGCGCCATGCTTGGCTGCCTCGCCAGTGCATTTTTAGGGTGTCACGTCTAATTTGTGCTGCCCAGAGAGAATAATGGCGGCAAAGATAGCCGCCAATGAAAATGTCTATCGAGTTGTTTTTTGGTGGTAGGCACCAACACATGGGGAATGCGCGGTGACAACATATGTCCTCAAGACAACAACGTTTTCGGCAAGTCATGCCGGCGTTCTTCAAGATAATACCTATTCAGTGCTTGAACTAATATGAGACAAAGGCAGCAATGTTTGTACAGGGCCGCTAAAACAAGTTTAAGTGCTGCATCCCTGGGCCTTGATTTATATTCGCGAAGTTGTAATCAGGTTAAGTAATTGGCAACGAGATCTTTATTTCTGTCCTTGTTCAGATGAATGCGGTAGTATGCTATGCACTTTCATTGGCAAAATGGGCACATCAGAAAGAGAGTACCATGATAAGAGCGAAGCAAAACCGGCATCATGCCTTCTGCTTTAAACTTGAACATGAGAACTCTTTTTATACGCCCTTATATTGTGAAAACTACTTTTGAACAAAGCACTTGCATTTGCTAAGTATTTTGCATAAAAATTCACGTACTTAGACAAATAGTTCTTTTTAAACACACTGTGTGACATTTCCGAATACCGAAGGGGTAACCTAAGCGAATTAATTATATTCACCAATTACAGCAAAGCGTTTACCTTGTACTGTCACAAGTATCTTGATAATAAGCGCCAAATTATACAACCGTAAGCCAGTTATCTTTCGAGAAAACCGATTCCGAAAATAGGTAGCCACGTCTTGAATCGCACTTCTGAACTAGGGTGAACCTGTGCACGCGATGTAAGTGCCAAATCTTTTTCAAAACCCCGCCTTGTCTAGCAGATATATGCAGCGTGCACTTTCTTCTATGAGGCGACGACAGCGCGAATACAGTTAGCTTTTCTCAGCTGCATACAGCGTGTTAGTCGTCGTAGACGTCGGTTCATAAAGCATGTGCAATATGGAGCAACAAAGAAGCTGCTTCGGGGAACGCCCATCGCTTCAGGTGCCAGCGGGTCGAAGTCAGAGGCAATGCTTCCGCGCATAAATTTCAAGTGCAGTCATCGGTGAACTTGTACCCGGTACGTTCAAACGAGCTGGCGCAGCTTGACTTCTTGTTGGATGATATCGCTAAGTATAGGTTCTCGCGCATCTGCAAAAGTGCTCGAGCTATGTTTCCACTCTGGCTTGCCATGGGGGTGTGGTGTGTAGCGGATTTTGTTACGTCATCGGTTAACGAATTCAGTGACGTTATACAAAACCCACCATTGATGACGGTACAGCTCCCTTCTCTGGTTTCTGTGTTGACTTATCGTCCACTGCTTCTTTGTAATTATTCACGAATGTCGAGGGAAACTGAACCACCGTAGCTGTTGCAGGACTGTTAATACTATTTGAAAATGGCGTTGTCCTATAACGGTAGAAAATGTACCATAATTCTCCTTTAAGCCCCTGATGGGGGTGGAAGTCAGAAAGAAGATCAAAAACTCGATTTACTAACACGCATTTTTTAAACCCGAACGCACGAGTGTACTCGTAGACCATGAAGTGCGTAAGTGCCAGTTGCGAGCATCCTGGCGTACCGCTCTTGGAACAGCCTAGCAAAAGCAGTGAGTGCCATTTTTTAATCGTCGAAGGGGGAAGGGCAGCCTAGAAGAAGACACCTGCACAAGACTGTCCATCGCACGCAGACACGTATTCTCATTCATTTCTCTACTGTGCTCCGTTAGATGTCTCTAATCTACTGGGCAATCAATTTTCGTGCGTTGAGAATAAAAAAAAAGATCAACTGTACTGCTTGAACCTGTTTCAAACATTTATTGCCACGATGAACGCACAGCGCCATTCTTTGCAATCCAGGGGATTAGGACTACAATTGTGTGTATTATGTATTAAAAAAAGATGGTTTGTTCTGAAGCACGATAACAATCCCGCAAAAATTAACCAACAAGATGGGAGAGAATGACATACTGTGTAGTCGCCGAACATCAACTTAGCTTACTAAATCATGCTGCAAGGGTCAATATTCCACATTACAAGATCAGCTGATTATGGCAAACTTAGCAGAAGAACATACTTTTTTTCCTTCCTCACGAAAGGCGTATGCTTGTTTATTCAACCCCTCACAAGCATATCAGCATCTGTCTTCAACCTGGTATGCACAACATCCACGCACTCACACGGATAGACATCTTTTTGCGCCACGTTTTGCGCCATGAAGATAACTCGCCCAGTTTTTGTACGCTGCTGCGCACATTGTAACGCCAAGTTACACGCTTGCTTCTCCACCGAACATTGTTTTTCGTCCACCCTTGGTGAATGTATTGCAGAATCGCCTTATCGGGCGATTTACGGTCGAGGACCTCTTGATCATGAACACAAAAGTGCATAACATCCACTATGCCAGGAGGCTAAGCCTTTTCCACCCTATATTGCCTCACTCTGAATAATGTTTCCGAACTATTTCACACCAGACAACCGTGCAATGATACACCATGAGCTGTTAGCGGACTACATGTTAAACTTTTGGTACATGTTACATTGACTCCACTATAAAAAGCCACTCTTGTACGTGCACTTTCTGCGTTTAGATGAAACGCGACACACATCCGCAAACGTAATGGAATACAGGTCTTAGTGCTTCACACATCTCCGTTGTGAAAGGCTTTTCGAGTGTGTCATATATTATACAGACCTATGGGTATTATATGTTATCAAAAACGTTTATTTAGGTCCGTCGGGGCGTGAAATAGCACGTAGCTGGCCACTCTCAGATCAGGACTGATAAGCCTAACCTCTCCTTCACGTGGTGGGCCCGTTAGACTGCATGTCCATATCTGTGGGCCTAAATTCGTACTGAATAGCACAGCACCCCACTTGGACGATGTACCGTTTTCAACCCGTAACGCACGGCACTGCCAGAGCATATGATCTAAGCTCGCAAAGTCTGAGCAAAGCACGCATGTGTTTGACGTCTGAGTTTGGGAGAATTTTTGTGCAAGAGTGCGGAACAGGGATATACCCCACTTGCAGTAAAATTATGAATATCTTTCAATTTTATTATGCTCATATAGGTTGTGAAATAAGTGGTCACGGCATTTGAAGAAACAAGACTATATATTTACATTATTTACATATAGCAGTTAGAAGAGTCCATGGCGGACGCCTTCTTCTTTCTCTTATTTTTTGCGAGTTGACGCGTTCTTGCTTGCTTGTTCCTTTCTTTTTTGGCTCTCACCCACTAAGGGAAATTGGCCAAGAAGCCGGTGGTTAATGCAAGTCAATACCTATAGATTTTCTAGACTAGGAGAATATGGTTACTGTGTTTTGACTGTGAAATTAATTTGGCGCAACGTAAAAAAAGAAAAAAAGGCGGGAGAGACATAATAGATTTTGTTGAATATCTGAGGTGGAATCGTTTTCGATGGCCTCTTCTTCTTCTTCTTGTTCTTCATCTTTTCAAGAAAAGACAAATATTCAATATTGCCCGCCCACCGAAAAGGCGCGCGCTTTCAGTTCATTGCAGTGAAGACAGTTACAAAAGGACCTACACTGTACTGTTTACTTGTGCCGTCACGAGAGCAACATCTTGAATTAGCAACCGACATGTCATCAATATTCAATATAGGTCGTCAACCGCGTAGCTACTGAACGACGTGGCAATGAGGTTGAGAACAACAAAGGTTCCTCAATGGCGTGCATTGAACTTACTAAGAACATTTATGTCTGAAGCCAAAAGTATCCGCTACCGCAAAGTTTACTGTGTGGTGGCGGATACTTTCGCCTCCTCAGAAAAAAGTTCTTAGTAAGTTCATTGTGAACAATTTGGGAATTTTTGTTGTTCACAGCCTCATCACCACGTCGTTCAGTAGCTACGCGGTCGACGACCTATATTAGCATGTATGATCGTAAGGTACGCCATCTTCATTTTTCACGGAGTGAAACCAGATTCTTTGCGGGTTTATTGGGATAGTTTTCTGCAGTGTATCCCGGAAAAACACTCCGCTCCAGTAGTTCATAAAAACGTGTTCAATGGCGTTTGTGTTTTCTTTTGCACGAAAAGAACTTCGGCATCAATGAAAAAATAAGCCTCACAATTTCAAGCCATATTTCTTACAGGTAAAGTGCCGATGCGAAACTAGTAGTAGTACCTTTTCACTCCTGGAACCACAAGCATTCTTTTCACGCGTTTAAAAACATCTTGGCCGGGGCCTGCACAGTAAAGTTTAAAGTACAATAGCACAAGCAGTAAAAAAAGCACAAGGACTTTTCAAATTCTTACACGACTCGTGATCCAAAAATTCAAAGAAAATTGTACTGACAAAATAATGAAAAGAGGTGACTATCTATTAAAGGTATCTCTCTCGAGGCAGAATTCTGACCACGACAGAGCCTTTCTTAAACGGTATTCATGCGTACACGCGCGACCAGTCCTCGTTGTTTTACTATATAAAGGAGCGTACCGTAAATAGACTGCACGTAAAACTCTCTTGTGCTCGGCGTGTTTGAAAAAGTGACCATGTCCGAAAGCCTCAAAAATCGCAAAAAGAGAGCATTTGCTCACACCTTTCATTACAAATCTTTCCCTAGCGGGAGGTTTTCAGTTCGCTGAAGACATCAATTACGGCAGTAAACGCACAAAATAGGTAAGTAGAATTAGAAGTAGTTGATACAAGGCCTAACGCAATATTCATAGTGCTTCGGCTGAAGAGCCCTAATGTTTGAGATTTCGCAAGAAAACAATGATTATTTTACCAGAGTGACCAATAACGACGAGTTCCGCCGGTGAAAATGAAGCTAAAATGTGGAAGACCACAATGGTAAATTCTTCTGAGAAGCGTAAAATGAGCGAACGTCGTAGTTTCGTAATTGAGAAGTTATGTACCTGCGCCCTGCGGGCCGCATGTGGTCGGCTGATCAATATTACAAGACCACAGACATAACATCAAACTCCCTTCTTTTTCTTATACTTCTCAAACAGCTTCTTACCTGAATGCCTAGATGCCAGTTCTGACTTCATATGAAATGAACTTTGCAATGCACGTTTCATCGGTACTTTATGACATGCGTGCTGAAACTAAACATCTCTTCCAGCTTCGTTTTGTACAAAATAGACTAACGACCAATTGCCTTTCTTCGTCTGCAAAGACCCTTTCCCTCTTTCTAACTGCCGTGACCCCCCCCCCCTTACGTGTGTTATCTTCATGCTACTTTCCCATGCGCCTGAGAAAGCTGCCGACCCCTGTCACAATCGATAAGCTGTTTCTCCTTTGTGTGCTACGCTTGAGAGATTAGCATGCATGTGGCACGTATATAAGACGAACATGTAAAGCACTGCTTGTAATATTGAACAACCATATTGCTTGTTATTTACTTGCGCTGATCCGCGCTTCAGTTGATGTTTTGCAGGTGAACTCGATTGATGTGTGGGGTTTAACGTCCCAAAACCACCATATGATTATGAGAGACGCCGTAGTGGAGGGTCCTGAAATTTTGACCACCTGGGGTTCTTTAGCCTGCCCCCAAATCTGATTACACGGGCCTAAAACATTTCCGCCTCCATCAGAAATGCATTTGCTGGGGAACTTAGTCGGATATTATCACTGCGCAATGGTTCCCCCTAGTCACATTTCGAAGCATCAAAACTCTGATGGACTCTTTGCAGAAAGGACTTCAGCTGTTGCATTTGAAGCAACAGCCTACCTCTATTGAGGAAAAAGTTAATTTACTTAGTGCGTTCAATTACAGGCGGGAGTAATGATGCCATCCTGCACAAATTGTCTGTCAATACAGAAATTCATGACGCCAGTTTGAAGACCTTTAGACATATATTTGAAATACTCTGTGCATAACGCTACCAAATACTGTGTCTAACGTCTTCTCTGAATGGTTCATGAAAGTGTGCCAAATATTAGTACCCTCTTCGGCTCATTCGTGCAATTAAATTTTTAGGTAAGTTATTATATTGATGGACTTCAGGAAATTTAATTTCGACGAGAGTAACAACAAACAGAAAAAAAGAGCGACAGGCACAATATCTCATAAGTAAGAGTCCATATCTGGAAGATGTGCACTGTATTTCTGCGTTTGTTCTGCTAAACTTACAATAAAACAAAGCTGGTTCCGATACTACAAATACCAGCCTGTTGTTCTTCAATACACAATTAAAACTAAACAAACAAAAGATAGCCTACTAGAACACACAATTTCGTTTTTTTCCTCTCTCTAGAACACACGCGTTTATCATATATGCACTTTATACGCCTCGTATTTGTATGAAACCATTGTTTTTTCTCTATCTCCCGTCTCGCCATACAAGGTTATTAAAGCAAATCGAAAGCTCAAACATGATAAGTTGAAAAGATGTGTCTCCGGTTGAATGCCCTAAAAGTTTTAGAAGCGCATATTATGTTCCTATACATCAATGCTTTGTAGTATCCAAGATATTATCTTGAAAAATCTTTGAGTATGTTGTATGTGTATCTGTTTACTAAACTAATACATAGTCATGTACGGTATTCTTTAGTGCATAGCATACTGCCACTAGATTTCAGATGATGCTCACAGCCATAGTCAGACCATTGCAGATTCTTTTTAACCTCTCCCCGAAAAAAGAGGTTTCTATAGCAGGACGGATCAACAATGCCAATAATCTCGCGCGCAGAAGGGCAACTAGTGCGAATATCAATAAATGATTATTATACGATTTCTCTTATATTTTTATTTTAGGCATACTTAGAGTACGTTTTTCCTAATTTTCAACCTTGCGAAAATAAATGGCATGCCAATATTTCGTGCATTGCATTTTTATTAAAATATTACCAGGCTCATATATAACAGGCGTTGCATGAGCTTCATGGTTTATTATTAAGAATTAGTGAGGCAGTGTTCATCCTTAGCCGAACTCGTGTTACATAAGGCTGTTTCATGTGAAATGAGCAGTCCCCTTTCATATATACCTCTTGTAGCCATAGCTGCCATAATCATAACCGTCAGGTCCAGGTACAATCTTCGATAATGTAGGTCATCCACTCAACACAGCCACACTGCAACCAAAGCCCACACCACTAATGCCGTAGCCACCACCGAGGCCACCACCATATCGGAGGCCACCGCTATTGCCCAAACCTTTTATGTAGCTTCCTCCGTAAATACCATAGCCGAGTCCCTACCCTCCGTAGCTAAAGCCTCCAAGGCCATAGACTTCAAGTCCGCCCACCGTTGCAACAGCCACAATAGCACAGACGACGGCGACAATGCACTGTGTATGCATCCACGACAGCGTCTTTCGTTCCTTTAGGTAGTTCAATGAAACACGACAATTCTAATCAAAAACATATAAACACAAAACCATTCTCAACATGCACCGGCCGCAATAACTAGTGTTTAAAACAGAAGTAGGCTGTAAAGTAGCAATATTGCAGTCTTTGATTCGTTTAGAGAATGGGAAAATGTAACTGCGTATTGGTTACTAATGAACTCCCTTCAACTCGCGTGAATATATATATATATATATATATATATACTTTCAAAAAACTAATGTAAATAAAACTATTTGCCCAAACTATTTTTCACCGCAAAATAAAGTCCCTTGAAGAAAGCCGCAAAGCTACATTTTTGAAGATTTGTTTTCACTTTCATTGCATACAATGCAACAATGTTAGTTATAAGAATATTGAAACATTTTGGAATCTGATTCCTCTATTTTATTCTCACTATCAATGGGCCTGTAAGCGACAGAGTCAATTTGCTATATTTAGGGTTACGCAAAAAGTTAGGTATACATGCTAAAGCGAAATACCCGCCTCCATTCTAAGCATAGGCTTTCGCACTTTATGTGCGTCGTTATTACCAGACAGTTCATGTTTGCGGTTGCTGCTCGTTAAGAGCGGATGACTGAACTGCCGCTACTCGGCGCCTTAATGTACACTTCAAAGTGCTTCACTTCACTCTCGCAACATACGAAGTGTCAACATGTACACATAGCTGCACATGCATGACTTGCGACAAGCAAAAAAAAGAAAAAGGGTAGAACCAGTGAAACTGCCTTTGGCACGTCGTGCTACATCGCATTTCGCTAAGTGTTATATCGTCTTTCAAGTCTTTGCAGATTACAGACACGGAAACAAAAAGAGGCGTTCGCTCTCTTTCTGGGAAGATAACAGAAACCAGTATCTCGTGCCTCAGCTGACTAAGTAGTTCCTCCTTCGAAAGGAGAGGAAGCGGAAAAGAACAACTTCGATAATGGTGCCACGTTTAGATGTAGGCGTAAAGGTGGTTTCAGATTGTGCTGTACTCGGCATTGCACAGAAATATTACGAGAGCTGTGACAATGGCGTTTCTTTTTTTTTCTTGTTGTGAGTAACCTGTTACTCAAAAGTGGGGCAGTAAGAAGGAGCTTATTCTGCATGTTTATACGGCCATTACTCAGTTCAAAAATCTCTAGTGGTTGGCGAGTATGGGCTGTACAACATTGAATCATATTCCTTTAACTGAGACAAGAAAGTGACTCCATATAGTGTCAAAGGCAACGTGCGAGGGAGTCAACCAGCGTAATAATGCGTTTCCTATATGTCTTAAAATGTAAGTTTACCTTGACGCTCTTAGTCTTGATGCATGTGATGGTTGGTTCACTTTTGAACTTTTTTTTGAGATTGTACTGCAGCAAGAATGAACTTATCAAAAGCTGCATGTGCCTGAAAAAGAAAAGTTTGAGAAGTTTCTTGGTGCATTCCATGAACACGCATAAACAGTTGCGTGAGTATTGGCAATATTTTGGCGCTTAATTCAAACTGAAGAAAACAGCCACACTGGGCGAAAGGGTACGTTAGCAAGATAAAAAAAACTTGGCCACCTATTCTTTTGCTTCGCTGCAAATTTCGTTGAAAGATTGTGATCGTCTGTCTGATAATTCAGCGGGACATATAACGCCATCGGGCGGTAATGTAAAAATGATTTTTTTTTCGAATGCAGAACTACTTACTTACTTGTCCGTCACGGCACCGGGGTCTTTCAGTTCAATGCCCTTATTTTTTTAGCAAACCCTAGGACACAACCACTTTTTCGTTAATAGCATCGCATTGTCAGCGAATCATAATAAAGACTTCAGTCTTTGTGATTACACATCCATGCATTTTCTAACTGGAAAGACACGATGCAAAGAACTTATGTATTTATCTTGCGCCTCAGATATGCGTAAAATTTGATTTTTGATTCACAGTGTTCACAACTATGAACGCAGCCACCTGATCTAGTTAGGTGGACTTTGAGCGTAGGGTCAAACTCATTACAGACAGCAACAGACACAGACTAAACGTCTTGCGTTAGAAAAGTGCCACTGCCCACAAGCAGATGTCCCGCATGCACTGTATAAAAAAGCAGCGGGCCTCAAGCGTTCAGTTGATGATGAAACCACCGAAGAATGCTTTGCAAAGCTTGCACCCGCATGTATAGGTAAAATTCTGATCGGCCACTCCATTTTTGAAGAGGAGGACCAGACATGAAAGCCCAAAATGTGCAAGAAATGGCAGAACATGTGTGTGCAAGATATTGCAGGGAATGACAAGATGCGGAACATCAAGCAAAGATTTCAATTAGATTATTGGAATGATTCAAAATACCAACCTGGACGCACCACTCAAAATAGAATTCCGCATAGTAGTATGGTAAGCTTGATTATCAAATATGATAATAGGTCACTCAAGTTTAGGCCTTACAAGTATTTTATAAGCTATAGGCTAGGTAGAAGTTAGGGCCGTTGCGAGGTTCAATCGGAGATAACTGCTAACAAGATTAGCAAAATTAGCGACATTAGTAATGTATAAGGCGACCATGATAAATTTGTGAAAATTCGAACACCTCAATGTTTATCAGCGATAGCAGTCGCTAACTGGTTTTTTGCAGAAAATTTCATGTATATTCATTGAGTTTGTTTTCACCGCCAATAAAAATTTCGGGAAACAGTCTCAGTCTTGAAGGTTGAAGACAGCCTCCAAGACGAAAACTGTTTTCTATCATTATTTAATGTCAGAGCTCTTAATACCGAGCATAATTTCTTTGGCTTGGGCAAAACTATCTTTTTCGTGAGTTGGCATACGTTCTTTTTGTTGTTGTCGTATTAACATTCTGCTTCGCTTGCAAAACCCCTGCATGGTTTGCAAGAATTGAACAGGTGGCGACAAGGTTTTATTGTTCGTTTGTCAGTTTCCTTGGCTGGTAAAATTGTTTCTATTTTTTGTGTGTCATCGTGCATTCTTGGCACCCAGCACTGCTTGTACTGGTCCTCAAGATCTCTACTCTGCTGGCGGAACTCTCCCGGCAAGGCTCGCTATGGAGAAGATGGTGGTGGACTTGCCTAGTGGCATGGGTAGACCTGTCACTGGAAGGAAGTGGCTCAGCTCTTCAGTGGCATCAAAAGCTGCCAATTCCGAATCTAATGCGAGGTTGGACGACTCGGATGCCTTTCTATCTACTAAGCGTTGACGGTCAAGATGGAAGTTGGTGGCATCGTTGTCAAGTGAAGAGACCGCAGCATTGTGACTACAACAGTTGCTTATGTGCCAGTCACCGTCATGGTAAGCCTGTACGCTATCTTCAAACAGAAGCTTTATAATTTTTTCTTCAAACTCGCCCCTGGTCTGATTCAAGAAGTTTGAGTAAATTCCCTGAAAATATATTATTATTATGAAAAGATTGGGCTAACCCAGCTAGGTCTATCTCAGCTACGCAACCAAATGTGCGGGCTTTTGTTCCACAGAGCAATAATGCAAAAGCTGGTGTTATATTGGATGTAGACCTAAAACTTTCAGGCAACATTTTGAAAAGTATGATTGTTTGCACGCGACCATGCAGAATCATTAGCGCTCGAAGGTTTGGCTCTTCAAAGTGTGTGACTATTCTTTTCGGGTGTGAAAAGCTACCTACTCACCAAAAAGGCCGGAATAGTGCGATACCTGGTCGGACCTTTCATACCAAAGCCTCTAAAATGCCACAAATGTCTCAATCATGGACATGTGCAGAGTTTCTGCTCAAGTAATGTGGTTTGTACAAGATGTGTCGAAAATTACAACGCAAAATTTTGAGACAGTGCGACACCTCACTGCTTTAACTACAGTGGTAAACACTTGAAAATGGACAAAGAATGTCCCAAACTGAAGAAAACAACGGAAGGTCCGGAAAGAGTAAGCTAGAAAGATGGCATTACGAGAAAAGACGCCTAGCTGTATAGTACTCATCAAGTACTGGAAATGGCACAACTGAAAATGCACCTACACGTCTGAAGAATAGTATGGTCACAGTGAATCGAAGCGAATTGAAGAGAGATGCAATTTCAGCATTTCAGTCACATCCTGGCCAGCGCTTTCATCAAATCTGCCAAACACAACCTCCTCAAAGGTGGAGCCTCCGAAAACGTCGGAACACGTTCATAAGGTGTGGCCGTAAAATTTTCATCAGGCTGCTGCCCATTGCTGAAACGCTGTTCCTCGACTTCTTGTACTGTGGGTGCAAATTTGAGGCAAAGGATAAACATTAAATGTCATGTAACTCCACATGAAAACGCTACTTGAGTAAATTTTTTGCACACACCTTCACCATCATCTACAGAAGTTGCCACTTGTAGGCATTGCTCAGTGGCACGTCTCAATGGTGTTTCTGGTAGCTTCTGGATGAGGCGTGTGTAATAAAGTTAATAATTATTGCACGCTACTAGTCAGTTCATATGTAGACTTAATGATATTGCAGGAACACTTCGCAATCTTACAGCCAGTTGCTGCCAGAAATTGTCTTTGTGCTGGTGGTACCCCACTGCTGTAGCTGTCTGCAGGCTCACACCTGCATTATGAAAAGTCGAATTGTGCATAATACGATCCAAATGGGGCTACCTTGGCTCGTGTTGATTTGCTTGTACAAAAACAATTGGGAAAAACTTTTCGATTCCCATTATTAGAGGCAAGTTTTCATGGTAGGATTTACTACTACACTAACAAGCAAAGCTTCATCAAAATTTTATCACGATCTCTTTCATAAAGTTCATTACAACACAATGTAAGCCGCACACTGTATATGTTCTTGGAAACTCGAAATGAATGTGCACTTAAACTTGTTTACAATAAGTGTAACAGGAATAGAACCTCCTCCAAGGTGGAGCCTCCGAAAACGTCAGAACCAGCTTCCACCGAGGCCGTGTCTGAAGTAGAAAATACTGTTCATATGGCGCCAAAAACGGCTCCACTTTACAATGATATCCAACTTGTTACCATGCTTAGGATGCTTGTTAACGTCATCAGACCTCTCATTACTGGTCGCCAAACGACAGCAGCGTTAGCCGTACAACAGCTTTTGAAGGCTCTTGTTCCAGTTCAGCACAGTCTTCGCTAAAAACAACATGAACTACTGTCGCAAGCCCCATCCCTATGTACGCGCGTATTCTATGTAGAATACGCACAAATCATCTGGCATGCACATCAGATGTGTCTGACTAACATGCTTGAATCCGTACAGAACAAGGCCGCGCGCTTCATTCTGTCATCGTACTCAAGATACCAGAGTGTATCTGCCTTGAAGGACGAACCTAATCTCCCCCCTCTCACCCAACGCAGGCAGTTGTCAAGAATAACTTTTTTTCACACCCTGTACCATCATCCAACACCATTCGCTCGCAAATTTATACTCCCGGCACTCTATACGTCCGCACGCGCTGACCACGCTCACAAAGTTGGCCCAATTTTCGCCCGAACAAACAAATATCAGAACTCACCCCTTGTTCTGGCAATCAATGAATGGAATTCTTTACCTATTAGCCTAGTGGACCAAACAGACACCTCTTCTTTTCAAACCATACTCCTCGCTTTTCTAGCTATTCAAAATACACTGTGACTTGTCTTCATCATGCTCATCTTTTTAGGCTGTAAATTTGTGTTCCTGCCTTACGAATACCAGATTTTTTGTCACTTTTACACTTTTTTATATGTTTCACGCTGTACTTTGCAATTGTGTACTTTTGCTGCCTTTATGGTATTGTAATGTCACTTTTGATGTGTTGATTCTTTCTTTTTACAATATTGTACGTTTTGTCGGCTTTCAACCCATTCCCCCCTATGTAATGCCCATTTGGGCCCTTAGGGTACCTAAATAAATAAATAAATAAATAAATATGTGCTGCAAAGGAACATCAGGTCTCTACGACCGCGCCATGCTGCCCTCGTTTTTATGCTACTTGCAATGAAAAATCCACCAGAGGGAATAGTTCTTCGCGAAACCATGTGAAAAATTACGACCACAGACTTCCACGTTGGGTGGACGTTCACAGCGATTCCCGATGCACAATGATGGCGTGTGGATTTTTTCAGGGTACAGACACCACGAATCCATCAAATGCTTCGAAAGCGTATTTGTACATATGATCTGATGTTCATTTCACATGGATTGAAGCAAGTGGCCTCTGTGACGGTGATTTTGAATGTGTAGCAGTTGCTGTTAGTCTCAGGGGCATAACTACGACTGTGTCAAGCATACATTTTCGGCCAACGAGATCTTCGCACATCGCATAGCTCGAGTGCCTGCTATCTCATTCTGGCTCGCCATTTCTGCTTTGTGGAGATTTCAATCACCATCATCCTCATTGGAGTTGTCGCCCACTAGACAATCATCGAGTGGAAACGAAACAGCTTATTGTTAAACATTATCTGCAGACCCTTAGTGATGGCTCATTCACATTTGTTCGCAGAGGAAAGGTACAATACACCAGCAATCTTGCCATATGAACGAGAGATGTACGTCTTGCTCGATCAAGCGAAGCTGGCCGACGGAGTTCAAGTAATATGCGCACTTGGCTCGCTCCAGACCATTCTCCTAGGAGACAGAGTGCTGTCTACACAGTGATTAATTAGGAGAAGTATCGTCAGCTGATTGCAGGAGCGCCATTACACAAAACCTTGTTCAAACTAGTGAGTGAGTGTCTATAGCGAGCTATTGTACGACGACTGTAAAACATAGGTAAACTAAACCCTGACCTTAAGCTCTTGACACTAGGTGCTTGTCGACGTCGCGCTTACAGGAGGGCATAGCGTTCCCAAAGAAGCTCTGATTGGACACTTCATAACCGCTTAGATGCAGCCGTTAGGCGGCCCACAAGACAACTTCTTTGAGGGAGCTGGGCTACATTGTGGTAGCCCACATGGCGAGTGGTTTCGGTAGTGTATGGCGCATAATGAAGGCTCTCCGAACACCTGAGGTCAGCATGAACCCAAAAACAGCATGGTGCATCACGACCGGACAGTCTTCAAAATTTCTTGCGGAAGATTTGGCCAATATTTCCACCAGTCCTATTTTAAGGGTGGAGCCAGTCACTATTCCCGGACAATTATATATAGGCCTATATGCGAGATGAATGAAGCTGAATGAACCCTCGCTGAGCTGCGCCATTCACTTAGTCTCTATTAACATCGCACTGCCCTAGGCGAAGATGTTCTTACATGCCAAGCTATGCGAAAGATCGATGAGGTCATTCGTAAATGTATTCTGGATGAATACAACAAAGTGTTGGGAACGATTCTGATTCCTGCTGAATGAAAATTGTCTGTGGTGAAGCCCATTTTACGCCTGGTCTCTTTTCTTAACACCTGAAGACATACCAGCCGATATCGATAACTTCTACTGTTATGATGCTGATGGACCCTAAGATACTGTTCCATCTGGACGCCAGACTATAGAAGCTCACTTTCATTCCTGATGTCATGAGGGGATTTCTTCACACCGCCCAGCCCTCGGCAGCATATAAGATCTTGTATCATCGCTTGAATCTGCTCGAGCCAACTGACATTCAGCATTTGTTCGATTCCTTGACATACAGCAAGCGTTTGACTTGGTGGCAATAGTATTACTGGCAATTCTGGAGAAATTATTGAGTTTTCAACACCGACAGACAACAGTTCATGTGGTTTGCCTGCTCATCTGTTCATTCCAGGAATACGCAAGAGGTGTGACAGACCAGTTTTGGAACTATACCAAATAGCCCATTCACAATAACTTGAAAAACTAGAAGACTAGGCAAAACTATTTAGGGATGCTTCTGTACGCAGCAATGGCCTGATCACTTTTGTTGCTTTCTTCTGCCCTTCAACCGATATCAGGCGGTTGTTTAAAATTCCACACTCTTTAGCGTTGGTGACAGCAGAGCTAGTAGCAATTAATGTCAGCCTTGCATACGTGCAAAAAGGGTTACCAGCATCGAAAGTTTTCATCCTTACAGACTTTCATGGAGCCCATACCAGACTCACTCGAAAGGAGACCGAAAGCCCTATTCTATGCAGCGTCACGGAATCCACCAACAATACTGTCACAGGGTCGTGACGTGGCTGAAGGCAGGAGACTAGATGGTCAGTAGTGCGACTATATACAAATTCCGAATACGGACAAAGGCGGTCTGTTCCGTTGAGTCACACGCAATTGGACCAGACGAGCCATGACGATTGCTGTGACGTTCTCAGTGACGTGAGCTGCGGTGTCACGTGACTGTTTTTCTCCGGTTTTCGGGGGAAGGCGAAGGAGTGGTTGGAGAGACCATCCGAAAGGAACCGGATGGAATTAAATGGCTGCAAGGTGGCCTGGATTAAATTAAAATGTTAGGGCTCCGCGACTTCCCAGCATCCGGGCACTTAGACAACATGGCGTTTCCCACTGCCGCGGTTTTTCGTCTCGCCTGTGCGGCAGCTGCAGTCGAGCAAAGACGACGAAGTGAGGTTAAAGATGCATTTGACAAGTTCACTGAAGAAGAGTTCCGGCAATGTTCTCGTCTGTGCGAACAAACAGTGCAGAGCTTGTGCGACAAACTTGTCCCTGTCATCGGATGCCAGCAAACCAGTGGCCTTTCGACAGAGAGGAAAGTGTTGTGTGCGCTGCAATTTTTCGCCACCGGTTGCTTCTGGAGGAGCGTTGGTCGTGAGGAGCACATCGGCAAGTCTCAGCCGGCCATGAGCAACACTATCCACAAGGTGAAGCAGGCCATCATCAGCGTGGCTGCTAGTAAAACGCTGGCGGACTTCCCACTGACAATAGCTGCTAAGGATGAGGCAAAGGCGGAGTTTGTGCAATGCGGTTGCATCCCAGGCGTGCTAGCGTGTGTAGATGGCACGTTGGTCCCCATTCGCAAGCCAGAGTGATTCAGACTGGCCGACACGGCGAGCTTCATGTCCAGAAAGGGCTATTATGCCCTAATAGTCATGATCGTAAGTACCGTTAGGATCCTTTCTTACCCGCCCATCGGAGCAATTTTCAGTTCTGTTGCCAAAGCTTGAAAAAGCAATAGTGCAGCGAATAAAAAAGAACCTGCAGGGAACTGGGTGCGAGCTAGTTGGTGGCTCGCCAGGCCTCGATAATAATAAATGGCAAGTGTTTTGTGCGTGAGCCAGTTGCCATTTTTGTACTGGCGTGCATGCGCCATTGAGGTGTGCATTTTAGAGGTAATCGGTAATATGGGCAGCAGACGTAGCACAAATATACTCACGACAGGGAACTATTTACAACACGATAGTTCTTACAATCGCAAATAATTGCATGAGCTGGCTTTGGCATTTACGAGTGTTCTTTCCCAAGAGCAACACGTAGGGTTTCACTTATTGATCATTCAGTGGAATTTGTTGCCATGTGTACAGCAGAGGAGGGGTCGTTGCCACCCTCCCCCTCCTCAGTGTGCTACACGCTGTGTTTCCTTCTAAGTGAAGCTTCTTGTACCATTGACTGTACTGGCACGCATTGCTTTCTGCGTATGCGTCGAAAAAAAGGATTTATTCTGAGTATAAATGCAGTACTAATTTATATCGCTCCTCATGGCAGGTGCGCAATCATGGCAGCGCATCCTTGTCATCGACGCATGACTCCCAGATTCGTGCCATGACTCCTTAGTATGGGAACACAACCCACTGCGTGTACCCCTAGCTGCACATCTGCAGCCTGTTGAATATCTGCTTGGTAAGTATTGATGTGCACTAACTGGCGCAGAGCACTCAGCTTTTTAAGTTTCTATTGCCGGCTACGCAGGGTATCCTCTCGAGTCATGGCTCCTAACTCAAGTCCTTGGCAGTCAAACGCACAACACCTCCGAAGGCCGATACAACAAGGAGCACGCATCCATGCGCAAGGTTGTGGAAAGATGTATCAGAGTGTTGAAGAGCAAGTTCTGCTGCTTTCAGAACTTTCGAACGATGCTCTACAACCCCGATCAGGCAGCGCAAATCATCTACGTTTGCGTTGCTCTCCACAACATTGCGTTGCATGCAGGCGACTGGACCTTGGAAGAGTATGTTGTGGACATGCCCCCAGCTGAGGATGACGATGGGGATCCAAGGGAGAGCACTATGTTCACACCATGCAACGTGCTACTCAAAGATGGCAGCAGTGAAGCGCTGTCTTGGGCCTTTTTTGAAGTACACAGGAACGGTAAGTTTTCATGTTTTGATATCATAAACATAATTTATTTATACTGATTCCGGTGCATCTAGACATGACAGAGATGTATTTGCCACATTTGAATACACAAAGTACTTACTCGTGCTTCACTATGAAGCAAGGTGGCAATTTGAAAATGCTGCGTTTTCTTTAATTGGCACATGAAACATGCAACAGAAACACCCTTTTCCATATCAGTGATCACAGTCACAACAGACTAGATTAGAGCAAGCATACATGAGCGGTACTCTGTGTTGAATGTTGCCATCACAAAATTGTGCGAACAATGCAGCAACGTCACACAATTTCTTTCATCAGAACGCCTAAAAATTACGATTCCAATAGTAATATGTTGCATGAACACATGATACATAAGTCCGTAACTTCTCATAGTGACTGACTACAAGCATTCAATTGTGCACGCCAGGCTTGACGAGCAATGGTGCTCGTCAAGTTGTGCTCGTTTTTTGTTCATTGTCCTAAACATTGTATGAATGTTGAAATACCATTTGATTTGAATTCTCGACTGCAGTCATGCTGCAATGCAAAATATACGCAAATCAAGACCGCAAACAACAGGCGAGTTGTTTTGATGACAACCAGCATGAAAAATTGGCTCAGAAATCTCGCGGCCCCCAAACCATACCACGTTAAAAATTTATTCGCGCAACGAGTCGTTTACAATGAAAACTAGATGAAATCAATCGCTGGCATGTTGCTGTGATGATGACTACTTTCATTTGTGAAACTGTGTGACATGACCCCTTTTTAGCGTAGTGCTCTCAAAAAAGACTCAGAATGTAGTCGTTGTACCTTGGCCTCATTGTGCGTAAAAGAAAATATCAAAATGACTTGCAAAACAGTGTGATGCAAAAAGATATTACATTACTACACTACGTGATGATGTCGCATAAAAAGCGCAGTGAGCTAGAAAACACAGTGGGGCAATAGAAGTATCACAGAAACATTAACGAAAAATGTCACCTATACAGTCGTGGTCTCCGTGTGAAAGACTAGACACTTTTGACATGTGGGGAAAAAACACTGTACTGGAGCAGCTTGAACATACATTGAGAAATGCATATATCGAACATAAATAATGCTGTACTCCTTGTACAAAGTAAATGCTAACCTAAATCTAGTAATATGTACTAAATGCAAACAAAAAAGTATAAAATAGAACATGAACAACAACACGTAAACTTGTCAAAAACACTAAACGAATGATGAAGGATAAAACGTTGAAAACATGGCGAAAAACAAACTAAACTATGCATATGTCTCTCGAAGCGTATAAAATTGAACATGAACAGCAGCACCTAAAAACACTAAAACCGACAAACCATTAATGAATGATGACAAGCAAAAACATTCAACTCATGACAAAAATCAAACTAAACTACGTATGCCTTTCTCGCAGAAAGCCCTAATCCATGGCCTGTGCCAAGGAATGGAGTGCCTGCAGGACGCCCTCCTGCGCCGCTGCCGCCTTCTGCTGTGCTGCTGCCACACGCCGTGCTGCAGAAGTGATGCGGGTGGTTGATGTTTTCATCTCCCGCAGCACTTACGATGAATCATCGTGGAGGAAATGTTTAAGTGAGGTGCCAGGAGACCCTCAACAATCTCGTGGCTGGAAGTTGCTGCTGCTGCCAAAAATTATAACGGGCACAACAATTTCCCCTCAGTTGAAGATCAACTGGCCAGATGGCATCCTTTGGAAGTGTGAAGCGTCTTGTGCAAGCTATGCCCTCTTCGTGAGGACCAACAAACATTTGTTGGAACTACTCTATTTTAATTTCCTCAAATGCATCTCTCATCATCAAACAGCCCTTTTCAGGGTAACCACCCTTTTGCCCGGCAGTTTATCATTGCAGGTATCCGATACCGTGCCCTAAATACAATGCATGGTTCTTATTTACAGCCCAAGTTGGTTTCAGTGAATATAATAGAGCATGGAGAATGTTTACGCACCTTATCTAAAATTTAAACAAAGGGTCTACTCACCTTGTGCACCTTGTCGCCCTGCTCAAGGCTCCGGTCCTGCGCTCCATAAAGCACTAGGTTCTCAGATGCTTGCGTGTTACTGCGTTACTGCCATCTGCAGCCGCTTCAGTGGCCTCCACCTCCATTTCCACCGCAACAGTGGGAACATCCGCCTGCTGAAAAGTGTCGTAAGCATGATCTTCCAGAAAGTGGGTATTTGTTACCCTGGCTATTTTACTACCTTACGTACTAAACATCTGCGGAAATGTTCTGCAGCTATCTAGTGGTCATCGATATCATGTATTACCATTTTAGTGCATGCACTCGCCCGCAGGCATTGCATGTTTTATGATAAATATATACTCGTTGTACTGCAAGGCCTGCAACCTGAGATTTTAGTTAATAAACCTACCCACTTTTGAAATATTTCTTCTGCGTTATATTCCCGTTTAACAAGGTTCCGCTAAAGGCACCCCTTCAGATATGAAACTCTGTCAAGGCACCGCTCAGGAGGAACCCGTGATACTGCGGCGACAGAGTGCTTACCTGTTGATAGGTGAGACCAGCGATGCCACTGACGCGTGTCATTCCAGTCAACTGTAGAGCCCGCCCGTGGAAGCCAGGCAGCCAACCCCCTCCAGTGCCCCTGAAAATATACACCAATGTTAAAGAACAAATCGCCCGTGCCATCCGACGGTCACTCATGGTTGTGCCACTCTGATGGCGGCGGCGTCAAGGCGGGCATCGCGCACCGGCCTGCGCCACCAAGCCTGCCACTCCTGCGCCGGCACTTCATGGTTCAATGCGTCGCGGAGCTCTTGCCAAAGCCGCCGCTGGTCGGCGACGGTGACGCCGTGCCGCTGCTCGATGGCTTTCGCCGCGAGCTGGGGATGTTCGTCCATAAAGGCGAGCACCAGCACACGTGGAGCCTCGGAAACGCGGTTGAGCCGCTGCTGCTATTGGCTACTGGTGCCGTCGGCCTCCGTTATGATTGCACTCGACTGAGCCCACAACATCGAAAGTTGCGCCGTTTAGGTTTGTATACAGGTGGAGATATGGGAACAGTAACTGCTTGAAACGGTGTTGTACTTAGTGCCACTATTTGCCGCCCCGCTAAATTTAGCGTCATTTCAAAACAATAACAGAAAAAGTACGTTTGGATTGTGCCGTATGCCTTATTCAACGTTTGAAAACTAGTGCCAACACATTTTGAAAGTGAGCAATACTAGTTAAACATTTTTCAACACGTTACAAACACTTTTCACCTTCCTGTACAGTCCCCAAGTCGTCGTCGAAATGATGACGCAAGCCTTCATTTCCCTCATGGGCTGTTCACTTCCCCTCGTCCTCGCGACCATTGCGGACCGCCCACTTTTGGACGTCACTGACTGACCGCCTCCGTCCGGATTTGGAATTTGTATTTTATTGCACCACAGATCAAACTATTTGACCAAACCTGTGCCCGACAAAAGGAAAGTCTGGTTACAGTAGCACACTTGCACTGATAGCGGCGAATGCAGCGTCGGCCGTCAATCAACTGACAATTGGCGAAGCGTGTCGGCATTATACGCACGCCATCGAAGATTTTAGCGTTATCGGTAGCGGCGACGTAGATTTCACAATAATCTGAATTGCTTACGACATGGGCGTGATCTAAAAAAATTCCGCTATATCCACGAAGTGAATGATGATGAGTGGGCGAAGCTCCGGAGGTAAACCTGGTAAACCATGAATCCTCTGTACATTTTGCCCACTCGATTTTATTACATCGCTCCCCCTAGCGTACGTCGCCGCACTAAATCGAACGATTGCCTTCAACCAATGACACGCACCATATGTGACATCATTCCTCTTTTATAAGATCTCGCGTCTTTCATCAACTACAAGTACCGCTTTCTAGTTTATAACATCTTGCATCTTTCATCATCAGCTACAAGTACCACCATCTAGTAAACACTACAAGAACTAAACGAGAGGTGGCTACATACAGGAGACGGGACCGCCATCTAGTGAACACTGCAAGAACTAAACTAGAGGTGGCTACATACAGGGGACGGTACCGCCATCTATTGAACACTGCAAGAACTAAACTAGAGGTGACTACATACAGGGGACGCACAGCCCACGCCCTAAGGAGCTTCGCCCCTAAAAAATTATCTACGGCAGCCCTGAAGCTTCTCGAACCCTGTATACGCGCAGTTCGCGCTTAGAATCACGTACAGTGTAACGTGGTGACAAAAAAAATTCAAGAACGAACGTAGCATTGCCCCCCTCTGAAGAAGGCATCGTCCCGATGACTTAACCGATGATAGTGCAATAATAATGTGAGAAAGTACAAATATTAGAGTATGATGCAGCAATAATAACAAGAACATACACTAATTCAATTCGTTATCAATCATGAAATGGATTTAGGCATGCGACATGGACGACTTCAGATAGCTATAGGCGCCGTTGGGAGTTCGTAATGCCGTCGGGGACAACGTGGTAGTCGAGTGAGCCGAGACGTCGTACTACCCTGTATGGTCCGAAGTACCGTCGCAGAAGTTTTTCACTAAGTCCACGTTGGCGTATCGCCGTCCATAACCAAACACGTTCAATCGGGCTGGTATTCCACGAAGCGTCAACGAAGATTGTAATGGCGGTGGTCGGTCATCTGCTGATTTGTGATTCGCAGGCGGGTGAGTTGACGAGCTTCTTCAGCGCACTGAAGATAGGGGGTGACGCCATGGTTTTCTTCGACAGTGACGTTAAGATGCAGTGCGTCGAGCATCGCTGCCAGGTTCCTTATGCAGACCAACTTGTACGGTTGCAACTATGTCGTCTGCTGCACGGCTATATTTTATGCGAAGGTCACTTACGAAAGAATGGTATCCCACGCATTGTGTTCGACGTCGACGTACATGACCAGCATATCGTCGATTGTCTTGTTTAGCTGCTCGGTGAGACCATTTGGTTGTGAGTGATAGGCGGGGGTGCGGCGATGGATTGTTTGGCTATGTCTCGAAATTGCTTGAGTCTATTCAGCAGTAAAGGTCGTACCTCTATCGGTGATGACAACCTCTGGGGCGCCATGGCCAGTGACAATGTTCTCAACGAAAAACGTTACTACCTCTTCGGCGCTACCTTCGGGTAGAGCCTTTGTTAAGGCGTAACGGGTGAGGTGGTCAGTAGCTACGGTGATCATTTATTTCCCGTACATGACGTTGAAAATTGCCCTGGTAAGTCCATTCTGATTTGCAGGAACGAATGGCGAGGTGATTCGATTAACTAAAAAAGCTGGCTGACCTTATCGGCGGTGTCTTTTGTCGCAGGCAGTCTCGGAATCTCCTCACGTAACGAACACCGTCGGCGGTAACGAGTGGACCGTAGAACCTTCCTTGTATCCTCGCGAGCGTGCGGGAAACACCAATGTGTTCTACTGTTAGATCATTGTGCAGGGCCTGGAGGAATTCTGGTCGTAGAGCTGAAGGCACCACAAGAAGGTGCTTGGCTCGAAGCGGCGAGACGTTCTTTTGGAGAAGGTAATTTCGAAGCGAAAACGATGTCACTGCCCCTTTGAATACCTTCGGAACAACGGAGACCCTGCCCTCGAGGTATCCGATTAGCCTCCTAAGTTCCAGGTCAGCCCGCTGGTGTTCAGCGAAGTCGACGGCAGTTATCGTTCCCAAGAAGGGGTCGTCAGTAAGGTCTTCCGGCGGTGGTCGGTCGACGGGGCTCACGGCAGGCAGTCGGCGCCAGAGTGTTTTCTGCCGGACTTGTAGATGATGGTAATGTCGTATTCTTGAAGTCTCAGGCTCCAACGGTCCAGATGATCTGAAGGGTCCATCAAGTTTGCTAGCTAAAACAAGGCGTCGCTCACAACTTTGAAGGGCTTGTCGTAGAGGTGAGGACGAATCTTTGACGTAGCCCAGATGATGGCAAGGCACTCCTTTCCTGTTGTGGAATAATTGCTTTCTGCCTTGGATAGCGACCGGCTATAGCATAACTAATAACCCTTTCCATTCCATCAGTTCTTCGCCCAAGGATGGCGCTGAGTCCTACGCTGCTTACGTCAGTGTGCACGTCTGTTTTGGCATTTTCGTCGAAATGCGCAAGTATCGAAGGCATCTGCTGGCGTCGTTTAATTGCCTAATTGCTTTCTCCTGTGGCGTTTCCCACTTGAAATCGACGTCGGTTTCCGTAAGGTTATTGAGTAGCTCGAAAATGCAGGCAACGTTTTTCACGAAGTCCCTGACGAAGTTTCTGACGAAGCACCTCCACGAGATGTCACGGGGTCGTGACGTGGCTGAAGGCAGGGGACTAGTGGTGCAATTTATACCAATTCTAAATCCGGACGGAGGCGTTCCGTCGGTGACGTCAAAAAGTGGGCGGTTCGCAGTGGTCGTGAGGACGAGGGGAAGCAAACAGCCAATGAGGGAAAAGGAGGCCTGCGTCATCATTTTGACGTCGGCTTGGCGACCGTATAGGAAAGTGAAAAGTGTTTGTAACGTGTTGAACAATGTTTGACTACTATTACTCACTATCAAAATGTGTTGGCACTAGTTTTCAAACGTTGAGTGAGCAATATGGCACAATCAAAGCGTATTTTTTTCTGTTATTGTTTTGAAAAGACCCTGAATGTAGCGTGATGGTAAGTAGTGGCGCTAAGTACAACCCCGTTTCAAACAGTTACTGTTCTCATATTTCCACCACTATTCAAACCTAAACGGCGCAACTTTCGGAGCCATTGGCTCAGTCGAGTGCAATCATGGCGGAGGACGACGGCACCAGTAGCCAACAGCAGCAGCGGCTCATCCGCGTTTCCGAGGCTCAGCGCGCGCTGGTGCTCGCCTTTATGGACGAACATCCCCAGCTCGCGGCGAAAGCCATCGAGCAGCGGGACGGCGTCACCGTCGCCGACCAGCGGCGGCTTTGGCAAGAGCTCCGCGACGCGTTGAACCATGAAGGGCCTGCGCAAAAGTGGCAGGCTTGGTGGTGCAGGCCGGTGAGCGAGGCCCGCCTTGACGCCGCCGCCATCACAGTGGCACAACCATGAGTGACCGTCGGATGGCGCGGGCAATTTGTTCTTTAACATTGGTGTATATTTTCAGGGGCACTGGAGGGGATTGGCTGCCTGGCTTCCACGGCCGGGTTCTACAGTTGACTGGAATGACACGCGTCAGTGGCATCGCTGGTCTCACCTATCAACAGGTAAGCACTCTGTCGCCGCAGTATCACGGGTTCCTGAGCGGTGCCTTGACAGAGTTTCATATCTGAAGGGGTGCCTTTAGCGGAACCTTGTTAAACGGGAATATAACGCAGAAGAAATATTTCAAAAGTGGGTAGGTTTATTAACTAAAATCTCAGGTTGCAGGCCTTGCAGTACAAGGAGTATATATTTATCATAAAACATGCAATGCCTGCGGGCGAGTGCATGCACTAAAATGGTAATACATGATATCGATGACCACTAGATAGCTGCAGAACATTTCCGCAGATGTTTAGTACGTAAGGTTGTAAAATAGCCAGGGTAACGAATACCCACTTTCTGGAAGATCATGCTTACGACACTTTTCAGCAGGCGGATGTTCCCACTGTTGCGGTGGAAATGGAGGTGGAGGCCACTGAAGCGGCTGCAGATGGCAGTGACACAGTAACACGCAAGCATCTGAGAACTTAGTGCTTTATGGAGCGCAGGACCGGAGCCTTGAGCAGGGCGACAAGGTGAGTACACCCTTTGCTTACATTTTACACAAGGGGCGTAAACATTCTCCGTGCTCTATTATGATGACTGAAACCAGCTTTGGCTGTAAATAAGAACCATGCATCGTATTGAAGGCACGGTATTGGATATCTGCAACGATAAACTGCCGGGCAAAAGGTTGGTTAGCCCGGAAAAGGGCTGTTTGATGGCGAGTGATGCATTTGAGCAGATGAATAAACAGTAGTTTCAGCAAATGTTTGTTGGTCCGCACGAAGAGGGGATAGCTTGTACACGAAACTTCACACTTTCAAAGGATGCCATCAGGCCAGTTGATCTTTAACTGAGGGGAAATTGTTGTGCCCGTTGTAACTCTTGGCAGCAGCAGCAACGTGCAGCCACGAGATTGTTGAAAGTTTACCGGCACCTCACTTAAACATTTCCTCCACGATGACTCATCGTAAGTGCTGCGGGAGATGAAAACATCAACCACCCGCATCACTTCTGCAGCACGGCGTGTGGCAGCAGCACAGCAGAAGGCGGCAGCGGCGCAGGAGGGCGTCCTGCAGGCACTCCATTCCTTGGCACGGGCCATGGATTAGGGCTTTTTGCGAGAAAGGCATACGTAGTTTAGTTTGATTTTTTGTCATGAGTTGAATATTTTTACTTGTCATCATTCATTAATGGTTTGTCGGTTTTAGTGTTTTTAGGTGCTGCTGTTCATGTTCAATTTTATAGGCTTGGAGAGACATATGCATAGTTAATTTGTTTTTCGCCATGTTTTCAACGTTTTATCCTTCATCATTCGTTTAGTATTTTAGATATGCTTGCGTGCTGTTGTTCATGTTGAATTTATACGTTTTGTTTGAATTCAGTACATATTACTACATTTAGGTTAGCATTTACTTTGTACAAGGAGTACTGCATTATTTATGTTCGATATATGCATTTCTCAATGTATGTTCAAGCTGCTCCAGTACAGTGTTTTTTCCCCACATGTCAAAGGTGTCTAGTCTTTCACACGGAGACCACGACTGTATAGGTGACATTTTTTTGTTAATGTTTCTGTGATACTTCTATTGCCCCACTGTGTTTTCTAGCTCACTGCGCTTTTTATGCGACATCATCACGTAGTGTAGTAATGTAATATGTTTTTGCATCACACTGTTTTGCAAGTCACTTTGATATTTTCTTTTCAGCACAATGCGGCTAAGGTACAACAACTACGATCTGAGTTTTTGCGAGCACTAACCAATAAATGGATATGTCCCACAGTTTCAAAAATGAATATGGTTATCTTCATGGCGACATGCCAGCAATTCATTTCATCTAGTTTTAATTGTAAACAAAACTTTGCGGGAATAAATTTCGAACGCGGTATGGTTTGGGAGCCGCGAGATTGCTGAGCCAATTATTCATGCTGTACGTTATCAAAACAACTCGCTTGTTGTTTGCTGTCTTTACGTATTTTTCAGCATTGCAGATTGACTGCAGTCAAGAATTCAAATCAAATGTTATTTCAGCATTCATACAATGTTAAGGATCATGAACAAAATACTAGCACAACTTGACGATAATAATTGCTCCTCAAAAGCCTGACGTGCACAATTGAATGCTTGTAGTCAGTCACTCCGAGAAGAGACGGACTTATGTATCACGTGTTCTGGCAACATGTTACTAATCGAATCGCAATTTTTATGCGTTCTGATGAAGGAAATTGTGTGACGTTGCTGCATTTTTTGATGGCAACATTCAGCGCAGAGTGCCGCTCATGTATGCTTACTCCAATCTAGTCCGTTGTGACTGTGATCACCGAAATGAAAAGGGTGTTTCTGTTGCATATTTATTGTGAAATTTAAACAAAATGCAGCATTTTCACACTGCCATCTTGCTTCAAACTAAAGCGCGAGACAGTGCTTCGTGTAATCAAATATGGCAAACACAGAGCTGTCATGCCTTGATGCATTAGAATCAGTATATATAATTTATGTGTGTGATATGAAAACTCATTGCTCCTCTGTACTTGAAAAGGGCCCAATATAGCGCTGTGCTGCTGCTGTTTTCTGAGCAGCACGTTCCGTGGTTTGAGCACATGGATCTCCCTTGGCTCCTCATCGTCATCCTCAGCTGGTGGCATGTCCACAACATAGTCGCCCAAGGTCCACTCTCCCCAAGAAACGCAATGCTGTGAAGAGCAACGCAAGCATAGATGATTCGCATTGCCCGATCGGGGTTGTAAATCATCGTTCGAAAGTGCTGCAAGCAGCAGAATTTGCTCTTCAACACTCTGATACAACTTTCCACAACATTGCGCATCTATGCGTGCTCCTTGTTGTGTCGGCCTTCGGAGGTGTTGTGCGTTTGACTGACAAGGACTTGAGTTAGGAGCCATGACTCGAGAGGGTACCCTGCATCTCCGGCAGTAGAAACTTAAAAAGCTGAGTGCTCTGCCCCAGTTAGTACACATTAATACTTACCAAGCAGATATTCCCCAGGCTGCAGATGTGCAGCTAGGCGTGCACGCAGTGGGTTGTGTTCCCATACCCAGGATTCGTGGCACGAATCTGGGAATCATGGGTTCATGACAAGGATGCGCAGCTTTGCGTTGCGCACCTGCCAAGAAGAGCTATATAAAT
This sequence comes from Rhipicephalus annulatus, assembly GCA_013436015.1. Classification (NCBI taxonomy): domain Eukaryota; kingdom Metazoa; phylum Arthropoda; class Arachnida; order Ixodida; family Ixodidae; genus Rhipicephalus; species Rhipicephalus annulatus. Next base: position 215,165 of record WOVY01000509.1, read on the forward strand.
AAGTACTGCATTTATACTCAGAATAAATCCATTTCTTCTACGCATAGGCATGAAGCAATGCGCACAAAAAGCTTCACTTAGAAGGAAACACAGGGTGTAGCACACTAATGAGAGGGAGGGGGGCAAAGACCCCTCCTCTGTGGTACACATGGCTACGACTTCCACTGAATGATCGATAAGTGAAAACCTACCCGTTGCTCTTGGGAAAGAACACTCGTAAATGCCAAAGCCAGCTCATGCAATTGTGATTGTAAGCACTTTTGTGTTGTAAATACTTCCCACGTCTGCGGCTGATATTACTGATTACCTCCGAATTGTGCAACTCAATTGCACATGCGCGCCAGTACAAAAACAGCAACTGGCTCACGCACAAAACACTTGCCACTTAGTATTACCGAGGCCTTGCGAGCCACCAACTAGCTCGCACCCAGTTCCCTGCAGGTTTTAGGGGCGAAGCTCCTTAGGGCGTGGGCTGTGCGTCCCCTGTAGCCTGTATGTAGCCACCTCTAGTTTAGTTCTTGCAGTGTTCACTAGATGGCGGTACCGTCCCCTGTATGTAGCCACCTCTAGTTTAGTTCTTGCAGTGTTCACTAGATGGCGGTACCGTCCCCTGTATGTAGCCACCTCTAGTTTAGTTCTTGCAGTTTTCACTAGATGGCGGTACCGTCTCCTGTATGTAGCCACCTCTCGTTTAGTTTTTGTAGTGTTTACTAGATGGTGGTACTTGTAGCTGATGATGAAATGATGCAAGATGTTATAAACTAGAAAGCGGTACTTGTAGTTGATGAAAGACGCGAGATCTTATAAAATAGGAATGATGTCACATATGGCACGTGTCATTGGTTGAAGGCAATCGTTCGATTTAGTGCGGCGACGTACACTAGGGGGGCGATGTAATAAAATCGAGTTGGCAAAATGTACAGAGGATTCATGGTTTACCAGGTTTACCTCCGGAGCTTCGCCCACTCATCATCATTCACTTCGTGGATATGGCGGAATTTTTTTTTATTTGCTGCATTAATACTTCTTTCAGCTTAATTGGGCGTCAGAACTGAACAAATGCTCCGATGGGCGAGTAAGGAAGGATCCTAACGGTACTTACGATGGTGGCGTACAGAGCATAATACCGTTTCTAGAAATCAAGCTCGCCGTGTCGGCCAGTCTGAATCCCTCTAGCTTGCGAATAATGACCTACGTGCCATCGACACACGCCAGCACGTCTAGGATGCAACCGCGTAGTGAAAACTCCGCCTTTGCCTCATTCTTAGCAGCTGCTGTCAGTGGGAAGTCCGCCAGCTTTTTTTCTAGCAGCCACGGTGATGATGGCCTTCGTCACCTCGTGGATAGTGTTGCTCACGGCCCGTGTGCTCAGATTTGGGTGCACGGTAAAGAACCCCAGGTGGTCAAAATTTCCGGAGCCCTCCACTACAGCGTCTCTCATAATCATATGGTGGTTTCGTACGTTAAACCCCACAAATAAATCAGTGTTGCTCACGGCCGGCTGAGACTTTCCGATGTGCTTCTCGCGACCAACGCTCTTCAAGAAGCAACCGGTGGCGAAAAATCGCAGCGCACACAACACTTTCCTCTCATTGGAAAGGCCACTGGTTCACTGGCATCTGATGATAGGGAGGGACAGGTTCGTCGCACAAGCTACGCACTGTTCGTTTGGACAGACGAGAACATTGCCGGAACTCTTCTTCAGTGAACTTTTCAAATTCATCTTTAACCTCGCTTTGTCGTCTTTGCTCGGCTGCAGCTGCCGCATAGGCGAGACGAAAAACCGTGGCAGTGGGAAACGCCATGGGCGTGGGCGTAATCCCAACAAAATGATCTACGGCAGCGCTGAAGCTTTTCGAAGACTGTAGGCGTGCTTTGCGCTGAGAATTACGTACATCGTAGCAGGGTGATAAGAAAACTTGAAGAAGGAACGTGGCAATATTGTCTCGCGTAGGTTATGTCTAGCTGCACAGTGGGTACTTTCGCACGAGGGCATTGCGGGAAATGGAAAAGCGGATCGTATTGCTTCGTCTTCGAACAATGATGACTGTGACTGTTCGGGAATTTTATGTTCAATGGACAACGCTCGTCTGCTTATACGCCGACACCTCATAAAGCAGCACGTGGACCAGCGTGTGGCGAACCGGTTCTTCCCTCTCCGTGTTCGTGGCCATGGCTTTCCTTGTCGTTCCAGAGCTCTGTTATACCAACTAAGAGTGGGCTCTGTGCTGTTGCGTGAACAATTACATCGTCAAGGGCGTGTTTACAGTCCTTTTGGCGCTGCTTGTGGCTCCTGTGAAACACTTGAGCATCTAATAATGCATGTCACATTTGCTGCGCAGCGTGTTTTCTCGATTAAGGAATATAAATCATTCGAACTTAAGTGCACGATCATAAATGATTACCTGTTTTGAGAGGTTGTGCTTTCCAACGCGACTAGGTCCATCGAGCTCTGCTTACTTTTATGGACCAAACGGACCTGGCCACCCGTTTATAGTCGTATTTTTATTTTTACTTTTATTTACTTTTTGAATATACGTGTCTACGTTTTTGTCATTTTTTCTTTACTTCCGTCTCCTCTTTCCTCGTTCTCCTCTCTTATCTTTGTTTCCTCTGTTCATTCTCTCTTCCCGAACGTGTGAACAGGCGTTGTGTCTCTCCAGGTGGCAGTTTCCAGCTTGCTACCTTCCCGTTTCCATTGTGTCCTTGTGTATCCGTGTATGCATATAAAATATTAGGTGCCTTTTAGCCTTTCAACTCACACTCCACACCATTTTAGCCACGATAAGTTTCGAGTTTTTTTTGTAGAACTTTATATGGTACTAAGCAGCTTACCTACTTAATCCCATCCTTTATAAATGCACATACCAGTACTATCAGTACTGGGCAAAATTCCATGTCCTTAAGTTACGTTGAAAATGCCATGAAGAGGTACTCACTTTTTGTTAGTGACTAAATTTATTGCTAGGTCTCTTGTTTGGACGCATCGTTTTCGTTCTGCATTGTATGCCTAATTAACATTTTAGTTTGCTACATTTCCAGTACCAGTTGGTGCTTGTATATTTTGGTTATTACAAATGTTTTAGCGTATACAAAGTATTCGCTGCTGTAAAAGTGCTGGTTTTTTGTCATTAATATATTATATATTTAGGTTTGTTAAGCTATTGCACAAACTTTTTGTATGCTTTTGTGTTCCTTACCACACTGTTGGAGCAATGTAGAGGTGGCAAGGCCTTAGGAAGACAATTGTCCCAGCCCCTCTCGATGAGAACGCCCAGGAGCCGTGTTTGCCTTTCAAGTGCCGCCAACGGAAGGGGGGGATGCTTAAGCCCCAAATAGGAGCTACTTCCACGTCTTGAAACCTCTTTTTCTTTTGTTATGGCCACTTTAAACGGGCGCCGCAAACGACTTTCAGAGCGTCATTGGTCATCTTCTCTGTCAGCTCACGGAGAGAGTGAAAGCACCGGTCGTCGACGGAAGAAGAAATGGCAGGCGGCGGGCAGACTCACCCTACCAGCGCGAGCAGCAGCACCGCTTTTTTACGGGGACTTACTGAGTGCTCGTGAATGTTTGTTAAAATGTGACCTTAATTCTTGTTAATTAAAGTTACTTTTGTTCAAATGTTCACAAGTGTTCGACCGTTAAATGGCTGGATAGCAGACGCCTTGACCCGTCAAATGCGAGCTGCGAGACAAGCATAGTAAAAAATCGCTACAACTGCCATTGGCCGCAACCTCCGCCGGCAATGGGATACGTCACCACGGCAAGACCCCCGGTTGAACCCAGACACACGCCCATTGCAAGGATTTCATCGCCAAGGAGTTGAGCAGCGGACAGCCGAAGGGCCGCAACAAGGTGGGCTCATTTCATCTCTCAACGTGCAGCTTAGCAACATTTGTTTCACATACGTCCGCTCCGAGACAAAACGTGCAAGCAAGAATGGACCGGGACGAGCTGACGCATGAGTGTCCAAATGTCACACCACAAGATGAAGCTTCCGCATCAAACATTAGGCCACAAAGAAAAACAACCCTGTCGACGAGGGCTAAAGAAATGTATCAAACGAGCCGCGAAGAGCACTGCCGTAAACTAGATTCTGTTTGGAAAAACGTGCAGAGCGCACTTCAGGCACTGTCGCGCGCTAAGGGAGAACAGTTTACCGGCGCCAAAACGTAGCTTCATGCAAGTTACGAGTGCTACGAGCATGCTACCACAAGATACTCAGCCTTTCTGGAGAAGGCGAAGACGTTTGAAGCCAGACACGAATTACAGCTCCGACAGGCAATCGGTGAAGACCGTGAGGCGATCGTGAGCGAAAAGTTACGAGAGGCTACGCCACAAGAACGCGACAAGGCACATGAAACTGCATCGCAGTTCTCTCTATCAGCTCACTCAAGAGCTTCCTCGCCATCACGACGATCGAGCTCCTCCACGACTAGCCTGGCTGCTGTGCAGGCCCGCGCGCAACGAGAGGCCGTCAAAGCAAGAGCTCAGTTTGGTCGTAAAAAGGTGAATAGAGCCACAGCGACAGGTAGCTTTTGGGTACCGAACGTTAGAGCCAGTGTTTGTAGAGACCATTTTACCACAGCTACTTGTGTATTCCGCAATAATAAAAAGCTAGCGTATGAATTTGCTGCGAATATTATGTCGAGAAAAGAATCGTCGCGCATGCGCGTCTGGCAATATTATTATGGGAATGCCCGGGCGAACTCTGCCTGCCAGAAGAGATGAGCGCCGGCCATCGCACTCATATATACGACGAAAAACGCGAAAGGTTCACTCAAGAGTAAGTCTACACGATGCGCTGGACGAGTCCGTTTGCTTTTATCTTGGTCAATCTGTGCACTAGGATGGCATACAAAGGAAGAAGTGCGTTAAAGCAGCACTGGGTTTCGATTTTTAGGCACTGCCTATCTCTGACTGTATTGTTTTTGTGCTGCCGTGCCACGAAGGTTGACCAACATGAGCGTTCAGATAAGCATCTGGCCTCGACCAAGGAATGCACCCTATAGCACGCTGAAGGCTAAAAAATCCCAAGGCGCTCAATAAATGCTGCGTTTTATTATGATCGACCGACGATGTCAGCCGCAGCGGCGATTCCGAAATGAACTCTTAGCATACTGCTACAGGCATCCCCATACACTGAGATCATTAAATTGATATTTTATCTGAAGTACCGTATCATACAATGAGAACTGTATTCTGTATTAACTGATCTGCTAGCCAAACTGACAGTACACCTGAGCAGCATAAAAGCATTGCAGCTCATTTTGGTTCGATAAAAAGGTTTTCTTACCGTTCATGGCTTTCGTAGCTTTTCATTGTCGCCTTCACAGTAAGCAGAAACAAAAAACAACTTCTAAAGAAGTAACATTACACGAAGAAGTGCTTTTTTCAACAGAGTGGTAGAAAAATGCGCACGTGTCGACGCTGTAACCCGTGTGGTGCGTCGAACCGATAGCCGTCGTATCACACAGTTCACTGCGATCGCCTTTATTACCGGTCACCTATTGTAACGTGAATGTGAAAAAGAAAAGTGCGTGGAAAGATAACTTGTTGTGGGCAGGAACCAAACCTGCGACCTTCGAATAACGCCTTCGATGCTCCACAACTGAGCTATCACTGTGGATATACCTCCAGACACTTCATTATGTATACATGCGAATTAAACCTAGGTGTGTCCGTCATCGTTACTAATATCTATGACGGCGAGTAAAGCACACCCTTTCTGAGCCTGCTTGGCGTCAAGTGGCACGTCAACTTACTACATACTTTCCAATAATCCCTCGTATACAAACTGAAAACACCAAGTCACGTCTCTCATACTCATATGGTGGTTTTGGGACGTTAAACCTCACATATCCATCATGAAGGCACCAAGTCTGCCTGTACAAGACCCTCGCTAATAATATAAGGAAGGAAGTGTATACATAATGGCTCGTTTTTTTGTGTTTGACAGAATTTTAGTGACGTATAACAGACAATAATGCCAACGATAGCGTTCGGGAAGTTATTGGACGAAATTGTAATGTCAATGCTAAGAAAAGGGTGAAAATATAACTTGCTACGTGTAGAAACTGAATCTGCGACCTTCGAATAACGCGTTCGACGTTTTACCAACTTAGCTACCATGGCAGCTATTATCGCAGCCACTCTATTGGGTGCATATGTGAAAGAAACATGGGAGTGTCAGTTAGCGTGACCAGTAGCCATGGCTGCGAGTGTGCCACACTCTATAGAAGCCTGTTTGGCGGCACGTAGCAGGTGACCTTATGAAGAGCTGGAGGCTGACCAATAATACTTCGTATACAACTTAAATGCACTGTGTCCAACACACACACACACACACACATGTGTGTGTGTATGTGTGTGTATGTGTGCGTGCGTGCTTGCGTGTGTGTGTGCATCCGTGCGTGCGTGCGCGCGCGCGCGCGCGCGCGTGTGTGTGTGTGTGTGTGTGTGTGTGTGTGTGTGTGTGTGTGTGGTTATACGCGTCACAGGCCAACAAAGCGACGTGGGTATTGCTGGGTTTTCTGTAGTCGACTGCACTAATTGACCCTTTATGAGCGTGCAGTGGGCAGGGTCACATGTACCCACACTGTGTCCTTCCCTTCTCCTCGTTTTATTCTCTTTTAATACCCTCACTCCTTTCCCCAGCACAGGGTAGCAAACTGGACGTGCTTGGTTGACGTCACTGCCTTTAAATTCTTCCATTCCTCCTCCACCGCGCAAATGAGACTGCTGTATCTGCAGAACAGTACCCAATCGACACCTTAACTATTCTCAAGAACCAACGCACCTTCGATGCTTTCATCACTTGCACGTGACTTCATACTGGCGGTGTGTAACTCGATGGTATTCAGAAGCACTCACCTATATAACTTGGATCTCGATCCCAACCTTCATCTTTCATCAGGAATATCTCGAGTTTAGAGATCTTCTCTGACGCCTGGTGCTTCGCGCGGCCTTCAAAATGCGTACTTTTTTGTTAAGGGAATGGCCAGCAAGTCTACGTACCGTAAATGCAACGGAGAAGAAACGATTGCCCGTCTTCTGTGCGAGAGCACCCGTTTTGATACGCCAAAATAAGAACTTACCGGTACACAAGGCTGACTGAATAATAACCCTTTGTGGGCGCAAAATATTCGGGGAAAGTGGCCGTGTTCGTACTCAGCCCAGAAGGATTTGAAAGCGCTTGTACGTTTTCTTTGTGGGCAGCTGGTCGTAGCGACAGACATTAGGCTTTGTCGAATTCTCCTTTCTTCTCTTTTTTTGCGGTGCCCCCTTGTTTTAACATCGCTTTCTTTTCACCATTCATCCTCATTACCCCTTTTCCAGCACACGGTCTCCAGCCGGTGTAGGAACGGGCTACAATCTGTGTACTTCTAGCTGTTTCTGCCTTCCTTCTCATCCTATTGCTTCGGCTTGCGTTCTGGAAATATAAAACCTCAATGGTTAATATGTTAGCAAGCCTCAAATCCCCAATACGTTAAGCTCTCTTTAACACAAATACTTATTATTGGGGTGCAGGTCTTGGAAACTACGACCGGCTATTGACAGACGCCGTGGTGCAAGGCTACAGAAATTAAGACCACCTGGGTTTCTTCAAGGTGTCCTTGATTCAATGTGCAAGGATGTCAAGTATTTTAGCAATTTTCGAAAAATGGACTGCAACGGCCGATATTTGGTCCCACGACTCTCATGCACAAATGAAAAAACTTTAATAATACTAGGAGTTGCAATGTAGGGATGTCGGTGAATTATCATAAAAAATTTGGCACTGCGTATTACTAAGTGAAAGTATACGCGCATTTACAGGATGCGCCTAACATTATTTGCAGACCTCAATTTGTTTGGTAACTTCCGTTAACTAGCGGCAGAACATGCAGTAAAAAGTGATTTCAGCACATTGTAATGAGCACAACTGATATTCTACGGAACGCATTCGTTTCGTTAGTACTCCTTTATAATAACGGCTTTGCTCGTTATGATGAAAACTTGGAGTATTGTATGTTGGTAGCGCACTTCATGTGAGTGACCTTTCATTCACGCTGACCACGAGAGGTCATCGCACGTGAAAACACATAACGGGAACGTTCTTCTCCACCAAGAAAAACAATGTATTCACTTTCGATTTGAAGAGGACATCACTTTATTTCTCCATGAGTGCTAAACAACTGTACAAAATGCCGAACATATTCATATCGTTTCTCTTTTCGAGATGGACGATTAGATCTCAGCGCTCTCTGTTTTTACAGCGGCATCTTTGTGGTGTTACAATAAAAAAGACAATAACACTACAATATTCAGCAGCGTCTTCTGCCAAAACTTGGCACGATGAATGTGTTATAAACAATGCACAGAATGAAGATGAATTAAAACTAAATTTTTTTTCAGAAAACCTGTAGTGAGACGAAATACAAGTATAACCTCGTTATGCGACTTGTTTTTTTTTTGATAGATATGAAAGACTCCAGTACTGCAACACTGCCATTTCAGAGAAGTGTTTTTGGATTTAGCGTTGCAGTAGCGCTATCAGTTCTGTTTGTGCAAACGAAATACAACACTCAAAAACAAAAACATAGTGCTACTATTTTTGAGGCATGGATCTTTTACGGTGTCACAAAAAAGTCCAATTCCACAATTTCCCAATCATCCCTTGTAACCATAGCCACCATATCCATAGCCGCCGTATCCGTAACTGCCACCATATCCGTAGCCGCCACCGTATCCGTAACCGCCACCGTATCCGTAGCCTCCACCGAGGCCAGAATGGGCGAGAAGTGCCCCACCACCGGAAATCTTGTTCACTTGGTGCACGGTTCTGACCAAGAATGCCGGACCAGCCACAGCCTTATACAGTCCAGGTCCTCCTCGAAGAAGAGCCACGCTGCTTCCAATACCAATACCGCCGACGCCTATGCCTCCACCATATCCTAGGCCATAGCCGACACCGTAGCCGCCACCGTAGCCGCCACCGTAGCCGCCACCGTAGCCACCACCATAGCCACCACCGTAGCCAACACCGTAGCCACCGCCGTAGCCACCGCCATAGCCAATGCCGTAACCAATGTTACCGGCGATAGTTGTGGCGAAAACAGCGGCGAGGATGATGGTAATGTACTGCAACGATTCATAAATTGAATACATTAGAACACTAAAAAAAGAAATGCTTTTATTGCATATTCATGAATTTTGTCACTTTACCACGTCAAAATGAAACTGGTACTCAAACAGTAGCATTGTGCTCTTGTGAGCTGCTTCTATTTCTGGACGACACACTGTCTCGTAGAAGGACTGAAATGTGTGTCAGTTGCTGACAGTACTTGAACATATTTTAACACAGCGCGCAACCAGAGTTATTCAATCATAGGAGTTGTGAAACTGCGTTCCGAAATCTAGACACGCAGTTGGGCTGATTTTACAGAAGTTAGCTGACTATTGCGCCACCTGGGAACTGCAACGCCAACCACAAATAATGAGTTTATTAGTGGGCCTGTGGATTAACAGGTGATGCGACAATCTGCTCATTCCCGAGAGCGCTTTGGGAGTGCAATGACGTGTCCGGGTTTTGTTACATGAAGCCTATGGGGAGTTTAGCAACTGATATGATTGAACAACTCTGGCGCACAACTGGGCAGACGCAAGAGGGCAAGTGAAGCTGCGATTTTTTTCTTCTCTTGTGTCCGCGCAGTCGTCTGGTGTATTAAAATATGTTCACATTGTCTCGAATGGCGTCAACCACTTGTGCATTAGGCTTCTTTTTACTTCGAAGGAATTCTAAATTAGGTGATCGCATAGGAACGGAGGTATTGATCGATGTTTATGTAAACGGTATCAAAATTCCTTCGCTTTGTAGTAGGCTCGACCGTATTTGCTTGAAGCGCTCGCTGAGTTTCGTAATTTCTCGAGTTCAAGGAAAATGAATTGAACATACCTACGTACTTAAGTCAGCTCGTAAGTTAAAATTATCGTCGTTCTCAAAAATGCACGTAAGCATTCTCAATCTACAGCTACATTAAAATATAAAGCGTTAACGGTACAGTATATCGCAAAGCGTTGCTAATTGTTCATTTTAGTCAACGTAAAACAAGCAATGCATATTCTAGCTTATTCCCTTAATCTCGATTATAGTCAGTGTCACACTATGGCTCATACAATCATCTGAGCGTCATAAAGCCAGCAGATATGAAAGAAAAGAAAATTTATACAAATTTCGAAACATAACTTTTACCAATAGTATTCACATAGTAAAAGAGTGCCTTAACTACCTTTATTTAAACATTTTCTGCTAAAATTGGGGGAAACCTGCGTAACTCATGGGCAGTTTGTGCTACCAAATAGCCTCCCCCTTTTAATATGCTGCCGATATTTTTTATCTTTTAGTGATGATATTTCTTGCCTAATATTTCTTATACAGGCCTATTTGTTGACAAGCTTTTTAATATTTGGGTATACCTTTCAGATAATAACTATTACATTTCAATATCAGATTATAGCTAGCAGCTTTTGAAAAGTGTGACAATTACTTTCACTATAAATTTATATTTCATCGCCTACATTGCCTGCTCGATGTCTCTCAGTTCTGTTTGAAAAAACTAGCTCCGTATGGACTTAACACATTAGCGCCGACACGAATGCTCACCAAGCCGTTCATGTCGCTGCTTCTTCCACTTGCTCCGAGGAGAAAGATGCCTCAGCAAGCGCCTGTGTGTAGCTTATATACTACTCCTACTGTGGGAACAGTGTATTCGGTGACACGGCAGTCACGTAGCAGGCTGCCGTATATCGAAGGTACTTCGCGACGTGCAACGAACAGGAAAAGAAAAGGTTGCTCACTGCACGTGCTCGACGTAAGTAATCCACAGCTCTCGTTTCTTCCTACAATGTTTTCGATACAATAGAAAGCGGAAACGAACGCAGCAGAAGACCAGCGCTTCCTACACAACGTAGCCTGATCAGCTTAAAATTCTGCATATAGTTGCCATATGCCTGCCAGGCGTTTCCTCACGGTGCTTGTTTCGTATTCCGGCTCACACGGAAGGTGGCCATTGTTGTAAAGTCTCCGGAGACGCTGACATTGGCCGAAGGATGAGAATGTTTGACTTGAAATGCAAATTTCTCGCCGCTTTGTTTCGTGCATTTCGTGCATTTACACGCTGATAACTCTTGCCTGGTCTGTAGGTGTCAAAAACAAAACATTAACCAGCAGCAACATCAGGCACCACTGCATCACTATAATAAACCGTTTACCGTTGAATGTATTCGTCTATAGTGTGCTCGCACAAACGCACTCGTTCAATCGTTGCGCCCTTCCTGAAGCAAGAACGAATGCAATGGCTATCTTTGTTTTATTATTGCGATAGCGGCACCATCAATGTACACATTATCTGCAATTATTTAGGTTCTGCATCCTGTTGCAGCACGCAAAATAATGCATTCCATCTTTTGTTGATGGTGTTTGCGGAAAAATATGGCTTGTTATGCTTCAAGTTTTTTTTCATCACCTACAAAAACAAAAATAAATTATTCTTTGACTTTTGCTTGATAGTGTTATTTCCTTAAAACTAATCAGTGCGAAATGCAAGTGGTTGATGAGGCATATACAAGATTGATTTTTCAGAAACAAAGATAAAAAGGTATGTCCCGACATGTAGCATGACAGCACATGAAAATGATTTATTTTATAATGTAAATGCAAGACGATAAGAGGTAGCAGCGTCCGGACAGAAACAGCAAGAGCTGGCCGAATATACGGGCGTCGTCGCAGCTGCAACCAGGCAGTCCCAGCTCGCGCCTCGCGCGAACGTGTCGATGTCGCTTGGGTAGTGGGCATTCCTCTTCACTACAATTTTTATAATACGTGCATGCCCTTAAAACCTGACAAAGAGTTATGACAGTTATTTTCAGAGCCTATTTTGCTGGAACATGATTGCATTAGAAAACGTAACATGAACGCTATAGGTACTGACTGCTTGCAAATTTTCGTGTTAACTTTTCACGAGGTTATTTAGAGTAGGCGTATGAAACTGACTTCACGTATGAAGCTGGCCCCCAAAATTCAATTACGTCCAGGCAGTGAAATGAAAACAAGATCAGGGGAATGAGGCCAGATTGCATAGATTGGCGCTTCATACTGTTCGTAACAGAAGTGCAATTTTATTTCGTTATATTTAGCTACATATGTATTTGTGTTCAAATAGATAACACTTTTTCTCAAATATTCTTCTGTATTTTTTGTGTTAAGGTACGGAGTATTAGGCAAATGATGTTCTTTAGCATTATAATAATAATTTTTATTTTGTGTGAAGGTAAATATTATTGAAGTCATATACTAATATATTCCTAACAATAACGCAATACCCCCCCCCCCCCAATCAAGGGGTCTTCAAAAGGAAAAAAAATCTGGGTGACGATTTAAATAGGCACTTTTTAACAGGAGAAAGAAAACGCTGCCATGCTTGGCTGCCGCGCCAGTGCATATTTAGGCTGTCACTCCTATGTTGCGCTGCTTCAAGAGAATAATGGTGGTACAGAGAGTCTTCAGTAGAGGTATATCGAGTTTTTGTGTGGCTAGGCACCAACACATGGCCACTGCGTGGTGGCTGAAGAAGACCGACAACAATGCTTTAGGTGTGTCATGCCAGTGGTGTTCAAGTTAAACTTACTGAGAACTTTTTTATATGCCACACCTCTAATTAAAGCTACTTATGTACAAAAAAGTTGCATGGTCTATTTGTACATCATAAAAAAGCTAGGTGTTTATACAGAAAAATTACTTTAAGTGCACTGTGTGATATTTCTAAGTGTTAAAAGGAAACTATGGCGATTTTTTTATATACACCGATTTCAGTAAAAGGTTGACAATATATTGTCACCAGTACCGTGGTGATAAGCGCCAAATTATACAACTGTAAGTGACTTATCTTTCCAGAAAACCAATTTCAAAAATTGATAGCCCATTCTCGAATCGCACTTCTAAACTCTGGCCACACTGTGTATGTGACATAAGTGCCAACTATTTTTTAAACCCCGCCTCGCTCAGCAGACGAGTGCAGCGTGAGCTTCCTTCTATGAGGCGACGACGACGCGAATACAGTTAGCTTTTCTCAGCTGCATATAGCGTGTTAGTCGTCGTTAGCGTTATTTCATGAAGCACGTGCAATAGGAATCAACGAAGAGGCCGATTCGGCACACGTCCAATGCCTCCCGTGTCGGCGGAAATCGAAGGCGCTGCTTCCACGCTCAGATAACAGCTGCAATCATCGCTGAACTTGTCCCTGATAAGTTCACACGAGCTGGCGCGGCTTTATTGCGCATGAGGTGACATCAGAAACAGAGTTTTCGCGCACCATCAAGAGTGCGTGAGCTATGTTTATTTACACTTTGGGTAGCCGTAGCGATGTGTGGCAGATTTCGTTACATCATCAGGTAACGAACTTAGTGACGTAATATAATACGTAACATCCCCCTGTTTTAGTTTGCGGGTTTAATTATCATTCATTTCTTGATCAAAAGAACCGTCGAAACTATGGAAAGACTGTCAACACTATTTGAAGATAGCGTCGTCTCAGTGCAGTCGAAATGCATTTTTAAGCCGTCGATAAGGTCGTAAGTGAGAAACATACCAAAAACTTTATGTACTGCCGCCCGTTCTTTAATCCTAAACTCACGAACCTATTCGTTGATCGCCGAGTCTCTAAGCACCAGTGGCAAGCACACCATTGTCCCGCTGTCGTAGCAGCCTAGCAGAGTCAGTGAGTGCGAACTTTTATTCGTAAAAAGGGTGAGAAGCAGCCTAGCAGCAGAGGCCTGTCTATCGCACGCATGCACATATACTCGTTCATTTTGACACTGGGCGCGGTTGAACGCCGCTTATCTACTGAGTGGTCAATTTTCACACGTTCAGGTTAAAAAAAAGTCGGCTGTACTGCTTGAAGTTGCTTCGAACAGTTATTACCTTAATGAGCGCACACTGCAACCGTCTGACGCATTGCTCGCAATTCGATTATTTCAAATTACAATATTTGACTCATGGGTGAGAAAAACAAACAAAAAAAACAGTTGCTTCTAGCAGCACAATAATCATCCCGCGAAAACTAATAAAAACGGGAAAACAATGGCATACTGTGTATTCATACAACATTAACTGAGTCCTGCTGCATGGGTCAATATCCCACATTAGAAGACGTGCTCGATATGACAAACTATCAGGAAGAGCATACATTTTCATCTACTTCACGAATGGCGTATTCTTGATCTTTCAAACACGGACATGCATGATTGCATTTGTCTTTAACCTTATATGAAGAACATCCAGGTACAAAGATGTATAGACATCTTTTTACGTGACCTTTAGTACCATAGAGATATACAAAGTCGCCCACTTTTGTACGCTGCTGTACACATTGTAACGCCACATTACACAATCGCTTCTGTAGCGAACGTTCATTCTCGTATTCCCTGACTGAATTCCAGATTCGCCTGTTGCGGTGTATCTAGGTCAAGCCATCTTCACTTTCAACGGAGAGAAACCAGATCACCTGCGTATTTATTGGAAAAGGTCTCTGTAACGTATCCTAGAAGAACACTCCCATCCAGCAGTTTATAAAAACCTGTCAAATGGTCTTTTTTTCTTTAGCATAAGAAAAAACTACTGAATTGTGGAACAAATAAGCCCTGAACTTCCAGCGTTGTTTTTTAGAGGTTAAGTGCCCATGCACAATTTGAAGAAGAACGTCTTCAGCCCTGGCGCCACAAGCCACTTATTAATGTAATCCCTCTAGAGGGAGCCTTATGACCACGAGAGGGTTATAAGGCTATTTAACGTCTACGTGACATCGAAGCATCCATTCTCTACCAATCGTCCTTATTTCGCGATATAAAGGAGCTTATAGTAAACGTACGACACTTAAAACTCTTTTGTACTCACTGGATGCAGGGTATTTGAAAAAGTGAGCATATTCGAAAGCCTGAGAAAACCTAGGGAAGTAAGTATGAGCTCACTGCTTTCATAAAAAATCTATTCCTAGCAGGGGACGTCTTGAGTTGGCTATAAACATCAATTACAGCAGTAAATACATAATTCAGGTAATTAGCTACTAAACTTGTTCGTACGAGGTTCAACGCGAAAATTAAAGTCTTTTGGGTCAAAAGCCCAATTATTTGAGATTTCCGGAGAAAAAGGGCAATGATAATTTCTACAGACTGACCAATAACGAGGAGTTGCGCCGGCAAAAATTAAACCAAATGTGGAAGAGCTCGACGGTCAATTCTTCTGAGCCGCCTAGAATGAGCGAGCGTCGTAGTGTCGTAATCGAGGAGTAGGCCACCGGCGACCCGTGCGCCGCCTGCGGTCCGCTGAGCAGTCTTATGCGGACGCCGGCATATCAAATTTCCGTCTTCCCTCTTCTACTCTTCAAATCACTTGTTTCTTTAACGCCCAGATGGCAGTTTCGATCTAAAATAGAATTTAGCTTGCAGCCTACGTTTGATCGGTACTTTGTGACAGGCGTGCTGAAACTAAATATGAATTCAAATTTAGTTTCGTACGAAACGGTTTATTGGTAAATTTTTTCTTCGTCTACAAAGCACCTCCTTTTCTCTCTATTTGCCACGACTTCCTTTCCTCACCCTTGGGTGTGTCAGCTTCATGCAACTTTCCCATTCACCGGAGAAAGCTGCCGATCTTTGTCATAACGGGCAGAGTGTTTCGCGTGTGTGTGCTGCGCTTGCGAATACAGCTCGTATGTGGCACGTATAGATGACAAGTATGAGAACCACTACATGTAATAATGAACAGACATTTTCTTCGTCAATTACTTGCGCTGATCCGCCCTTGAGTTGATGTTTCGCTGGTGAAATTACTCACACTTTATCACTACGAAATATTTACCCTAAGTCACATTTCGAAGGATAAAGCTCTGATGGGATTCTTGGTAACATTTCGGCGCGCAGACAGTGAAAGGGAGAACTCTGACAGGCTTTTCGCAGGAGGGACATCAGTTGTCGAAATTGAAGCAACAGCCTGCTTCCATTATTAAAAAAGGGAATTCACTTACTCTGTTTATTTACACGTGGGAGTAATGATGCCATTCCGCTCAACTCTCTGCCACTACGGAAAAGTATGACGGCAGCCCACTAATCCTCTAGTTCTTTCAATTTTGAAGACCTTTAGGCATATTGCTTTTCAAGTACCTTGTGCATTTCGCTACTAAGTACTGTGTCTCTCGTATTCACTAAATGGTGCATGAAAATGTGCACAATATTAGTAGTCACTTCGGTTCCGTTCATGCAATAAAATTTTCAGGGTGTATTGCTCCTATGGAGAGGTTTAAGAAATCTAATTTCACCTAGAAAGAGAACAAAGAGATAAAAGAGCGACAGCTACAATATTGCATATATAAGAGCGGATATTTAGAAGACGTACACTGTATATCCGCGTTTCTTCTGCAGAACTTTAAATCAGACAATGCTGGTGTCCGTACTACCTACACAGGACATTTGGCGTAGAGACACGATTTAAAATAAACAAACAAAAGCTAACCTACTTGCATGTACATTTTTCGTGTTCTTTTCTCTCTCTCTAGAACACGCATGTTTCTCATGTGTGCAGTTTTTTTTTCATTCATTCTTTTTTTAGCTCTCTCTTCTCGGCGTACGATGCGATCAAAGAGAAGCGGAAACTCATACATTGGGTGATTATAAAGATATGCCTCCCTTTTAAAGTTCTAAAAAGGTTTTAGAATTGCATATCGTTCCTAAACATCAATGCTTAGCAATATCCAAGATACTATCTTAGATACTACGTGGGTATCTTGTGTCTGTCTCTGTTTATTATTTATTTGTTTATTTATTTGTTTTTATACAGAGGACCTACACTGCCGTATAAACATTATTCAGGGGAGATTGGATAAAAATAATCGAAAGAGTTCGTAGCGAAAATTCTTAACACACATACAATAAATCAGCGTCACATTTATCAAAACATCCTAATGAATCAGGAAGTATATTTTCATACGCACAGTACATACATATTGCAAAAACAATTCACAGCACATCATGATTACTCATAAAATTTAAGTAGTTAGTTAAGCTGTCCTTTCTCTTATTGTTTTTAGAAAGAACGAGTAGCAAAAACTATTGAATCTGCATTTGAAGATAGATATTTTTTGCTATTTTCACAGCGAGTGAATGCGTACGGGGGTTGAACAAGCTGGTTAAGCTGATTCATTCCTGTGTTACAGTGACATATCTGGTGCAACAGTTCAGGCCGTAGTTTCTCTCTACGTACACGTAGCATATTCCATCCCGAAGTGACCTTCATTTGTGAAACGCAGGCATAGCAGATATAGTTATGTAAAGCGAACCTTGTAGCTTGGTTCTGAACTTTTTCTGTTTTATTAATAAAATGCTCTTCGGGGGGGGGGGGGTCATACTACGCATGCATTATCAAGTATAAGACTGGCATGCACAAAATATAAAATTTCCTTGATTTGGTGCGTCGCTTGCATGAAATTCTTGTGAATAAAATGAAACATCGTACTAGCTTTTGCTATGGCCATGTCAATGTGCTTTTTTCATGTCAACGATTCAGTAAAATGAACACTGAGATACGCATAACCACTGTGTGTGTTAATAGGTACGCCATAGATGTTATATTGATCATATAATTCGGATAGTTTATTATATATGTGCGGTTTAACGTCCCAAAACCACCATATGAATATGAGAGACGCCGTAGTGGAGAGCTCCGGAAATTTCGACCACCTGGGGATCTTTACCATGCACCCAAATCTGAGCACACGGGCCTACAACATTTCCACCTCCATCGGAAATGCAGCCGCCGCAGCCGGGATTCGATACCGTGACCTGCAGGTCCACAGCCGAGTACCTTAGCCACAAGACCACTGCGGCGGGGCAATTTAGATAGTTTCCTATAAAACCTCACGCTGCAACACTTTTTAATATTTAGTTTCATTTTCTATTTTTTACACCAATGCGCTATGTGATCTAGGTCGGTTTGTGAAATGCGACTATCAGATTCAGTCGTGATCTCTGTATATGACACAGTCGTCAGCAAATAATTTTATGGGTGACGCATTGTTTTCAACTATGTTATTTATTTAGATTAGGAACACAAAGGGTTCTAAAGCACTACCTTGGGGAACTGCGGCCCCAAGAAAGTGTTCCCCAAGGGAGTGTAAAACACTCCCTTGGGGAACTGCGGCCTCGTGGCACTGCGGCCCAATGCTCGCTAAACCTTTCTAAAACTAAGGAGGTTATGCCCAGCGAGCATAACGTAGCAACCCTTTTGTTGTAAGATAGTCCTCAATCTATATGCCAATGGCTGCTAATGACGAAATAGAGACAGGAGAATTCGGCTTTTAGGTAACGCGCACGCTGCGAATTTTTTATTGTTCAACAATGCACAAGAGAACTCTCCCACCGGCATCACCTTGCAGGTCAAAGCCTAAGACTGGTTGCGCCCTACTACGAGGGACGAGCGTGTGCCACTTTAAGGAGCTTCGCCCCTAAAAAGGCTTCTATAGAAGTAAGAATCGACAGGGCCGATAATCTCGCGCACAGCAGAGAAACAATGCTGTAATATAACAATGATCACTCGACAATTCATTCCTAAAACCATTTTTTACTTTTTCACTTTTGCGAGAATAAATCACAAGCCGATATTTTGTGCTTCATATTTTTATTGAAATATTTACTAAACGAATATCACAGGTGTGCCATGACCTTGATGTTCTATCATAATGGAATGGCGAGGCAGTGCTTAGCTTTAGCTTAACCCGTATTAAATACTGTAATTTTATCTGAAACGAGCATTGTCCCATGGCATTTATCCCTTGTAGCCATGGCCGCCGTTTCCGTAACCGTCGTAGCCTCCTCCGTAGCCTCCACCGTAGCCTCCTCCATAGCCGCCACCATATGCCCTGCCGAGACCAGAATGAGCTAGAAGGGCTCCTCCTCCGCTAACTTTGTTCACGTGATGCACAGACCTGACCACGAAAGCAGGTCCAGCTACAACCTTCGCAAATGCAGGTCCTCCACCCAACAGGGCCACACTGCTGCCGACGCCCACACCACTGACGCCGTAGCCACTACCGAGGCCACCACCATATCCGAGGCCACCGCCATAGCCCAAGCCTCCTCCGTAGCCCCCTCCGTAGCCACCATAGCCTCCTCCGTAACTTCCGTAGCCAAGGCCTCCAAAGCCGTAGCCTCCAAGTCTGCCCGCTGTTGCAACAGCCACGATAGCGCAGAAGGCGGCGACAGTGCACTGCGTACAGATTCACGACAGCGTTATTCATTCAGTTTGGTAGTACAAATAAACATGAAATTTTAAAATACTCATCGAAAAAATCAAATATAAACCTAAACGAGCTCAAGGAAATAGTGTAGAAAACGGGAGTATGCTGTGAAGTAGCAATAATTGCAGCCTTTCATACGTTGAGAGAATGTGCAACTCTGGATAAGTATATTTGTTACCAATGAACTCCGCTCAACTAGCCTGAGTGTAGTATATATATATATATATATATATATATATATATATATATATATATATATATATATATATGTGTGTGTAGTCCAGTAGATCCTCCGTGAGCGGTCACAACGTGGTTTATTTCGACGTTTCGACGTTGGCCTTCATCAGGATTAAAGATACAGTTTGTTGGTGCTCATCTTTATACAATCTCAAACAGAGGGCAAGGAGAAACGAAAAAGACAGAAAAGAAAAAAGGAAATATATATATATATATATATATATATATATATATATATATATATATATATATATAGGCCGACGCTTTTTACACACGACTTTTAAAAATAATCAAAACATACTTAGCTACCTAAACTATTTGTCAGCTTTCTTTGCATACAGTTACATCGGTAATGATATACGTATTCAAATGCTCCCCTATTTTATTTCTGTACATGCAACTCACTTTCTATCGCCATTTTATTGGCAGTGCCAGTTAGTTATATTTAAGGTTAGGCGATTGGTTAGGTAGATTGTAATGGAATTCTTCAGCGAAATTAACGCTCCACTTCTAAGCATAAGCTTTAGGCATAGGGTGTGCGGTATTCTTACCGGGCAGTTCATGTTTGTGGCTGCTGCTGGCTTAGAGCGAATGACAGAACTGCTGTTATTCTGCGGCTTATATACACTTCAGGGTGTATATAAGCCTTCATTCTCGCCACATTCAAAGTGTCACGACGTACACATCGCTGAACATGCATGGCTTGTGATGAGCAAATAAAAATAAAAAATGGTAGAACCAAAGAAACTGCCTTCGGCACGTCGTTCTATATCGCATTATGCTGAGTGCTCTGTGGTCTTCTATTTACTTGCAAACTTAAGACACAGAAACTAAAGGATGTCTCCCGTCTAGTTCTTGTATGATAAGAGAAACCAGTATCTCGTGTTTCAGCTGACTGAGTAGTTCTTCCTTCGAGAGGAGAGGAAGCGGAAAAGGACGCCTTCAATAATGGTGCTACGTTTAGATGTAGGCGTACAGGTGGTTTCAGATTGCGCTTTCCTCAGCGTTGCATAGAAAGGTTACGAGAACAGCGACACTGGTCTTTATTTTTTTGTCTTTGTCGTGAATGACCTGCTACGAGAAAGTGGGGCAGTAAAAACAGGCTATTGTCACTGTCGTAAAAATTTTATTCAGTTGTTCAGGGCTATCACAGGTTTCCGCGACCATTATTTTGTTCAATAAATTCGAGTGGTTGGAAAGTATGGGTCGTGCAACATCTATTCATTTTCCTTTATCTTTCATTAGTAAGCGACTCTATATTGTCTCAAACAAGAAAACCTGCAAGGGATTCTACCAGCTTAATAATGAGATTCGAATTTGCCATAAACTGTCCGTTTGCCTTGACGCTGTTGTCTCAATGCATGTGATGGTTGCCGAATCATGAGCTTCTTTTTTGACAATGTGATGCACCTGGAAAGAGCTCCTGAGGAGTGATCTGTGCTAGGAACACGAAATGTTGATTCTCTCTTCGTGCATTTTATGTATAAGCCTACATAGTTGCGTCATTATTCGCAATATTCAGATGGCTATATTAAGCTGAACAAAATAGTCACATTGGGCGAGGGGTACATTACCAAGATGAAACAAAATTGTGGCGTATCTTTTTTCTTCGCTGAAAAGGACGTTTAAAGACTCTCGTCTTCTGACTGGAGGTTAAGGTTGACACATGGCACCATCAGCCAGTATAGCATATAAACGAATAAACTGGCATGTGGCAGCGCCGTGTCCCTTTATCTAGTACCCTGAATTTTTAGCGAAACGTAAGGCACACCTACTTTTTTGCTCATAGCATCGCATTTTAGGCGCAATTTTATAAAGACGTTGATCTTAAGGAATACATAGCTATGAATATTTTAAATAAATAGACACATTGCCAAACATTTACGCACTCATGTTGCACCTGAAATATAATATAGTACGTAGTACTTGATTTTTCATTCGCAATGTTTACAAGTGTAAACGCAGCCACCAGATCAAGATTGCAGATAGAGCCAACGTTTTGAGTTGGAAAGGCACAGGGGGCTTTAAGCAGAACCCAAAAGTTCAACGCTTTGGAGAAGTTGACTTCTCAGAAAGTCTACTCAGTTGATTATTCGAGATTATAGAGTCCTTCCAGTTGCATCACTACCTGTGTGTGCTTATCACTATTCCGAGCTAATTTCAAAACCATGGGTTGTACGACTATGCTAAGGCCCTATGGTACAGCCGAGACGTTCACAACGCCTAGTGGTCTACCTCAGGTTCCACCAGAAGCAGCCGCAGAACTTTGTGCAAGTCCATCAGCTGACGAGGTGAGGGAGCCATTGTCTTCAATGAAACGTCGTTCGGATTCCGGGCCAAACGCGCTGGCCGTTGAGTCTTATTTATTCTTTTGGGATGAAATTGATGCCACGCTCACTTCATTAACTTGCCACTGCTTTCACTTCCCGGATAGCTTTCAAAAAAAAAAATTTCACTTCCCGGATAGCTTTCACGATGGTGGTAAGGTGTTAACACTTGAGCATAACCAATCGTCAGTTCACCCAGAAGAGTGGAGACGAATTACGCTTCTCAACGTCAATTACAAAATATTTGCAGCAATTCTCACTTGGCGCTATTAGGAAATCAACAGGCGTGCTCGATTCTTTGAACAGAAATTCATAGTCTATTCTTTGTTACACGTGACAACATTGCGTACATGATATCGAGATCTCCATATGGGCTCTTGGTTTCACTCGATTAGGAAACGGCATTTGATCGCCTCGAGCACAGCTACATATTAAGCGTAATTGCGGAATTTGTCTTCTCACAAAGTTTTATTGCACTTCTCAAAAATGCATACAGAAATTATATTATTTCTGGATGGCTATGAAAGTCTCTTTTCTTGTTACTCGCAGTGTTCGCCAAAGGCGTCCTCTATCTTCGCTACTTTTTTTGCTTTGTCTCGAACCATTCGTACGCTCACTACTTCACAATTCATACATGCGATGCCTTCCACTACCTGAAAGTGGTACGGTGAAATTCAAAGCTTTTGCCGATGACATCACCTTGTACTTGAAGAACGAGGACAGTCTACCCCGTAGCCTACGGCCTTTTTTCGAATAAGGAACCATTTCTCGCGAAGCGCTAAATTTGTCGAAATGTCGATATTTCTTTATTAGTTCATCAGACACATACCTAGGTTTTGGGATCTTTTTTATTTAAAAAAAGCAGCTCTATTTGCATTTCGGGACTGGATTACACTTGTGATGGCATATGAACCTCTACTTGGGCTTCAGTACTCGAAGGGGGACTCGCTTGCTGGATTCCGTGCCGACCATGCTCTCGCGATCTCCGACATCAGCGTAGCTCTGGCCTACTGGGCTCGCCTTACGTCATCTCCTGACGCCGACGACCTTCGATGACAGTGTAGCTCTGACCGACTGGACTTGCTCTACGCCATCTACTGACGTCGACAAGAGCTCTCGCAAGTAGTGCCCTGTTCTTGAACTCCTGTGACCCTGTTTCCATCATCGTATCTCTTCTGCCCCCTCGATTTGTCGTCACTCTTTCTGGCTTACCTTCTCACGCCTCTTTCTCTTGTCTACACCTTTTTCCTACCCTTTTTATCCTTCCTCACCCCCATTCCTTGTGAGCTACTGTTGAGGTGTCGCTCGCTGAAGCAGACAGTTACAGGGCTCACTTTTCTCTTCCTTTCTCTCTTAGAACCACTTATAGTAGTACTAGAAGATGTAAAACGTCTCGCCCGGGTAGTGTAAGAGTACAATTTACGACTATTGGAGAGAGGTACTCGGCACAGACTGTATTTTGCGGTCGGGATACGGTACATTTCATATGCTGTACAGCCAACATTACGAATAACTAGGTCTCTACAATCAATCTGAGCTCATTTTTCTGGTCGGGTAGAACGAAGCTATAGTTCCGTGCTGCGCTTGGGCAACCACGCAACAGTGAAGGATTTACGTTTCCATCCCTGTCTGTTCGCTGCCGGCTGCTTGCTCTGTGATTCCTACTTTGCTTATTACACAGTGAACAGTGTCGAGCGCTTGATTTTGCCTGCTATTTCCGAGGCACTAAGATACGCTATTTTTAACGGAACCAAGACTTGATGCCTCACCGAAAGTTCTTAACGTACCTGTTTTTTACTCCACGGCTGTAGCATTCGATCGCCGCGCACAGCAGGTTTGTCCTAATGTTGGCGTACTAGAAAGCCATGTTGTACATATAACAACGGCTTTGCGGCTCCCTCTGGTTCCACCAGCCCGTATAGAACGTTCTGGGCGTGTCTCGTGGAGCACTATAACGGCATTCTTTCTTTCTGGCCATCTCCGTGGCTTCATGTAGCGTCTGGGATGGAGAGTGCTCCCAACACGAGACAAACTGGGAAGGTGAAGTATGATGCCATCTTCCGCTTGCCCGAATCACCCCTTAAAGGAATCAAACCAGCATCTGCTACAGCATTGCGTTATTTCAACTGTATTTTGGAGAGCCGTAAACGCTGGCTTCCATGATATAGGAGTATTTCGTTTCTCATGTTCGCTCATTGCTCGCGCAGTCGGTTCGCTGACCTTCTGATTGCTTAGGGTGCTTTTTGTTTGTGATGTAACAGGTCTGAGGCTGTTGCAGCTGGTCACCGTCGCCGTGCTTTGTTTCCAATTTGGCAATGATTATAAACTGAAGTTTTATCTTTCTTGTCGGAGGAATTGTTTTTCCTTGATAAAGGGGAATTCCAACGGCCATGGTCCTGTCGTTTGCTGTCGGTGGTCAACGAACGTGTAAGGCTTGTTTTTCGTCTAGCCGGGTTCTTGTAGTCAGGTAACTAGATAGCAGTTGTCGCTTGTATATAATATAAATGGTTTGCTTTTTCATTTATGCGTGCATCCATATCCGTAGCTGTTGTTGCATCGAAAAATTCCATGCCACCAGATTGTAATTATGTAACTAGCTCCATCATACCATCTGATGCACACATATACGTTCATTACCATGATGTTATGTTTATAGTGTGTATACACCGGCCTGTAAGTTGCGTAAAATGAATCTTGCATAAGTTAAAAGAAGTTTGTGCTCGTAGTGGCACGTGTTTCAGACATTCCGAGGACTTGGACATTTTTGTGACAATGTTTCCTGTACACAGTGCTTACTCGTTGTCTGCACGTTCAGACACCATGTACAATTGTCACTTACGTATCACACCAACAATGGACGTACCTATTGATACCTGGCCATATGATCCTTGTTGTCAGCAAGTTTTGGCAAAGCTTTTATATAGAATGCAATGAAGTGGGAACATAATTAAAATCCACTGACGTAAATTGGCAGGTACGAATGTCCATGGCTTGGCTTTGAAGGTGTCGCCGCAAATTTAAAATTCGAAATTAATTTCACCTAATTTGACGAGATTACAAGGTGGACAAGAAGTGCAGCTGCAGACGTCCCGGAGTGAAAACTGTCAGGGGCACCTCCTAACAAAATATAAATGGGGGTGTACAGGAAACTAGGCGAACAGTGAGTAATTTATTTTATTTAAATTCTATAGCTTTGGTAATAAAGGGTAAAGTATTCATGAATAATAAAAAATAAAAAAAGCCAATTATGACAGTCAAAAACGTAAATAATAAAGTAATTTTAACGAAGTCAGAGAGAAGAAATCACAAAAATTATTTCACACAAGGAATAGTGGCACGAACAGCTACACATCTGAACAAGTATCGAAATTTGCAGAAGTGAAACACTTGGAAGTGGCAACAGCACATTGCGAAGAAGTAGGATAGACAAAATCTACTGAATTATGTGTCTAACAAAGTGTTAATTAAATGTTTCTTAGTTCTACGTTTGAATGAGAATAATGAAGATGACATTATATTCGATGGCAATGAACTCCAAATTGAATTGCCTAAAAAAGCAACATAAATTGTTCATAATTAGTTCTAACTTTAGGAAGGAGTAGATTAAGTCGCTTTGAAAATCTTGTATTATTGTTATTGATGAAGCTGGAGCAAGTAAAACCTGAAATATTGAGATCGGAATTGATGCGACAAAACATTAGTAGAGACACATTATAATGGAATAACATGCGCTAAGGTAGAACATATACACAACGGAATATGCAGGCAGAAGAAGATTTATCATATTGAAGTGTAACCAATCGTAATGCCTGCTTTTGCAAGATTTCTAGATGATGAAGATGTGTGCATTATGTATTACCGCAGGATGAAAGGCAGTATGATAGGTGACTGTGTATGCACGCAATATATAAGGACATGAGAATGTCCATATAAAAAAATTGCGAGTTTTTAGAATAATGTGAATGCCAAATGCGATCTTTATAATTAGTGATTGTGTATGATAGTGAAACTTCAGATTGTCATCTAGGACAACATCGAGAAGTTTTGTCGCCGTGGATCTTGAAATCTTATTATTTAAAGAAACTGCAATAGGTTGAATCAGCAGATTTTTTTGGCGAATGAAATAGCATAAATGTTGCCTTAGATGGGCTAATTATCAGCTTGTTTTTTGCACACCATGAATGAACACTAGCTATCTCAGCGTTCAGTTTATTCTGCAATGAGCCAGGATTGTTATCAGATACGAAGACGGTGTTGTCATCGGCGTAATTTAGACAATGTGCATGTGTTGCACATTGTCTACTTTGAAACTTAAAACCTATTTCACGAAATTTAACGAGATTTCAATGTGGACAAGAACTGCAACTTCAGAGGTCCGGGAGTGAGAACAGTCAGGGGACCTCCTAACAAAACATAAATGGGGGTGTACAGGAAACTAGGTGAACAGTGAGTCAATTAATTACCACTTCCAAGTGTTTCACTTTTGCCCATTTTGATACTTGTTCGCATGTGTAGCTGTGGCAAATCATTGATGAGTATTAGGCATAAAGGTGGTCCGAATATTGATCCTTGTGCAACACCTACAGTTATACTTTTTAATGAGGAGAGAACACCATCCACTTGGAATCTGTAAAATCTGTCTTTTAACTAACAACGAAAAAATTTCAAAGGTGGTCCAGAATTGCC
Source organism: Rhipicephalus annulatus (assembly GCA_013436015.1). Classification (NCBI taxonomy): domain Eukaryota; kingdom Metazoa; phylum Arthropoda; class Arachnida; order Ixodida; family Ixodidae; genus Rhipicephalus; species Rhipicephalus annulatus. The sequence continues at coordinate 241,740 of WOVY01000509.1, forward strand.
ATAAACTTCAAGTTTGTTTAAAAGGATATGATGATCGGTGGAATCAAATGTTTTGGTGAAGTCAATGAAGGGAGATCCGACTAAAAGGCTTTGGTCTATGGCTAGTTTAACCTTTGCAACAAATATAAGAAGAGCTAATTCAGAAGACACATTCTCGCGAAAGCCGAATTGGTTATGAGTGAAAAGATTATTCTTGGGCAAGTATTTACTTAGGCGATCGTGTATTATATTTTTCTATCACTTTGCTGAGGAAAGGCAAAATGCAAATAGGACGATAAATACTCATGCACTTGTGGTCACTTTTTAAATACTGAGAATATTTTACTCGTTTTGAGTCTACTAGGAAAGATCACATCTTAAAATAGTTTCTTTATTACATGTGCTAACGCAGGCTAGATCTCTTTAGACACAAGTTTAATGTTTGAGGGGTTTATAATATCTGGACCGGTTGAGTCAGGCTAGTTGATGCTAACGCATACTTCTTCCGGCGTCGTTAGAAATAGGTAGAAAGAATGAGGACGGCGCGGAAAAGTGAGTGGCATTGAATTAGGCTGATCACTGTCTGTGAAGCTGAAATGATCACTGAAAGCATTAACATTATCTCTAGGGTCATTAATGATAGCAGAATTGTGGTTTACACGTGATTTGCGGTATCTGATTGTACTGATGTTCAAGAATTCTTTAATTACTTGCCAGTTCTGTCTAGTCTCGCTTCCGTTTCTTTTAATTTTCTTTTCGTCATACATATGCTTGGCATCTATTAAAGTGGCCGTTAGAATATTTGAGAACGTGTTAAAGTGCGACCGCAAAGCATTAATAAAGAGCTGGGCTTTAAGCTTCTTGCGAAGATTATCTCTCCTTTTATATATCGCAATAAAGAATCACCGATCCAGGGCTTTTTTGGCGATCTAAACCATCGAGTGATAGTTGTGTTACTTGTGCATAAATTGGAGCATTGTGATATTTCTTCGAAAAAAAAACATTCAAAAGCATAAACCCTACATTGTTCTTCAAGAACGTTAGTCTAGTCAATCGCACGAATTGTACGTATGAATTTCTTGGAGTTCGTATCGTACGTATGAATTTCTTACATACTTTTCTGACTGAAAACGTAATGAATGACCTATGCAAAGAAGAACATGGTAATGGTCTCTTGCGGCATATTCCACTATTCAAGTTGTGCTAAGATCTGCAGGCAAGCTGGCAAGCAGTTGGTCAATTAAAGTATTCGGGCCACCTATCTGACAACTAGTTGGGACAGAAATTAGTGATGAGAGACCACAGCTAAGGTAAGTGCGTAAGTACTCGGAACATGAATGGTTGTTAGGGTGAATAATATTGTTATTATCACAACATATGCCATATCTTTGTTTTCATCACCTAGTATGTTAAAAATGCTCGAATTCCTTACAGAACTGAATGTATGAGGATGACGGTGAACGATAGATGCACGCAATGATGATGTTACGTTGAGAAGGGAGCTGCAGGCTATTACTGTCAACTTCTAATTATACTGATTCGCACAGACACTGACGAAAAACAAGGTCATCACGACGTTTATATCATAATATTGATTTTATAAAATGGCTGAATTACCGCTACGATAACCTTCGCGGTGACAATAGTCAGGCGTGTAAACAGAAAGACCGTATAAATTTCCGTCATGGCATGATAAACACGTTTCAGATAGGCATACGAAAGAAAATTCATGATACAAAATAGAAAGAAGAGTGATGAGATCATCATAATGCTTAAGAACACTGCGTATGTTTAAATGCAATAAGGATAAAGTCTGTTGTTTGTTCTTAAGCAGAGTTTTCGCTTCATCAAGAGTAAAGACAGGTTCATTCATGGTGATTCAGAAATTATTAATTCAAGCAGAGAACGTATATATTTTCCTACTTGAATACTGACAGATCATTCACGCTAGATATGCGATGAACACGGGTATCTTCAGACTTTTTGGCCTTGATAGTACAGTTGTCGTTCCACAAAAACTTCCAACCCTTAGACTTCTTCAGATCTAGCGCCTGCGCAAAGAGCCGCTTGTTGTGGGGTGTGAGGTGATCATTCACAAATATAGATGTCGCTGGCTTCTGTTTTAGCCCTATCGCAGTTGTTGTGAGCCTTCACCGGCGAGCTTTGGAAGCGAAGTCAGCTTTTTTTTTCGGAGCAGAAGTGCTCTATATTGTTTGTTCCTTGCTTCGCAGGTTCGTGTTGAACAATGTCAATGTCACCAGCAGTGACTGGGCATCCAATCTTGTCACCCAAAGCCTGCATAATTTCCAAAACAAATTTTGACTTCCATTTTTGGAATGCTTTTAATATCTACAGTATTTTGGCGCAAATACTGCTCAAGGACAGGTGCTTGTTGTGTAAGGCTCTGGTTACTGTCAAATTTTTGTCTTTCAAGGATTTGTTTTCTTAGCAAATGGCTCTCGCTTCTTTTTTTATAGACACTAAGACTTTGGCGCATTTCTGTGACTTCGGAAGGGAGAAGTTCAAGCTTTTCTGACAACTCAGATTTGGTTAGCATCTCTCAGAAATACACAGATCAATGCACACAAGATATGAGAAAATATGGCAGCAGGATAGCGGCGGGAACTTCTGAGCTATATAGAAAAATTTTAATGGCACTAACCTGTACAAAATACAGAAGATAATTATGGCAGTCCTTAAGCCGCGACCACTGCTGCCAAAGTCCAGTCACCTGATTACAGAATTTGCATCAACTTCTGCTTAAGAGCTGTTTTTGTTGTTAGGACGCTTTTTAGCTCTTCGTATTTTCACGCGATAGCATTAGAGAGCTTGTGTCGCAGTAATTCTGCCCTCGGCTACGGCACTGTTGGTTGTAAGTGAAAAATCGTTCGTGCGCGTAAAATTGAGAGAGAAGTAAATAAAATAAAGAATATAGTTATTCCATATAGTTATCTAATAAACCATATAGACCATATGGACCATATATTTATAAGTAAACCATATAGTTAATATAGACGCGCCCCTCTGTGGTGGTCTAATGGCTAAGGTACTCGGCTGGTGACCCGCAGGTCGCGGGATCGAATCCTGGCGGCAGTGGCTGCATTTCCGATGGAAGCGTAAATGTTGTAGACCCGTTTGCTCAGATTTGGGTGCAAGTTAAATAACCCCATGTGGTCAAAATTTCCGGAGCCCTCCACTACGGCATCTCCTATAGTCACGCAATGGTAATGTTGAGTGTCCTATAGACACTCCACATTAAATACATTATTAGAGACACCGTAGTGGAGGGCTCCAGAAGTTTAGTCCACCTGGTGTTATTTAACGTCCACCTATATGTCAGTATATACAGGTCTATGGAATTTTTACCTACATCGAAAATGCAGCCGCCGCAGCTGGGATTCAATCCCGTGACATCCGGGTCAGCAACTTTAGCCACTAGACCAACGCGGCGGGCAACGCGCCTGCATTAAGCGCGCTTATTGCGCGTGTCGCGCGCCATATGCAGGGGCAGGAGCGCCTACTGAGTACATGAACGATTATCTATTTACACAATTGGTGCATATTTGAAAGTCGCACTTTTGCCTGGCACAAAGTGGATTTCTATAAGGAAAATTCAGTATTTTAGTAGAAGGCTGCTGAAATCGCGAGTGAAACCATTGGAGAAAGCAGTGGATTGTTTGATTCTTCTAACGAACAAACTCTTTAAAAAGAAGATAATGCAGCTTCGCAGAAACAAATGGAGGCCATATTCACAACATTATTGATTGGTGACTTCATTAGAAAACGGAGCTATGCTTTGGCCAGTGTATGTTGAGTTAAGGCAAATCGTAGTTTCTGTTGTACTAGGAGTGCTCCTTCCTTTTCGTTCGCCGATCGATGTTATTAGATTTCTAATAAATAAGGTCGTGGGCTTTCGAGCATTCACTTGTTCGTGCTGTCAGTAGTTGATATTCAAAGCAGATATATGCACGCACACTATACACACGCCCTCAATGCATGGAATTCATATATATACACACGAACATACGTACACTTACGCTACCCAGGCACCCTCTTCATGAGCACGTTTGAGTGCGTGTGTATACACACATGCGAAATAGAGAATGATCGGGCGAAGGGGTACGGCAGCTTAATTTCAGAATGGGCAGCACTAGGACTTTTGCAGCAAACTAGCATAAGCAAAAATTGCGCTCACGCTTGCACCGCAGCAAATTGTCTTACGGAGAGCGAGAGAGAGAATAAAGTGGGGGAAAGGCAAGGAGGTGTACCAGAAATTGTAGCATCTCGTTTGCTACCCTGCACTAGAATAGGGGAAAGAAAGATGAGAAAGAAAGTGAAAAGAAAAGTAGACGAGTGAAAAAAGTTAAAGCAGGCGTGCTATAGCCTTTATATATTCAATAGACCACTACCACGCGAAAAGTTCAACAGAGCCTTGACTGATTGTCTGTGCGCGATCATACCGTGTCGGCTTTCGAGTAGTGACCGTTCTGAGAAAGTTATGTCGTCAAGGCGGACTAACAAAGCAGGTAGTGGCAGTCTGTGCGAACAAATTTCCTTAAGCGCTTGCTTATACAGGGTGTGTCAGGAAATGTGTCCAATATTACTGAAAAATCACAGGAAGGAGGCCCCCGCTGGCTACTTGTGGTGTTCTTTTTACATTCACAGAAGACATCTACAGATGTATACAAACAATATTTACAGCAGTAATAACAGAAATCAAGACAATTACCTTTTTAACCAGTGGAAATAGGTGATCGACTCCAATAGGAGAATTAAAGTACTTCCTACGAATAGTGCACAGTGGCTCTGAAATTTTGGAACGGTGGCCAGTGGTATTTACCGCGAAGTGATGAGCTCTGACCAATTTAGCTTGCGAAAGCAAAACCGACGCCCCAAATAGCGTATCTGCCATTCACTTCGACAACGCCCTCAATTATGACGCTGTTTCTCTCGCCGTTATCAACCATTAATTTAGACACTTCGATTCGTGGTCACTTATTGACGCTCACTTAATCTTTCGCCAAATGCGAGGAAAATAGTGTCGTCATTGAAGGCGTTGTCGAAGTGAATGGTAGGAGTGCTGTTTGGGGCGTTGGTTTCAGTTTCGCTATCTAAATTGGCAATAATTCGTCACTCCTACGTGATGACAACGGCCACTTTTCCAAAATGTAAAAGCAGCTGGTGACACTTCGCAGGAAGTACTTTACTTTTGCTATTGAACTCGATCAGCTAAACTAACTGGTTAAAAATTTTATTGTCCTAATTTTTGTATTTACTGTCGTAATAATTGTTTGCACACATCTGAAGATGCCTTCTGCCAAAGTAAAGAAACCATTGCAGGAAGCCCGCAGGAGTCTCATTTCTGTGATCTTTGAGCAATGTTGGACAAATTTGTTGAAAAAACTGTATAAACAGAACTACAGTTCTCAACCATAGAAGCCGAAATGTGGATAATAGTGCACATATGCCAAATAATGGTGACCTCACCGAAGAGAGTTCGGTCGTCGTGTGCAAATGAACCAGAACAACCTACCGTACACTGTGAAAATATTACTCCGAGGTAGGAGCAAAACGCTTGTCCTCTAGTGTCTCCCCTATTCGGAGCAATTTTCGCTCCGGACATCCGGGGCAAACTTTTTGCTCCGGCTCGCCGGAGGAATCGCGTGGTGCACCCGGACTATTTTTACCAGATGTTTCACTCCGGCCGACCAGAGGAATTGCGTGGCGCCTCCGGAGTATTTTTTACTAGCATTTTCCTCCGGCTGGCCAGAGTGATTGCGTGGCATCTCCGGGGAATTTTTCGTGGGTTTTGCACTCCGGCTATCTGGAGCTTTTGTGTGGTACCTCCCGAGTATTTTACAAATGTACTTACTTCATCCAGACATACTTTCAGTGAAGTGGATCAGTACTTCTTTAAGGTGTTCGCTCTGCTGTTTAATTTTTGTATGGTGATGGTTTCACGCATTGGTTAGATGAATCAAGTCTCAAGTATCATGCAAGCACTGCAGAGTTACTGTGTATTCTTTTCCACAGACCTCTATTAGATGAAATTCTATATACCACCTGAGTTCTTCTTCTTTGATTTATTCAAAGTATCCTGCCATATCTGGATAATTTCCCAGCATTTGTGAAAAGAAGCCAAGAATAAACAAACATGTGAAAAGCCACCAAAAACAAAACACAATAAGACAGATCACAAGAAATCAACAGTCAAGTTTGAAGTGCTGCGCTTCAAAATGAAGCCCATAATGCTGCAAAACGATGCACGACAAACAAAAGCGCGACCACCGGGAACAACCCTTCACCATCCCCGAAGGACCATCGATCAAATTCATTGTCGAAGCAAGGTTGAGTTAATCGCTTCCTGCATAGTTTAGCAAAAAATAATTTTGCATGAGAACTGCAAATCATGTGAGAGGCACGGAAACTGAGAACACACAGACATTCAATAAATCCTATACAGCCTATCAGTCTATCAGAACAACCAACTTCCAAAGCTGACCCCCCCCCCCTACACACACAAACAAAGCCGTGGATGAGCGTTCAATGTCAAGAAGCACATCCGTTGTAATCTGGTGTGAGACAGCCGCAACATGGTAAAAAGACACCTAGCTGACGCGAACAAAGCTCAAAGCTGGCCAAAGTTTTGTATATATTTCTAATCGACAGCGCTGCCTTTGCTGAAACATTAAAAAGGATTTTTTGACTAAAATAATCATATTTAGGAACTCTCGTAGACGGCATCAGGAATGCATTTCGTGATCATTTCTTAATTTTAGCACATAACAATGCTGATTATTACAGTCGCACTTCAGTGCGTGCTAATCGTCATACTTACAGTTTTCATCGTTGCGGCCTGTCTTTAAAGAAAGCGTAGCTTCATCTCCTTTGAAAAATAATTTTTGTGATAAGTTGACTTTGTTTTCTTTTAATTTGCACTGTCCGTTCTGTCTTGATACGTGTCGTTGTGAACATCTTTCGAAGTAGTTATTGTATGAGCATGCATTTCTGCAAGACGAACAGCTTTAAGTACAAGAAATAAAGAAAACTTCACAAGGACGTAGCAAAATATAAGCAAAAAAGGCACAATCATTGCGCCACCTAGGCCAACTGAATTTTCACAGAAATTAAAAAAGGTCGACCAGTTTACCCAACATAAATTCCCATTCTAACGTGCGGATGGGAACAGGCCAGCGTTCTTCCATTACCCAGGTCAAAACTGCGTCTCAACACTGTTTTCACTCCCGTCTTCTGCCAAAAAAATGCATTCGCAGCCACGGCAGCACAACTGAAAGGAAACAAACATGCAGCAACAGGATAGTTATCTCTCCCATCATCAACACAGGAATACGGCTAGTTTTTTTTTCGAAAGGGTGCCTTCTTCTTTCGCTTGTTATTTCACTACAATGTTGCCTCCGTCTTCGAATGTTGAGCCGGGCTGTCATATGCGTTGACATCATCCCCCCCCCCCTGCCACTTCTTTCACAAAAACGTCGAGCCCAACACGACTCGTCCTGCCAAACAACTGCCCTTCTTTTTTTTGCATTCATCGTTTCCAGTATCGTCAGTTATTTTCCCCCCTCTCTTTTCCTGAAAGCACCATGTCCTCCAAGGAGTCCAGTATACGTCTAGAATAATGTCCCAGATACCACTTATCCAAACGAAATAACTTTTTTACCAGTATGAGTGCGTGTATGCCTTCTAAACACCTGTACCAAACGCATTGCCCGACCTGAATTCACTACAATAAAAACAATTGACACTGATTTCAGTTATTCAAGCTTTATTAGTTCAGCATACATCAAAATACTTCTCACGCAGTGGTAGACCTCAACCTGGCGTTTAATTGATTGATATGTGGAGTTTAACGTCCCAAACCCACCCAATGATTCTGAGAGACACTGTAGTGGAGGACTTCGGAAATTTCTAGCACCTGGGGTTTTTTAACGTGCGCCCAAATCCGAGCACACGGCCTACAACATTTCCCCCTCCATCGGAAATGCAGCCACCGCAGCCCGGATTCGATCCCGTGACCTGCGCGTCAGCAGCAGAGTACCTTAGCCACTAGACCACGGTGGCGGGGCAACCTGGCGTTTATTAATATAGAAAACGCACAAATGTTACCGTTTTCTGTGAACCGACAATACCAAAAATATCTTTTATCCCTTAACTTTACCTATAACAGTTCTTAACGTTTGCCTAAATCAACCTAAAACTGTGCTCATTTTCGTTTTCGCATATTTAGTCAGCGCTAGAAACATAGCAGTCACTTGATCAATTTACGAAAGTCATTATGGCGTAAATGTAGTGCAAAAAAGGACGAGGACAAGCAAGTGAATAACCACAAGCGCTTGTGGTGTTCACTTTCTTTATTTTGTGTTTTTTAAGCTACATTCACGCCATAATGAATCAGTACCAACACGCTCACCTTTCTATCAAAGTTATGTTAAGAAATAAAAAAAGGTAGTCCAAACAATGCATTATCATAATTCCACTGACTTTTGTCTGACGTCTTGTAAAATTAGCCAATATTGATCACATGTTTGGTTTGTCAACCCAACATTATCCAATCTAAGCACTACTTGACAAGAAAAACGCAGGTAATTCAAGGAAAGCTCACTCACCACTGTTTTGCCGCACCAGCTACCGCTGGGTATCTCAACGTTCGCGGGATCCCAATGTGCCGTTCTTTGCCAGGAACCGTCAAACGATTACCGTTCGCACAACTTCCTTCTATCGATGATAGATAACCTTTGTTGCTGTTTGTAGTCGCTTGTGATACCCAGAAGCTGCGTAGAACAATTTCCTTTTTTTTCGAACACCGCCAATGCTCCGCACAATCCTCTCTGCACCGTCTTGGTCTGCATCATGTTGATTTGTAAAGAACAATGACCGCCAGGTGGCGAGGCTGCCTACCTCACTACTCCAAAAGCCAACGAAAAACCGCTGAGCGATGCTCCGGAGCGATCGCACAGCATCCGCCGGAGCGATTGCGGAGCAACCAATCCAGTATAATCAGGAAATTGGCCCCCTTTTCTTCCGGTTTCCTTCGTTTGTCACCCACCCGAGGAAAACGGTGGGAAACGAATGTATACGCTCCGGTTCACTCCGGCTTGAGTGACGTCACCGCAGCAGAGCGGAAGCATCATCCCCCAATTTCTCCCAGCTGAGTATATTTTTGTTCACAGTGTAGGGTTGGACACCTTCTTCCCAATGCACGACTTTCTGATTTGCGAAGTTCTCCGTCATGCGTCGTTGGCGACTTTCGGGAATTGTTTGAACGGAACATTGGTATCTTTCCATCCCAACGCCACGCATTGCAGTACACTACAATGGTCTTTGGACATCACTTTTTTCTTTTTCGGGCTGGTGCATGCGGCGTGGAAGAACGAAAGAAACTATGCGGCCGTTTCTCAACGCAGCCAACGTGTTAACAGATCTTGTCCAAGGTTGGCTCTTCTAGGGCAATTCCCAGATGCAGCCGTTAGGTGGCGAGCACTCATTTGGAGTGGGGAAGGGAATTGCAAGCAGACCCCCGAAATCAATATCTGGCGCACGATGAGAACCTGTGCAAAAGCTGGATCAATAAATGTGGCATATATTACACACGTGTTCACTTTTTTAGTGTACTGGTGTTTGGAAGCTGCAGCTTGTTTTCTCACTACTACTTGTGAAAGTCTCGGCTTGAAATGCGTACTATCTTGCAGTGTGGCTGCAGATAAGTCGAGATCGCTGTTCGTTTTACCTACCTCTTTGATTTCATAGAGTCTTTCATGACACAGTAGTACACAGAATTTCACTTCGTGGTAGTAGATGCTATGGCTATGACAAGTTAACTTAAACAAAAGCATGTGTGTTCAAAGAAAGCTGGCACGTTTCTCTGCTATATGAAAATAAAGAAACAGTACCACATCTAACAAACACAATCTTGCTTATCACGAGAACAATTACGTGCTTGGTGAAGCTTTGCTGCAAGTGCTCATCACCTTTGCAATTTCTTAATTGAAGAAGCTCATTGAACATGTTTGCAAAGGCTAATGCAATTGAGTGCAGCGTTGTGAGCTTTCGAGAATCTTTTTGAAAACTTCAGTAAGGTGAACAGAGTTATTAGAAGAGAACATTTCTGAGTGTAGTTCGTATACCATCTTACAAGGGACAACAAAAGACATTGTAGCCTCGCAGGCTCAAGGCTGCTGGTCGCTCCGATACATTTTGTCCACAAATTTTTCATATTTTAAAGTGTCCATCTTCTCAGGATACGTTTGATTCTCCTGCACCAGTGAGAGCATATTCACGGACGTGCAAGAGAAATCAAGAAATTGTACGGCACGAGTTCAGCAGTGCAGGCACAGTACATCACAAGTAAATGGCAAGGTGCCTACAAGGTGGAAGCCTTATTTCTGTTCGGTAATTTAATGGGGCGCAAACATGGCGGCCAAACGCACCAGTTTAGTGGAGGTGAGTACGGTACCTACGTCTAAAGGCCGCTTCGTCTGCTCAGCTGTTTGTGCGGCTGCACCAAGCTGTGGTCGCCAGGGGACATGCTGGAAAATTATGAACAAGTGCTTGTGCTGTACCTCTCCTGCACCTTTGGAAACGAATGGCGCCGTTCAAGGGTTACTATTGCTGCACCAGTGAAACTATTAGCACTGTGCGGCATCTCATAAATTGGATCACGTGGTGCAGGCGAATCAAAGCGAACCTTCAGCACACGAGCATTTGGCATTTCAACCCCATTGAAATGCGGCCACTGTGGCTGAGATCAAACCTGTGTCGTGGAGCTCAGCATTGCCCACATAGCATAACTAATGCAGAGAGGTAGAGTTTCACTTGCAACTTTATTGAGAAGTAGATTCTATAACACGGTAGACAGCTAATGCGTTTGCCCGATCAAGAACACCCAAAGAAAAGATGAGGCTAAAACATTCACAAATACAGCATTGCAACTATGAGGTTCGAGGTGACGTTGTAGCGGACGTTCAAGTGCTTCTACGTGCTTGCAGAGTGAACATTCGGCGGTAGTCAGATGTGAATCTAAGAGTAACAAAAAGTGCAAGGGCAAGAGCTCGGAACACCAAACAAGAAGTGTGAAAAAAACAGATGGCATTGTTTTACAATGCTAGATCTGTTTACAAGAGAATGTTTGAAAAGAGTTTGGTCACGTATTGTTTCTACACCTAAAGGCAGATTATTCCAGTCGACTGAGGTTTTCAGAAGAAATGAGTTTGAGCACGAGACACTGTTAGAAATTGAGACCTTGGCTTTATGCCAATGATCCCTACGAGCAGATGTGAATGGTGGTGAGTTAATGACGAGTGATCGCAAGTGATATGCAAGCTCGCTTACCGCGAATATCAAGAAATTGGATGTTAAGTAGAGCGTTCATTAGTGTGACGCTTCCTTTACAGTGATAGTTTATAAGTATAATAGGGACAGAGTGATTTTGTACTGCTTCGATCGCGTCAATTATTATGAATTCTTTGCGGATCCAAAACCAATTACGCAGATGCTAGCTGAGGATGAATGTACGTAGTGTGGAGCAGTAGTTTTAGTGAAGAGGGGGCGAGAAAAGTATTTCTTTTTGATGTATCCCAGGTACGGTTACTTTGGGATAATATGGGTTCAACGTGATGTTTCTATGAGAAATCATTAGTTATGAGGTCACCAAGGTAACAATATAACGGAACGAATTCAAGAGTGAAGTTGATAATTACATATGTTTAGCACGCTGTCTTGAAGCATTAAATAGCACGCATTTGCATTTATTAGTATTTAGCTCCATGCGCCGAACGACGCACCAGTCGTGGACGTGGTTCAGAACGGACGGTACATTAGTAACGTCATAGGTAGCAGTTATTCTGCGATATATGACACAGTCGCCTGCAAGTAAACTAATTTGGGAAGAAATGTTATTAGCTAAGTCGTTTATATAAATTAAAATCACAAAAGGACCCATAACACACCCCTAATGAATGCCGAATTCAACAGGGGCCATGTCAGACACGCTATCATTGATGGCGACTAATTGAAGCAGAGACAAAAGAAACCCTCCAAGCCAGTTAATGATTTCGGGGTCTACGCTTAGTACGCTTACTTCATACAAAAGAAGCAGATGGTTTACTTTATCAAAAGCTTTACAGATGTCAAATAAGCGCAATCCATGGGAAAGCCAGAGTCAGGGTAAGTGTGCAGGTCATGAGTAAATAAAAGCAGCTGTGTTCCCCAAGAGGAAGATTTGCGAGCCCGTGTTGAAGGTTAGAAAATAAATTACTATCTTCAATAAAGGTAACTACTCGGGTGAAAATGATGCGCTACATTATTTTGCATGATATTGAAGTTAAGGATATTGGTCAATATTTAGGAGGACTATGAGTTTCACGGGATTTAAATATTTGCACAACCATTTCTATCTTCTAGTCTTGAGGTATTGAGGCAGACTCGAGTGATTGTGAAAATAATATATTTTAGATGATGGACTAATACTCAACACTATTCGAAAAAAAAATGAATTGATACCACCGGCTCAACAAGACGAGCTAGGCTTTATGTTTTTAATTATTTTTTATGCCAGCGGACTGATAAAAAGTAGGGTTCGTTGGAGGAAAATTAGAAGAGGTCACTCGTTGAAATTCCTCACGGAGCCTCGAGGAGCATAATGACTGGATGAATGTATTACTATAAATGATTGCGGATTCTTAACTGCATGCAGGATCCTTAGTAGGTATGGTTAGGAGCGGTACGCAGCTGTTTCCATGTCAGGTAGGTGAAAAGGCTGTGGCAGAAAAAAAAAGTGTATGATTTAAGGGACGCTAACTTGGTCACACTAAAGCGAAAGCGCACTAATATTTATGTAATGCTTCTGAAGTGCGACTGTTCACATGTCAGTTAGGCGAGAAGGCTGTGGCAGAAAGAAAAAGTGTTTGATTTAAGGGACGCTTACTTGGTCACACTAAAGCGAAAGCACACTCATATTTATGTAATGCTTCTGAAGTGCGACTGTCGTAAACTAGCAACTCGTAGATATTTTTGTACTGAGATATGCGCCACTTCCTAAGCCACATGCGAGGTGACAGTGATGAATTTACATTCTTTCTTGACAACGACCTAGTTTGTAATACCTGGTAATAAAATTTGAGAATTCTCTATTGAGTCAATGACTCGCTCTCACGTGTAGCTACGCTGCAAGTTACGCACTTTTCTCGGTGACACAAGATGACACCTTAAAAAGATTAATATTGCATTGTGCCGCCGCCATGTGACGCCTTCGCAGTCATTGGCAAAAACACTACATATGTTGAAATGAACAGCTGGCCCAGCCAGCAACCATCCTTAAAAAAATTGAAGTTGTTTTTTTTTGTTTACTCACTGGTCCGTTGTTCTCGGTCTTAAAACGGGTGTTAATAGGATGAAAGATTCAACAGCCACTTTGTTCCTCTAAAGTCAGCTGATTGCGCTTCGCGAAAGCATTTGAAAGCGTCAAAATAAGCAGAACAAAAAAGAGTGCGGTGGCCGGCAGTGGCTCGAAATATTTACAGCAAAGCGAAACAGCCAGATACCCATCCGAACGCAACGTGAGCCGTTACCTGCTGATGCTACCGTTGGCCGCCGTATATTTGAAATGAGGATAATGATGCCGATAGACTGCTGATAAATATAAGTCAGGTGGACCAAAACCTATTACAAAATAATGATGAGGCAGCACATGGCTAGGCAAAACTACTTGGTATAGCAGCAATTTCTTTTTATTTTAGGTGTAGCGTTAAGCCGAGATGTAGCAAAAGTACGATTCATAGTTGGAACACAATTGATTTATATGTGGGGTTTGACGTCCTATAACCATCATATGCTTATGAGAGACGCTGTAGTAGAGGACTCCAGAAATTTTGACCACTTGGGTCGGAGTTTCAACAAAATCATTTTGAAGTATTTGTGGAGACGCATGGCGTCACAGAAGAGATGCACAAACGGGCATAATCTAACAGCTGGCTAATTTCTCGAATAGCTTCTTTTAATAACCCTCAGATATGCAGAATCTGGTCAAAATGTTATTGTTCTTTCTTTTTGACTAAATTGCTCGTATACCTGAGATTATTAGGTGAACTTTTGCAAGCAAAAAACCAGTTGGTAGATTGCGCCTTTTTGTGTGTCTTTTCTGTGTTCCCCTATGCCTGTGCAAATATTTCAAGGTGCAAAGTTGTAGTATTCAAATGTGTTCGGAACAAAATTTGGCTTTGAGGAGGGTGCCCCTAAAAGAAGGTGCAATGGCGCAAATGGCGGCCACCATGCGATCATAATGCAGGGGTCAGTAGATCCACTTTGGGTCTTTGAAGGTGCAATGCACCGCTGTTTATTTTATCATGCTGTACGGTAGTGTGTAGAACTTGAGAGTTTCCGGGTCCTGCCGTTTTCGTCTTCAAGACAAGGGCACACAGGCGCATCGCAGCAATGCAGCGAGAACCCGCCGCCATCGAGCACGATTCTACCTGAAATTTGAAATAAGTAGAGCGCCTCGATGCGCTCGATCGCTTCCGCTTCGTTCAGGGTGGACACAAGTGCGTCGTCTGCTACAGTGGTTGCCATACCTTGGCCGACTCTTCAGTGCGCACCCTTCAAGCGCGCGACTTCGCAGCCCTTTGCTCTCGAGTAAACGCACTTTGTACTCAAATCGCCTTCACGAACGCAACAATGTTCGCGGATAATGCTAGTTCTGACATTGTAGTACGCTTAGCAACAAGTAATTGTTTCGCGCCTAAAAGTGTTGCAGAACTTAATGACCCTCAATGGTGGCGCGGCCACTAAGCTGCTGGCTGTGGCTGAGTGGTGCGCGGTCTCAGACATCACTATTCGCTTTTATACTTTGTGGATGGACATATTCGTGTGTGGTAATACCAAGTTTATAAATAACTCCCGCGAACTTGCGGCCTGGGTCTACGCCACCTCCAAGGAGGACCGAAGACCCACACTGTCTTTACGCCGCCTCACGGGCTTGCTGAATGGCCTCGTCGATGCTGGAGGTTGGAGCTACGCTGCACAGACATCCACTGCGCCGAAGTCTCATCTAGTGGAACTGAATTTTCTTCCGTGAAGTGTGAGTACAGCGAGTTCAGTGAAGTGTGAGTACAGCTGCACAGTTTGCAAGTATTATCTGGATAGACATTTGGGTATATTCTCTTGAAATGAATGGGGTTAGGGAAGGTCTGGGCTTGTAATTACCACCAGTCTACCACTTCGGATCAGTTGAGTTTGTGCCCTGGTGGACTATAACGTCAAGATTGTTATGAAAGTTTCTAGTGTCGCAGTATTGGGTCAATCTATCCTTCTTTGTCCAGCCCTCCATGAGATGCCCCTCCTCTGAAGAGGACCTTGCTATGCGGGCGCGGAACGTTAGACCTCGCGCTACGCCATGGACCTCCCCATTGAGGTTTGGAACAGGAGTGTCGAGGGACTTGTGAGCGGGGAACCATATAATATGCAGTTCTTCCTTCTCATTGGAGGTTACATACATTGCGTTGGTATAAAAAATAGCCATGGTCTTTGGAGAAATTATACCTTGTGCAAAATTTCTGACCACTGTCTGCGAACCACTTCGGATAAATCAACAATTAGGGTAAACATATATCTACGGCTAGTGTCACTTCTTCCGCAACCTCAGGGTGTCTGCTGCGTACACTGCATGAGCTGACCAGTTGTTCGTCAGTATTGAAGACCGCTGCAGCGAAGGCACGTAAATCCGCGTATTCTGCCGTGTGTGTGTCTTTTTTACTTCACAAATGGTTAGCTTTATCTAGGCAAGTTCGAGTTACGAAACACTGTAAATTAAAAAAAACCGCAATGAAAAGGTATGATTCTCGGGACTGTCAAAATGAAAAGTGCTCCAATAATGCACCTACCATTACGGCAAAGAATATATGCTTTATTGTACATCTTTCATTATTCCAGCTCGAATTCTAAAAATTTGACATAGAGTATTCAGACACACAATATAAACGACGCCATCTTCTTTAATATGAGCACGCAGCGCATACAGCGAAGCAAACGAATGAGCCAAATATAAAAATGTAAAACAGCACCCACAGGTTCAACGGTTAGAGTAGATATGGTGTGATGATAAACTAGAACGAAATATATATTGGTACACGACATTTCAGTCTCATACAGAAATGCGGCCTCGCTCAGGCACGATCTGGTTTTATACCAGCTAGCTCAGCTATTAGCTGATAGGTCCATATGTACCAATCACATTGTAACCCGTTTTAGGAGAGCTTGTATATAACCATGCATATGCAAATTAGGTTTTGTACAGCTGTAGGAAGGTCATCGTATGGTCTTATTACCGCAGTCGATCATTTTGAAGCAATACCAGAAACCCCGGCGGGCGGAAGAAGCACTATGACAAACGTCTGCAGGTTGAGTGCGCTGGCTGTTCCATTGCCAGCTTTAGGTGGTGCCGAGGGAGCATCCAACAAAATAAAATGTCGCCGATTTTGACAACAAATAAATCTCATAAATACTAGACATGACCAAACGCACTTACATGTATCTCTACTACGCATAAAGTACGAAAAGAATAGGTGTATATTTGTGAATAATATTGAGTCAGTGCATACATATTCCTAAATGAATGTATGCGGCACGTAACAGTTTAGCAGCATGTGATTATCGCATGCCGATACATGCAGTAGAACGTACTGTTGCGAGCAGTATGAGTTGGAACATCCAACTTCAAACGTAACGCATTTCTTTGCGTACTCCAGGCACTTTGAACATCTATCTATCTATCTATCTATCTATCTATCTATCTATCTATCTATCTATCTATCTATCTATCTATCTATCTATCTATCTATCTATCTATCTATCTATCTATCTATCTATCTATCTATCTATCTATCTATCTATCTATCTATCTATCTAGCTATCTATCTATCTATCTATCTATCTATTTATCTATCTATCTATCTATCTATCTATCTATCTATCTATCTATCTATCTATCTATCTATCTATCTATCTATCTATCTATCTATCTATCTATCTATCTATCTTGGTGCTCTCGAGATCACCCCCTTCACTTGGTATAAACCATAATAGGAGTGTAAGATATTTTTACCAACACGACTCGCTGGTCATGACTTGAATAAATCACAATCCTATTACGTATATCATCAAACAATTCCCGAAAAGCAGTGGCTTATACCCGGGGCTAGGTATGTGCCACTGTCATGCAGTTATGTGCCACATTTTTTTTTTTTTAAGGATAGAAAAAAAATCTCGGCCCGCACCAAAAACATACAGGAGGCAACGCCAAATAGAAAAGAAAAATAAACAGGGCAGAAGCAAGTGAAATTTGGAAGGGGGAGGTTGTGCAGGAGAAGAGCACTCCACCCCAGTCAAACCAAGAAATAAAAAGTACTAAGTTTTGTGCACAACATTGATCTTGTTTCTAAGATATTTGACCGAGTTAATCTTCAGTGATGAATCTTGCGATGCGTAGAGCTTAATGGGGCTGTCTTGGAGATCTTGCTTTCCAGTCATTTGAAAGAGTAGTTGTTGCCTGTTGATTTAAAGTACTCTTCCTAAATGAGTGATATGCAAAACTAAAACACTTTTGATTACTGCGCACCTCTTCCCACCCCGTTAGTGTCAAGTTGGTTTGCATACTGTTTTCATTAGTTTTTTCTAGTAGCAGATGTGGTGTAGGTGCGTAGAGCTTTCCAATTAATTGTACTTGAGCCATAATCCTTGTTATTATTGGCAACCTGTGCAATTAGCATAAAGCACGAATACGGCGTGTATTTCCCTTCCTATATTTAGGAAGTTAGTGATGTCTGCCGTCGAATGAGAGGCATCATAATGCGTCTCGTTCGATGGCAGGCATCACTAACTTCGCACCTATTCAGTGATCGCTGGGGCTGCTCTGGGGGTCAAATATAATCGCAGTGTCACTGGGAGGCATGCGAAGTGTTTAAAACGAAACTGAAGAACACTGAAATAACCTGCAACCTTCCTCGTCTACCCTTCTACTACACGCCTGCGCACATGGTCGAATATCTCGACGCAAAACTACTCGCTGAAAGAAAAGCCAATTTTAAAAACATTATTACGGGAAACTTTCAGATTCAAGAAAGTTATTAAAAACCTGTGACCAAAATAATTAGGTAATTAAGTCTAGCTAAATGGTTCTCGTGATCTCTGCAGTTAGCTGGCTTTGTTGCACGTGTCTTACGGCCACCAGCTGTTTGCGATCAGCAAACCACATTACTAAATTAAGCGGCGCTTAAAATGTGATGACCTAGTTGGTAATGCCGCGAAGATCATTGCGCAGTCGTATTTATGGTGAGCACTATGCTGATTTGAAGCACCACCTGTTCCTTCGCTGAAGTGTGTGCGAGAAACAAGCGGAAGACAAAGCAGACTTCCTACTTAAACTCATGATGAAAAAGCGAGCTTCTTCCACTAAGTCGTTTTTTTTACGCGCAACCAGAAAGCACGGAAATGCTTACACGAATGCGATAGATGCTTAAGTACAGCGTTTTTCCTCAGCCCATCTCTAAAAAATTTCCTCCCAACGTGGTGGCTGTGACAATGCCGCCGAACTAGTAGTAACCCTCGTCTGATAGGGATCGTATTTTCCTCGTCCAGTAAACGTATATAAACGGCACAGCACACGGCGACCAGGCATACGTTGTCGACTAGCTCGTAGAATAAGCAGCCCTCTAAAGCCATGAACGCCCTGGTGAGGATCTGAAGCTTCGTTGTGACATCACTAGAGCGTAAAATTGTTGACATGCTTTTGATTGCAATATTGATTACTTTGGTTAACAAAGCAAGTAGACTAACCCTAAACATGCGTAGTTTTTATGTTACCGATAATAGCTCCAGAAATAATCCTCGCAGAGTGGAGCCCAATCGTTCTGCAACAGTTAAATCGTGCTAAAATAAGTAATGTAAAAAGCTTCAATGCTTTATTAGCGTGGTTTATACAGTTTGCATCAAGTTCACTGACACGCAGACAAAAAAAAGCCTAAACTGAGATGTCACTGAAAAGAAGAAAACGGGATTTTGAAAGTTAGTACTCTAGTTTTTGTCATAAAGCCTTCCTAAAAATTTTATTATGAAAAGCATCTTATGCTTCAAAATGCAGGCCTCAGGGATCACGATTGTGAAATAGCTTCACCTGCTCATATTGTTGGATTGCAAATGGCTATCAGGGAATTTCGCTCTCTACCAGCCAAGTTGGTGCTTTTTGCGAATGACTTGTCATATAATTATAAGGAGGTAATTTAAACTCTTGCAATAAGAAGTTTCGTTTTTCGATGAAAAAGAAAATACTCGAATGTGAGAATGATCTCATTGTTCTTGCACCACATTTTGCAGCAAAACATTCATGCACAGTTTTTTACGCATTGCATTACAATAAGCCTATGAGAAAAAAAATTGATTTTACTATGCATCATGGTTGTAAAAAAATAAACTAGTCAAACGCTCCAATTAAAGTCTACGTCAAGATTAGAATGCTTCTGCTAAGCGTGAGATCGATCTATAGTTTCCTTTACTCTATTTCTACTATTAAGTGAACATTAGTACTGGTTACAGTACTACTCATTTAAACAACGCATTTTTTCAAGGGTTTGTTTGACAGGCCATTGCCAATTCGCGAGCCACAAAGACTTGTTTGACTATGAGACACTGTGCTACTACTAATTCTGCTGTATATTTTTGTTGATGAATGTCGCGAATGCGAAGCGAGAGGCAAGAAATAACCTTGGTGCCGTAGTTGCGGTCCCGCTGTAGAAGTTCCATTCTTCAAGCTCCATTGTTCTTCAAATGTCTAACAGCACTATCACAAGGTATAATTGAAAAACGTTTGCTGCTCACCATGCACGCCGAGAAAAGGCTACCAATGTCACCGAGGCACTCGCTTTTTAGGCAATAAGGTACAAGATTCGCAACCGATTAAGCCAGTGGGGGCCTATGTGCATCAAGCTGACGCACCGGGGGACAACAACAGACCATGCGGGCAAGCAGGGAGGGCTGCTTTGAAGGTAGAGATAACTAATATGGTGAATTTGCAATACTCGTATACAAAAGCACATTTTGAATTATGCTTATTTACTGCACGCACGTCACAAGGCTGCGGTGACGTAAACAGCATACGTTACTAAAAAAAAAGTCTTTCGACTGTGACTCTTGGTGCTGAACGTTCATAGTCAGCTCACAAATACTGATACCACGATTTCTCACCGAGAGATGCAGAAAGCTGTTCCCGTGTCCATCCATTAGTCGAGCAGTATTCACCAGTTAGTTAATGAGGGCGGAGTGTTACGACTTCATTCCAAAGACCTTATAGTACAGTCTCACACGCTGCTGCTGCCCGTCAGCTGCGGTTACCAACTCTTGTATTAGTGCATAAAAACCCTCCTTCATGTCGCTGGTTCATCAATATATAATCAAGCCTGCTTACCTACATTGTCTAGCATAAATCCTGTTGTCACTAAAGTACCTGGTTTGCTTTATTTTACGCAGAGCACCATCCTCGTCTTCCCTGCCTTGGTCGCCTGTACCGTTGCTGGTGGACTCTTCGGTGGTTACGGCCTAGGTGGCCTTGGATACGGTGGATATGGCCTTGGCTACGGGGGCTACGGCCTAGGTGGTCTCGGATACGGTGGATATGGCCTTGGCTATGGCGGCTACGGTGGAGGTTTGGGATACGGTGGTGGTGCGGGTGTTGGTGGCGTAGGCATCGGCAGCAGCGTCGCTCTGCTCAGCGGTGGACCTCCATTTGCGAAAGCCGTGGCTGGACCAGCCTTCGTCGTTCGAACGGTTCACCACGTGAACAAAGTGAGCGGCGGAGGCGCTCTTCTCGCTCACTCTGGCCTCGGCGGTGGATACGGAGGTGGCTACGGATATGGTGGTGGATATGGAGGCTACGGATACGGCGGCGGCTACGGGTATGGTGGTGGATATGGAGGTTACGGATACGGCAGCGGCTACGGATATGGCAGTGGATATAGATACAAGGGCTGAAAAATTAGTTTCAATGTATTTATTTGTTAGGTAATTACAAGTTCTTACAATAGTTTTATACCCCAAGACAGCAAGTTCATCAGCCCCTGTGACCATGGCCAGGAGTGACTCACAAAACTTTGTCCAACACTCCTGATGTGTTTTTTCACGGAACATCTTTGAATTACGGAATACATAGCACGTCAGTTCTCAGACGAAATAAAAGAACTGTTTATACAAAGTTACATTTTGTGTGTCTAATTCTTGAAAAACAATTATCAATTTTGGTTTGTTTGTTTAATTCGTTTTTATAATCTATTTATTCATTCATATACTTATTTACTTTCAATACCACAATGTTTCTGAGAGAAGAAGCTGCAGGTGAGAAAAGGGCGTGTATAGAAAAGCAGCTCTTGTATGAGACGTTAGCATATGGCTGTGAAGATTCAAGCCCTCCTTTGGTGGTACTGTCTTTCCAGCACAGGTCATCGAAAATTTCTGGGGTCACTCAGACTCACCTGTGAATTATTTTTGGCGCTTAGAGCTCACTCGGACAAGTATTCACCAAAATTTTACTGAACCGGACTCACTCTGACTTACACTCACGAAAATTTTCTTCGGCTGGACTCAATCGGAGTCAAGCTCACCAAATAACACTACTCAGCCGCGCCTACTCAAACTCAGACTTGCGGCTCAATACTAGTCTGAATGAGTCCAATTGAGTCGACTCATAAGGGAGTCCGCCCTCATATGCATTCGAGTCTCCGAATCTTCGAGTAAAAATTTTGGAGGCGTGGGAGACAGCGTAGTTCTGTCAGTTGGTTTGAAAAGACCTGTTCTCATGAGATGGAACCTCAAAAGCACGTCGCTTGACGAGAAAAAACACGTACTTTCACTTACTAGCACCAGTGAGCCATGCAAGTTGTTACGAGGGATAAATTAAAAAAAAGAATTGTTGTAGACACGCTTTTGCTATGAAATTAAAACCACTTTGGATCAAAGGCTACGAAAGGCTTTATCAGCTTCAGCGGAACTTCCGCGAGAAGTGCCACAACTGTTACGAGTACGTTATGCAGCAAGAGGAAATGCTGCGAATACCTGGTAGGCAGCTCGTGGCCGTAATATTGAAAACTGATTTTGTTAGTTCTCGCTGCCGACTCCTCCCCACTTCATCTTTTTTTTCTGTGAAGGTTTGGCAACCTTGTTTTTCGGCCATAATCCGTAAAAATTACAAGTCTAACTTTTCTTGCACTAAGAGGTGCTTTCCCTTGGCCAATATACTTGTGAATATTAAGTTGATTTCATATGAAGTGTGAAAGTAACGCATATAACCGTATTCACACAGCCGGAAAACGGCTATTTGTACTGAAATGACGCCCTAAACTTGCTCCACCAGATATTTTGCATGCAGATTATACAACGCTCATTTAATCTTCAGTGGAATATACTTGGCCTTTGACGTTCCCTTTCACCCAGCAGTATGAAAAATACAGACGGCACAAAGAAAAGCCACTTCTTGAGGGCGCCATAGGGTGTGTCGTACTTTTTCTCGTGTCCCTGTTTTCGCAATGCATATATAAAAAAAAGGCATACAGTCGGTGACAATGCCTCACTGCAGGATTTCTTCGACTACAGCAGTCCATTAACGGGGCAACATACTTCTAAAGAAGGCTGCGTTTTGGATAACATGAACAGGGTAGGGTCGTCACGACAATTAGCTTGTGAATTAGTTTGTAGCAGCACTTCAGCCTGCAGTTTTTAAGAATGTCTCTTTCTACCGTAAAACACGTGCGACAAACAAGAGAAATAAAAACTGAATTTATGTCTTAGACACATTATGGAGATGCAAGCTGCACTGAAGCGCCTACGTGATTGCGATAGATTCAGGAGAATGACTTTTTCATTTTTTCGGAAGTTTTCTTCTTACGCCTACCTGGTGACTGAGACATTGCCTTCGAACTAGTAATGCTCGTTCGATTGGGGAGTGTCTATCTTGTGCCGTACGAATGTAGAAATGACACAGAACAGAGTTCAAGGCATACGCTTCCAGCTAGAACGGAAAACAAGCCGGTATCTGAAGCGACGCATGCCCTGGTGAGAAAGTCAAGTTTTGCTGAGATCATAAGAGTGAGTGCAGAAATCATTCGGTTGTTTTCTGACAGCAAGGACAATTGTGAGAACAAACAGGAGAGTTGGATCAATCCTAAGCAGGCTTAGTAACTTATAATACTTCTCGTAGCCGACAGAATGCACTCCCAAACTAAGTTCTGTGAAGCGCATTTTAGGTTTCTGCAAGCGGGGAGAACGAGTGTGCATGGGTCTTGTTTAACCCCATTAGCAGTTACTTATGACTACGACAAGAAAATTGAGATAAATGCTGTATTTAACGAAACAGTGGCAAGCCACATCGATATCCCTGGTGTCTACGTATATGTTTTATTCGCTAGCATTTACGCAATGTTCGCAACTGTAACTGAGCGCTCACGCCTAGCAGCCGCGCCTGGCCACGGCGCTAACAGGGCGCTAACCTTGAAAGGTGACATGTGACCATATTTCGCGTGTTGAGACGCGGCCGCATAGTGACGCATAGTTCCTTTAGTTTCACCATGCCGCACACACGAGCCCGAAATAGATGAAAGCGATGTCCAGACACCATGGCAATGTGTCGCATTGCGTGTCATCGTGGTGGAAAAAGAACAACGTATCGTTCTGTCACTTCCTGACGGATGCAGAAGACGCGTGACTGGGAACGGCAAAATTCGAAACCTAGGCATTGGAAAGAAGGTGACCGACACTACGGTAGTTTGTTCTAGTCAATTCGCTCGAGACGCCGTAATGTTCCTCCGTGAGTATACCCTCACTTAGGTTACTTGCATTCTTATGAATGAATATTTGATCTTCTCCACGCGTGTACTCCATAATGTGCTGTGTTTATCTCTCTTCCATCCCTTCCGTCTCTGTTCTCTATATCTTTCATCTCCGCCATTCTCCTCCCACGCACAGGGGGGAAAACCGGCTGCCTATTGGCTGGTTAGCATCCCTGTTGTTCTTTCCTATTTTCCTTCCTTCCTTCTGGCTTCTCAACGCACGGAGTATAGATTAGTTTGTATAAGCCACGCTTCAAGAAATTGGGTGTGCGTTACTTGGGTGACTGCATTTTTCGCATATGCTTGTTTTATATGCCAGTCGTAGTGCTCCCATTATCAATTGAAGCTGCTGTAATCCTTCCCTCTGAATATGTTTGATTTCGGAAACGTGCGTGCGAAGGTCGAGCGTGCATAGCGTGCGCGTATGTATGTCCGGCCGTATATACAGCATGTCGGTGCATTCGTAGCGTGGGTGCATACATCTGCTTTGAATTTCATCTACTGCCAGCACGAACATGTGAGTGTTAGGAAGAACATGACCTTGAAGCTTAATAAGATATCCGGATCAGTGAACGGAAAGAAAGGAACACTCCTATTGCAATCGAAACTACGATTTGCGTTATCTCAAGATACACTGGCCCGGGTATAGCTTAGTCATGTACAAATGAATGGCTTGCGTATTCAAATTTTTACGGCACAACGGTACTCACTGGGATAGTAACCGGCAGCACGAGTTGCAGCGTAGTTACCTTGAAACTGATAAGGCCTTGTTGTAGCAGTGTAGCAACGCAGCGCAAAAGTGCACTTCCTTTTGGACAGACTCGTACACATGAGTAGTTGCCATCTTCAACCACGGGCTCACTACACGGGAGTCTTCAACTTGAAGTAAATATGATGCCGTTCACCAAAGAACCTAGCTGTTGTAGACCAGTGTTGCCAGCCCATGGAGAGTGTTGTGGAGTTGTGAATTGCAAGGAGTTCTATATCGCCAGCGATTGCTTTCCATTTGATGATAACAGTCCAACGGGGTGGGGCTTGTATTTGTTTATCACAGTACCCTTAGCGCAATAAGGCATTACAGAGGGGAGGGGGGGTTCACCAGTACATGATCGGCAAAGGCTGTTGTAGTAAAGTTCGGTTAATCCTTAGTGGCCCTCGAGTAGCGTGAGCACCTATACTCCCACCCCCTTTCCTTTTTCAGTTAAGTTTCCCTCGAGCTAAAGGCGCATAAATAATTACGGGTCCCCGTATCTTAAGATCCGATGATTTTAGAACATGTGGCCTAGTCATTCATGGTTGTGCACTAGAGGAAACGGTATATTCAGCAATGTTAAATGTGAAACACTTATTCGCGTAGTGCAAGAGCTATTGACGTATATCTACGTATTTATCTATCTCATCTAGCCGCTTACGGCTGGGTGCTCTCGTAATCACCCCCCTTAAGGGGCCCTGCAACGCTATTTGAGCACGTATTTATCATCGGTTCTTCTGGTGGTGTGGAACGCACCAATATCGTTACGCAAATGGCAACGCCGAAATCTACGCTGTTATATTTCTGATTCACGGGACAAACTACTTTGATTTCAGACTACGGCTACACACATCGGCTATTTGAGTTATGGGAAGTAACGTAATGTGGTGTGACGTGACGACAAGGACTATTCACTTTTCATTGGCTTGACGCGACAAATAGCGTACTATATTCATATGGTAGTAGCTAGGCTATACGAGTGAATGCTTAAAACAGCTAAAACATTTTTACAGTTTCTCAGAAAAAAATCATTCCAGTTTTTAAATCACGTATTTTCAGAACAACGATCACAACACTAAAGGCTGGTTCACACCGGCAACTAGCAGTGGTCGCGCGACCATTCGCGACTCGCGACAAAAAAGCGACTGATGTTCACATCGGCAGAGGCTGCATGTGAGCGACTGGAAGTCGCAAAATCGGAGAGTTACGTCCGGATCTCGTTATCGGCGAGAACTCTGGAGACCGGCACTGATCAGCTAATCGCAGCGAGCAGAGTGAGCGGAGCAAACCAAGCGCCACATTCATTGTTCTCGTCCGTTCTCGTACAGCGTTCCCAAGAGAGTCAAGGAGTTCAGTTCAAGCGGAGAACAAAAGATTGTCCTGATGTCGGAGCGCAGCGCTGGCAGCACAGGTGCCTCCAAAGAAAAAAAGGCAGATCCCACGTACCGTGGGAATTGATGATATCCGAAGCAAGAATGAGACATGTTGATATGTCACTTTAAAATCAGCGCAAGGTTACGAGGTGAAGGTAAGTGATGCCGTACATAACTTCCGTGTCATGATTGTCATGTTTGAATCTGTCGTTTACCTTCGTCATCTATTCACGTCCCGTGATACCAAATTTAGTATGTGTGGAGCTAACGAAACGGCCGCGAGCACGCCATGAGCGTGGTATGTCGTCATGTTCTTAAGTGACACGCGTTTCAGGATTATCATGTTTGCACCAATCATATATTTCGCATCTATGGACGTCTCGTAACACGAAATTCGTTATATGTGAGCCTAGCAAAACGGCTGCGAGCGCATCATGAAGGGTCCAATATATTCCAACGTAGCGTTGAATGGCGCGCATGCTGGGCACAACGAAGCTACGTTAGCGCAACGCGAGCGCTGTTTACTCTGACGCGAGGTGCGATCAGCGTCCGTCGGCGTGGCCCGACGGCAACCGCCGGAAAATGCGACATGCTGCATTTCGTACCGATGCCTTTCCCACGAAACACTGGATCTGCCTCTTTTCGTGACGGAGGGACGCCGGACGCGCTGAAACGCACGTGCGTCAAATAAGTGCAGCGCGGCGCTTGCCTGCGAGTATACGGCAGGACTGGCACCTTGCGTGGCAACGCTGGCGGGACGCGACGAAATGAACGCCGTTGAGCACGCGCACCGCGTCACGCCGAAATCGATTGGCGCCTTGACTGTGCATGTAGTCATGTTCTCACATGACACGCATCTCATGATTATTATGTTTGCACCAGTCACATACCTTCGTCATCCATTGGCGTTTCGTAACACCAAATTTGGCATATGTGAAGCTAGCGAAACAGCCGCGAGTGCATCATCAGTGTGGCATTTAGTCGTGTTGTTACATGGCACGCATGTCGTGATTATCATGTTAGCGTCTGTTGCTCGTGTTCCCCATGCAATCTTGCCATAGCGTAACAGTTTCGCAACATGCCATCTGAACTAGACCACCGCAAGAGCTGCTGGACCATCAAATGATTAGTCAAAAACGTTTTTCAAAGAGTAATGTTATGGCATACCAAGTTTCGTTTCGATACCATTATCGAAACGGCCGGGAGAGCTAAAAGTCATAGGCAGCTAGATAGATAGATAGATAGATAGATAGATAGATAGATAGATAGATAGATAGATCATATAAAACGATCATATAAAACAATAACTGATCAAGTTTTAGTCCCTATTTTTACTACATGACTTTGAGGTGGACCGTCTGCATCCAAAAAACAGCTGCCGCAACGAATACCGAATCAGTGACTTCAGAATTCTAACTCGCAATGACAGTGCTATCACGACGGCTGATATGTGCTAGCCACCAAGTCGAAACATACTCAAAAGGGACTTATCAATATAATATTTGGGCACTCCGTTAAAGGGATTAGTATGCTGTATACTTCATAACTTTTCTATTGAATTCAAAAGGGTCTGCAAATAATACTGAGGGATTACCTTCATTTCATTATTCATTTATGATTTTATTGATGCTTGCGTTAAATGTGAGGAAGTTTTGGTAGGGTTTTAGTTAGATATAAAATACAAATATAAAATTGGGTATTCAATCAAAGAAAGTTAGAACCCATCTGATTGCTGATCATGAATGCGTGCAGAATAATATTCCAATAGGTTTCGAAAAATAGGGCAGCCATTTGAAGACAGGCATACACTTCCACAGCTTTTGTTTCAAACAAATTATTTAAGCCAAGCATTAGGCACAGTTTCATTCGAGCGTGAAATCATTTCGGGTTGAACAAAGTGATGTTAGATGCGCGACCTTCTGCTATACATCCCTCACTTCAAATACTTACGAAGCAGCGATGGAAGGCAATTTCGCAGGTAACACGGCAGCGCCGGCGCCTCCACGAGCAGGCTCGCTTTTCTTTTACTGTTGTTCTCCCCATCTATGGCGTCTATAAAGTCAATAGCGTATCCTTACACATTAAATATCAGTGAAATCTTAGCAATGTTGTCAAACACTAGCGCTCGACGACGAGCTCGCGTGCAAACTGCATAGGTGACAGTGGTAACTCGCCATACTATAGGCGTATCGCAATGCTCACGGCCTATAGGTGGCGTACCGTGCAATCCAAGATGGGTGAAAAATGATGATCAACCAGCACACTTGCATAGGAAAAGATAAGACGCACTGACATAACTGCTGTATGTTCGCTACCTCATTTCTTGTCGCTTTGAGAAAAGTGATGGTGCCAGCTGATCGACCTTGTGAAACAACACGTTGCGTAATCCTGAGCGTGCTGCAGAAAGCTGGGTGACCTCGAATTGACGTAAGAACTATCACGGATTTGCTGCAGTAGTGGGTCATAGCGAGTAGCGCTCCTTCGCGGCTGCACGGGATCCAATGTTTAACCTAGCAATATGATTTGCGAACACACTAAGCCGTCGTCATTACTTGCACTGTAACAACCATGGAGTTGCTTCTTCAAAAAAAAAAACGGAAGCACTTAACTTCACATTAAGTAGCGCTTCTGTCACAGCCATGATCGGACTCTAACTGTGTGCAACAGGTTCCATCAGCTCGATCGCTACAAAGATGTCGAAACTAATACACGCGCACGCTTTTCGCTACATTGAAATTTTGATAATTCGTTGAACCACAACGTCGTTCGGGCGGTACTGATGAAGTTCAGGAGAAGTTAGGTGAGAGGCGTGGACTGTAGTCGTAAGTGCTCGTTTCACGGCTCTGACCATTTCGCTTCCCTGGCCAAACTCGAGCGTGTTGGTGGCTTGCGGCGGTTCGTAATATTCACTATAATTGGGCTACATGCAATTCACATAAAATTTTAGAGGCGAAGCATTCTATGAGCGAGCTTAATATGGAGGCGTCCACGCTCTACTGCGCATGCACATTCCTTCCCCCTCTCACACCTCTTCCTGCTCTCCCCATTTCACGCATCACTATGCCGACTCGAACGTCATGTGGATAGCGAGCTACATTGTTTTGTACCACTGCAGGTTTTCTCGCTCCCTTTAATCCAAGTGCCGGCTTAAACAATCTGCATGCCATTAAAACAATCTGAGCACGAAGGTATTTAATTTCATGTTTCGAACATTTACACCAAACGTCAACATAATTATTCTAAGCATCAATTCAATCAGGCCACGTGCCAGTGAGTTGAATTCAAGGGCCACCGGTGCTTAATCTAGTTGCCAATGACTGATTTAGGTGCCAGTCAGTTCAACACATGCACCAGAAACACATCATTTGCAACTTTACAGGAAGAACTTTCACTCGAATATACACTCAACACTTATGAAATGAAGCTCGCAGTGCTATTTATCCCGCACATTTTCGAAAAATTAAAAAAAGTGTAATAATTCTGTTTGCTGGTACTAAATGTATTTACTCATACAGTCTATGTTAGTCCTTGCTCCATCGCTCCTGCATTATTCCGGCTAACTATGTAGACTATAGCATATGCATAGTCTCGTGTCGTGTGCTCAGCAGAAGGCTTTCGGCTACTTATTTGCTGAAGCGTTCGCAGTCGTCTGCTCAGCCCGGCGAGAACGACGGAGAAATACAAAATTCATGCAATATTGAAATCATAAATAACCATTTACATGCACAGCTTGCATTTATATGGGTTCATGCGGAAATTAGTGTTTTCAGAAAACATCAAACGATACTTCTGTTTTCATGTAACCGATGACCCTAATGTTGCTGAAGCATGCTTGCTTGAGACGCGCGTGAATCCGGAGGGGAACATTTGCAAACGACAAAAGAGCTTGGCTTGAAGCCATGGCTGGACGCTAACGAGGACCACAATTTAAGGACCCAGACGAAACTCGCCGAAAAAACAGCAGATTATAGGTGGTGGACAGGGCTAATATTGTGGATGTCTACAGCCGTGGTGGTGACCTAAAAAGCTGGCTGAGATTCTAGACATGAACATAAAAACAGCAATATCGATTGCGGCTACCGACAGAGAAGCATCAAAGCATGGTGGGCATTCGAAAAGGAAGTTGGGAGATGACGTTGCCAGTACGCGAATTGTCGACGAAAACTGTACAATTACATAAAGGCAGAACATAAAGGAGGCCCTGGAGGGAGAAATGCCAGGAGTAACAATCTGTGCAAGCACAGTCGATTGCTTGCTGGATATCCTCAGCTATATATGCTCGGCGAAGCTAGTGACGCAGACTCCCACAAATGGCAACAGTGACAATGTCAAGCACTGTGGCATGTTGTACGCTCCATGTCTACTGTCTGACGGACCGTGTGCTTGCCGCTTCTACTTAGACAAGACAAACTATAATATCTGGTGTTCTAGGAACTTCGGCAGGGAAGCTAAAGGGCAATCAGCTCTGCACATGACCCCAACGACAAAGGGAGCGAGCTTGAACATTATTGCATGCATGTCTGCAAATGCGGTCATTCACTGGACTGCGGTGCACAAAGTTCACTGGGTTGTTTTCAACGATTTCCTCAGCGATGTTTACGCCCGCATAAAACGTGATGAGCCAAACACTGAAGCTCTACTCAAGTTTGATAACACACTTTCGCTCAAGCAGAATAGGCGGCTGGCTTTGGCAAACTCCCTGCACTCTATCAAGCGCTTGCCAGCGTTCAGTCCGTTCTTTAACTGCATAGAAGAAGCCTTCTCAAAATTCAAACCACACGTGAAGTCCTACGTGAGCAGACGTCGTTATTTAGTTTTAGTGGCCCCACAAGGCATGATGAAAAAAGAGCGCAGGCGTTCTTTGCTGCTGAATGCGGCTGCAGCAAATTCAGCACCAAAGTCAGCGTGTGGATTGCGCGGCCTTTGACTGGCGCCATTTCGCTTTCTTGCCGGCCGCGTTGCGTAAAAATGACTTTTGCACGTTGTTCTCCGAGGCCTAGGAGACAGTTCTGTTTCAATAAATACAGTAACCTCTGCCTACGTTGCATTTCTTCAATATTTTGGAGCAAGCACTCTTAATATATATATATATATATATATATAGTCTAGTAGATCCTCCGTGAGCGGTCACAACGTGGTTTATTTCGACGTTTCGGCCTAGAGTCTGGCCTTCATCAGGAATGTTAGTCCTTGCTCCATCGCTCCTGCCTCATCATATATATATATATATATATGTGTGTGTGTGTGTGTGTGTGGAGAGAGAGAAAAAGAGAGAGAGAGGGGACAGAACAACTATCTTAGTGATTGCACTGAATTCGCATGCTTCGAATGTGCGATGACAAGCATAGCGCCGCGTGAAAACTAACGCGTTAGGGAAAAAAAAGAGAGACCGAGGCCCAAGGACAACTTCGCGTTTTTATCATTTCGTTACGTCTGTGTTCGTTTCATAGTGTTGGTTAAGTACGTCGCCAAACTACCAAGCTAAACGAACAATCAGTACTGTTCGTATCATCGGACACACATATTTTTGTATGAATAAAAAAATCAGAGCCAACCTGAATGTAAAAGATCACTTTCATTGTCTCCATCGGGATGATCTGTTTATGTTTTATGTGTACTGCAGAACGAAAACTTAATAGAATTATTTTTTATCCCTCTACCCCTAATTTTTTCATCATGTAGCCGCCCTTGACCCATTGCTACCCACGGCCAGGTTTTTGATATTTTGGTATGCATTGCAACACTCAAATGAGCATAGTTCGTCCTTGACACTTCATCACCGGTCCCGATCATGCTATACTGCAGGGTGTGCCAAAGCCAAATCCAAATATGAGCTTTAGTGATGAGCACTTAATTTCATTGCGCTGTAAAGTATTCATTTTTATGTTCCTACTTTTTCTTTTCCATTAAAATAACAGCACTCGAAACAAACACTCATCTACAAACTTTTACATAGCAAAGTATAGGCGCTACAAACACTGCTCAAGTGAACTGCTCAAGTAATTTTGTTACACGAATACTAGCGGCGAATACCAAAAATAATGATTTAATCTAACTTCCGAATATTGTCTTTCATTTTGTAGGAACTTCATTTCAATCGGACTGCCGTTTTTACGCTCCGCGTATTCGGCTTTTTTTTGTACGAATTGCACTGACTGGCACTTGAAATAAAGTCGTTGGCATTTGGGGTAAACACGGTGGCACTTTGATTAAACTCACTGGCACGCGGACTAATTGAGTTGAACCTTAGATTAAATATGTTGGCGCTTGCACTGAATATTTGGCACATGGATTAAAGAGCTTGGCGCTCAGATTATTTCAGCAGTGCGCGGAATGTTTAAGCTCGCACTTAGAATAAAGTGAGTGGGTAAACCTGTAGAAGTGAGAAACTGCTTCTCAACTGAGTTCTCTGAACATTGCGAATAGTAAGCTGCTCGCGAGTAGTGTCATCGCAGCTTTCCGGAACCGAAAATTTGAAGTTTTGATAGTTTGCAAACACATTCCGTCGTCACTACTTGCGTCGTCTGGAACCAGGAATTCCTTTTCAAGAAAACAAAATCAATTGATGTCATATTAAATGGTGCTTCTGTCACAGCCGTGCTCAGATAAGCCCTACGCAATTCACTGCACTCAAATGTGACAGGTTCGAGCAGCGTGAATGAACATCAATACCGAAACAATACACACGTTGGCTTTTGGCAACGTCGAAATGGCGAAAATATGGTTAATGATTGATATGTGGGGTTAACCGTCCCAAAACTACCAAATGATAATGATAGACGCCGTTCTTACAGTGTTCATACAGATTGCTCAAAACTTATAAATACTGCAACGCAGGAACACGTTGTGGTTGCCAAACTGATATAACTACGTGTGCGCAATGTCAGTATTCACCCTTCAATTCTCCACGAAAATCGTGGTGGTGGTTGACGTAGCATAAAAAAAAGAAAAAGCATGCTATGAAGTGCCAGCATTGATATTGGCTTCCTTGAGTGGTAACAATTCTTCTTTTCATGTTTGGCAGGCGACAATCAGAAATGCCATTTACATCACCTTATGTGATTAGCTCCCATCTGCATGCAGAAATAGCGGCCGCACTTTGCTTCAATGATTCCACGGTTCCTTACGTTGTTCACCAAGTCATCTATCAGAACCCGTTTTGCGTTGCCACCATCCGCCATCAATTAGCACTTTCACCATCAATGGCTATTGTGCACACCAAAAGCAACTCAGAAAAACAACCCCCATCTTCCACCATATATTTCTTTTTTGCGCTTTCGCCATCATCAACGTTCTGTCTACCGTATCTTCAGTTTATGCGCCATAATTTCCAGAACAATCCCTATTATTTTTTTATTATTCACCAACAATCATGGTATCCACCAACCCAACATTTACCGCAATGAGCCCGTCGGTGCATTACGGCTTTATAGTTTTCTCATAAATTTGTCTGAGCCACTTTGTTGCTCATTACGCGATTGCAGCGTCGCTCTTGCATAATGTACATCATCATCATCATGAGTCTGACTACGCCCGCTGCAGGGTAAATTCCTCTTCCATATGATTCACCAATCAACCCGGTCTTGTGCTTTGTGTTGGGAACTTTTTAACTAAAACTTTTTAACCTCATCGGCCCACCTAACTTTCTGTCTTTTCTTCGTACGTTTGCCTTCTCTGGGAAACCAGGCAGTTACCCACATGGGCACCGGTTATTCGGCCTACGCGCTAAGTGCCCGGCCCATGTGCATTGCTTTTTCATGATTTTAACTATAATGCCCTTAACCCCCGGTGTGTTTCCACACACATTTTGCTCTCTTCTCGTCTCTTAAGGTTACACTTATTATTTTCCTTTATATCGCTCGCGGCGTCATCCTCAACTCAAGCTGAACCCTCTTTCTAAGCCTCCAGGTTTCTTCTCTGTGGACAAAAAGCGGCATGATGCAACTGTTGCAAACCTTCCTCTTTAAGGGATAGTGGAAGATTACCATTCATGATTTGAGAATGCTTGCCGAATGTGACCCACCCCATTCTTATTTTTTTAGGTATTTCAATCTCCTAGTTCGGCACCACGGTTACTATCTGTCCTAAGTAGACATATTCCTTTACAACTTACAGTGTCCCTGAACCTATTTCAACGTGCTGTTTCCGGCCAAGACCGTTGCATATTGCTTTAGTTCTATGCATCTTAATTTTCAGACCCACTTCCCTGCTTACCGTGTCCAGTTCAGTAACCATAATCTGTTGTGATTCGTCCCCTGCGTTACACAGCAAGTTAGTGACATCAGAAAATCACAGGTTACAAAGATACTCTTCATTAACTATTATCCCTCACACTTTCACATCTAAGGTCCTGAATACCTCCTGTAAACACGTAGTGAATAGTAATAGAGAGGTCGTGTCTCCCTGCCTCACACCTTTCTTTATTGGGATTCTGTCACATTCTCAATGCAGCACAATGATTGCTGTGGATCTGATGTATATTTTTTTCCTGTATATATATGTAGGGTTCACCTACGCCCTGATTAGAGTACCCCGATTACGCAGTGCCTGCAGTACTGCTGCTGTCTCGACTGAATTAAATGGCTTCTCATATATGAGCTACATGTGTGACCATGTCAAACCTGATGATCGGATAATCCTATCTGGTGATTTCAATTTGCCTGATGTTGACTGGCTAACAATGTCCCCCAAAATTCGTAATGACAAGGTAGGAGAGGCAATGCTTGATATTGCTTTTGCCTTTGACCTTACTCAAGTTGTTGAAGGCTTCACAAGAATTCAGGATAGCAGTAAGACTCTACTAGATCTTTTCTTCGTAAGCGGTAGCATTTTCGAGAACGCCACATCTCAAATCATGCCAGGAATTTCCGATCATCAGGCCGTCTTCCTTAGCCTCAGCAATGTTAAAGTCGACAAAGCTAACGAAGCTTCGTATTTTCGAAACTTTTCCAGAGCCGATGACGACGCTATAATAGACGTGCTTTCGTTTCATCAAGATAATTTCTCTCGCAGTGATGCGAATGTTCACAATCTTTGGGCTTCTTTTACGAAACTTGTACATGAATGTATTGAACAATTTGTGCCATTGATACGCAAGAAAAACAAACGTGTGAATGCCTGGATAAGTCGTTCTACTATACATTTGCATTTGTGTGGTGCTTTGCTTATGGATTGTGTTGCAGTGGGTGTACTCAGCCCTCTGGAAACGAGTATAATTTGATGGTGATTTCTATGTTTTTCTTACATTTCGTGTATACCAGTATAAATTTTGTTGTAACTTTGTTGTACCTTTATTTTACCTTCGAACTTGCTGTACCTTTCCTGCTTGGACCTTAAATGGTTCGCAGTATATGATAAATAAAATAAATAAATGAATAAATAAATAAATAGAAAATTAAAGAGGTTAAAGAAAAAAACGTCGATCTGTAGGCGACCGCGTAAACCTAGAATCCAAAATTTCAGATTTGTCTCACAAAGTTAAAACACAAGTTGCAGCTGACAAAGACAAATATTTTTCAGTTTCATTACCTAGTTTCATTACTAGTTCGCCGCAGAAGTTTTGGCAAGCAATTTCCCCATCTTATACTGATGTGGATGCTTTTACCATTAATGGTGTCCAAATTACTGATGCCACAAAAATTGCAAATGCATTCAATAGGCAGTTTCAGTCCTGCTTTACTAATGATGATGGCAAACTGCCTAATTTTGTGTCACCATTACCGCCGATGCCTGACATTACCGTAAGTGAAAAGGGAATTTTCAACATGCTCTTGAAACTTGATGTAAAAAAATCTGGTGGTGCTGACGAAATACCCAATGCCTTTCTCAAAAGGTACGCTGAATGGGTCGCGAAATATCTTTGCATTCTTTTTACAAAATCGTTGAAAGAAGGACAGCTGCCAATCGATTGGAGGACAGCCAAAGTGAAACCACTTCATAAAAAGGGTAAGAAAGTTGAAATTAGTAATTATAGGCCAATATCACTATTGTCAACAGTTTGTAACTTGCTCGAGCATATAGTTCATAATCATATTTCGGAAATTCTAACTGCTCATAATGCCCTATCCGAGTCTCAACATGGATTCAGAAGAGGCTACTCTACTTGTACCCAATTAGTTCAGACCGTTTACGATTTTGCATTGACAATTAATAATGGTGAGCAGACTGACGCAATTTTTATGGATTTTTCAAAGGCGTTTGATAAGGTTTCTCACAAAAAATTAATTTTCAAACTAGACAACATACTCAAAAACAAGCAGTTAACTAAATGGATTTTATCTTACCTTCATAGCCGGCAGCAATATGTTGTATTTAAAGATAAATGCTCTGAGAGGGTTTCTGTGGAATCTGGCGTCCCCCAGGGTTCGGTACTTGGGCCGCTTCTTTTTCTTTTATATATCAATGACATTGTGAATGACATACCCGTTAACATAAAACTCTATGCAGACGACTGCGTTATTTACTCCGAGGTAAAAAATTCTAATGACCAAATAAAGTTAAATGCCGCATTTCAAAAAGTTAAATCTTTGTGCGACAGTTGGCAGATGCCCATAAACTTTGAAAAAACCGTATTTATGCGCATTTCACACAAAAAAGAGCCCCTCTTGTTCCAATATTGCTGTAACAATATACACCTTGCTGAGGTGCAGTATTACAAGTATCTAGGGGTTTACATTACGAACAACTTGACGTGGAATAAACATATCGATTATGTTGTAGCTTGTGCTAACACAAGACTTTCATTTCTTAGGAGAGCTCTCAAGCACTCCACTCCCACTGTGCGCTTGCTGGCGTACAAATCAACAGTTCTACCCATTCTAGATTATGCAGTCGTTATATGGGATCCTTTTACGTTGACTAATAAAAAGAAGATTGAAAAAATACAAAGAAAGGCAGCCCGTTTTATATACAACAGTTATGGTCGCACATCTGTTAGTGCACTGCTAGCGAGAGCTAATCTTCCACCAATAACTGAAAGAAACCGAATTTCTCGTCTCAAATTTTTATATCAACTAATTAAGAAGCACTATAAGATAGACACTAGCAAATTATTGTCTTTCTCCTCTGGGTATCCGACAAGGCATCGCCATAACCTCTTCATTACGCCTTTTCAAACACGCAATAACTGCTTCACGTATTCATTTTTCCCGACAACAGTCGGGGAATGGAACAACCTAACTAATGACGTTGTTTTACAGCCATCACTTGAAAAGTTTGCCTTGTGTTTAACTGCATAATATATATGTGTGCATATGTGTGTATGTATATGTATGTATATATGTGTATATATTTGAAATTGTGTAGAATTAACACCCGTGTTTTTTCCAATCCTTGCGTATGTGACTCTGTTTCTGGAATATTTGTTATCCTGTACATTTTGAATTGTACTTTGTCGCCATGGTTGATCATGTATTCGTGAATTTTGTATATCAGTTTTTCCCTTTTTTGTAATTCCCAGAACTGTACTTTGCTTCCGTATTTTTGTTCTTGTTCACCTAGGAATATTTATGATTGTACTTCCCACCCTGCTATAATCCCTCATGTGGGATTGCAGTATCTACAAATAAAAAATAAATAAATGTGTAGGGGTTGGTTCAATGGCTCCCAATGCTCCATTACCTGATTGATAGTATGATTATGGTTTATTGTGGAGTAGCATCCACGAAATACTGCTTGGTTCTTTGGGTAATTTCACTGTAATATTGCCCTAACTCTATTCGCAAAAATTTTTCTAAATGGCTTGTAGAGAATGAACACTAAGCCGACCGGCCTGTAATTTTTAAATTTCTTTCTTATGGATTAAAATGATGGTGGTGGCGTTCTTCCAAGATTCTGATTCTCTTTCGCCAAGAGACTCTTCGTATATAAGACGGCTAGATTTTCTAACTCAATTTTCTGCCATCTTTCAGCAGGTTTATTGTTACTTATTCCTCTCCAGTGGCTTTGCCTTTTTACATTCTTTCTAGCACTTTCGTCAATTTTCCTTTCGTACTGGTAAGATGTCAAACTTCTGCGGGGTATTATTGCTTTTTGCGTCATCATCTTGGTTGTTTCAGCTTTTGTACAGCTCTCTGTAGAACTCCTCCGTTACCTCAACCATCGTATTTTCACATTTTGCTTCAAACTGTCTGTAATGTCGGAGTTTTGCCAATTTCGAGTTGTCGCACTTTTACTTTGACATTTCTTGTCAACTGACGAGTAGCGCGCTCCTGCCATACGTACTAATGGGCTGCTTCTATGCGACTGTTACGTTAAGCGTATAGATCACGAGCGAATGGAGTACATGAAAATAAACGCGAAAAATATCTAACTGCTAAAAACTATGATGACGCTGCCTTTGAGGCTGTAATATATTTTGTTCACGTGCTGTGCCAACGAAAGCTGAACGTGTCGCGTGGACTTAACGTTGTGTATGTGTATGATGATGGGAGTGGTTAGGGTCTATCGATTCAAGCTGACGCTATGCGGAGAGCGATGCGAACACGTCTTTACTTTCGTTTCGCCGCTTTCCAGACTTAGAAATAATTCACTCTTTACGTTTTCATTCACTATCCTACGTTATTAGACTAGCCGTATATGTAATTACTAGTACGTATATCTGAATCCAGACTGAGAACCACAGTTTTGTCCATTTATCAATTTTTTATTATTTTACTTATTACATGCTAACTTCGTCTACAATCTTAGGAACATAAATCACCACTGAGGCTTTTGGCTTATCATCGATCCCACTCATCATTCGAGTATGGAATGATCTTACAAGCCACAACACCTTTAAGCCGAATCATGAAGACTAGCGCGAGCATCTATTCGACTACTTCATTGATAACCCTTAGATTGTTCATTTGTTATTATGATTTATTCATTCCCATCTATAATATTTTCCATCAGCAGCGTTGTGCTTGTTTACGCTTTGTATGTGAGCCGTTATTTTAGGTAAAAGTGGCAATCTGCGCAATTTGCATGATGTGTAAACACACCGTTTATTTCTCTTCCTAACTTTGAGTCTGTGTACATGCCTTTGTGTTGATAAGTCGCCCTAACAGAGTGCTGATGGAAGACATGCAAAGTGTTCGAAAAGAAAACAATATATACTAAAATGACTTGCCTATCTTCCTAGTCTACGCAGCTAATTAAAACCTGGAGGCGTCAGAAATATACGTCGAGGCATAACTACTCATTCAATAAAAGCCAATCTCGGATACCTTACTACGGCAAACTTTCACGTAGAAAAAGTTAATACCTGTGAAGGAAATAAGTAATTACATCCGGGTTAAATGAATTTCCTGATCACTTCACTTACACTGGCCACGTTGCAAGCGTCTTTCGGCAACCAGCTGTTGGCGAGCAGCAAACTATATTTCTAAATCAAGCTGTGCTTAAAACGTGATGACCTCGATGATAACGCCGCAACAATCAGTTAGTGCACAGTTGTATTTTATGGGAGCACTATGCCATGTTTAAGCACCACCTGTTTCTAGCTGAAGTGTGAGCGAGAAACAAAAGAAGACAAACTGGACTTCTGACTTAAACACATGATGAAAAAGCACGCTCTTCCGCTAAGCGTTTTTTTTTTTCTTTTTGCGTGCAACAAGAAAGTACTGCAACGCTTACGTGGGTGCGATAGATGCTTGAATACAAGGTTTTTCCTCGGCCCATCTTTTCAAATTTTCCTCCCAGCGAGGTGGCTGCGACAGTGCCGTCGAACTAGTATTAACCCTCGTCCGATAGGAATCGTATCTTCCTCGTCCAGTAAACGTATATAAACGGCACAGCACACGGCGGCCAGGCATACGTTGTCGACTAGCTCGTAGAAGAAGCAGCCCTCCAAAGCCATGAACGCCCTGGTGAGGAACTGAAGCTTTGTTTTGTCATCACTAGAGCGTAAAATTATTGACATGCTTTCTGATTGAAACAGTTATTAATTGGTTAGCAGAGCAGTTAGACCAACCCTAAACATGCGTAGCTTTTATGTTACTAATATTGACCCAATAAATATTCCTCGCTTAGTGGAGGCCAGTTTTTTTTGCCACAGTTATATCGTGGTGAATTAAGTAATGGAAAAAGCTGTGTTGCTGTCCTAGCGGGATTGATACAGTTTGCATCGAGTTCACTGACATGCGGACGGAAGAATGCCTATCCGATATACGACCGACAACAACAAAATGAGATTTTCTGACTAAGCTATCTGGTGTTTGTCATAAATGCTTGCCAAATATATTGGTAATAAATGCTGCATATGGTTTAAGTGGAAGTCTTGGGGATAACAAAGTTTCAATAGCTTCATCTGCTCATATTATTAGATCTTAAATGGATATTAAGGAATTTCTCTCTCTACCACTGAAGGTGACGCTTTTTTGCAAATAGTTTGTCGTATTACTATCAAGCGATAACTAGAGCTCCTGCTTTGTAGAAAAACGCTTCGCCATTTTCGGCGTAAACCACAAATCCTCGAACGCCAAAGCGACATCAACGTTTTCGCACCTCAGTTTGCACCAAGACCTTCATCCACATTTTTTTTGCATATGACAGTACGGTAGACAAGTCATTCGCTGTAATAACGTATATTTTTAGAGTATAATGTTTTTTTTCTAAGCGTAACAGTGAACTGTAGTTCGCTTTACCTTACCGTCGTACTATCAAGAAAACATTTGAACTGGTTAACATACTACTCGCTTAACCAACGCATGTTTCCAAGGTTCTCTTACTGGGCCCTTGCCAATTTCTGAGATCACAAAGACTTGTTTGAGTATGTGTCACCGAGCTACTTCGAATTCTGTTTTCAATTTTTCTGGACAAATGTCACAAATACCGATTGCTAGGCAAGAAACAACCATTGTGCTGTAGTCGCGGTCACGCTGAACAAGCACCATACTTCAAGCCTAAGTAAAAGTCTAACAATGCTATCACAAGGTACAACTGAATCGAGTTCGCTGCGAAAAGGGGAACAATGTCACCCAAGCACTGCGCGTTTTAAGCATTAGGGCAGGAGATCGGCCACCGTTTGAGGTGGTGAGGGCCTAACAGCATCAAGCTGACACACAAGGGGCCACATGGTAGACGGCATGGGGAGGGGGGGGGGGTGCTTTGCAGGCAAAAAGAACTAATATGACGGATTCACAATAATCATGTACAAAAACGTACTTTGAATCATGCTAATTTATTGCACGCACATCACAAGGTTGCGGTTACGTAAACAGCGTAGGTTACCAAAAAAAAGCCTTTCAACTATGAATTTTGGTGCAGGAGCGTTCACGGCTAGCTCGGAAATATCTATATCAGGGTTGCTCGATCACAGGCACAAAAAGCCGTGCGTGTGTTCATCTATTACTCGGGCAGTATTCACTGGGTGATTAAGGGGGAGGCGTGCTATGACCTCGTGCCAAAGGCCAGATAGCACAGCCACATGCTCGGCATGCGGCCCGTGGACAGCGGGTTTCCAACGCCTACGTTACGACATAAAAAATTCTATGCCACTGGCTCGCCAATATTTAATGAGCTGGTACCTTACATTGTCTAGAATGGATAAATTTCACTGCCACTAAAGAACCTGGTTTGTTTTATTTTACGCAGAGCACCGTCCTCGTCTTCTCTGCCTTGGTCGCCTGTGCCGTTGCTGGTGGACTCTTCGGTGGTTATGGCCTAGGTGGCCTTGGATACGGTGGATATGGCCTTGGCTACGGCGGCTACGGCCTAGGTGGTCTCGGATACGGTGGATATGGCCTTGGCTATGGCGGCTACGGTGGAGGTTTGGGATACGGTGGTGGTGCGGGAGTTGGCGGCGTAGGCATCGGCAGCAGCGTCGCTCTGCTCAGTGGTGGACCTCCATTTGCGAAAGCCGTGGCTGGACCAGCCTTCGTCGTCCGAACAGTTCACCACGTGAACAAAGTGAGCGGCGGAGGTGCTCTTCTCGCTCACTCTGGCCTCGGCGGTGGATACGGAGGTGGCTACGGATATGGTGGTGGATATGGAGGCTACGGATACGGCGGCTATGGATATGGTGGTGGATATGGAGGTTACGGATACGGCGGCGGCTACGGATATGGCAGTGGATATGGATACAAGGGCTAAAACTAGTTTTAATATATTTATTTGTTAGGTAATTTGAAGTCCTTACGATATTTTTATACTGTAAGACAGCAAGTTCCCCAGCCCCTGCAACCATGGCAAGGAGTGACTCAAAACTTTGTCAAACACTACTGATGTGTGTTTTCACCGAACACCTACGATTCACGGAATACATTGCACATTAGTTGTCGGACAAAATTAAAAAAATGTTTATATCAAGTGACATTTTGTGTGGTTGATTCTCGGAAAACAAAAACCCCCATTGTATCGTATGTTTATTTATTTTTAGGTCGTTATTCATTTCTTTATGATTTATTTTCAATACCTGAAGGTTCAGGAAAGGGTATGTCTAAAAAAGCAGCTCCTGGGACATACGTTGATTATGGCTGGGCACATTGAAGCACTTCTTTGACGGGAATGTCACCGCAGCATAGGTCGTCAGAAATTCTTGAGCCCATATATTTGGCACTTAGAAAATAAAATCGGCGCTCACAACTCACTCGGTCTCACCAAAATTTTTTTGAGCTGGGCTCACACTCACGAAAATTTTCTTCGGCCACACTCACTCGGACTCAAGCTCTGCAAAAAATACTACCTAACTATACTTATTCGGACTCGGACTTACGGCTACATTCTTGTCTAAGCGAGTCCAATTGAGTCAACTCGTAAGATATTTCACCCACCTATGCATTTGTGTATTTTATTTTTGCGTTAAAAGTGAGGAGGCATGGGCCCTAGGATGCTATACGTTCGTTGGTTCGGGATTCAATCTTTGATAAGCCTGAGGTGTAGAAAGAAACCCAAAGAAACGAACGCATCGTACGACTCTGCACATATTCATGCACGCTAATATGGTTATGTTACAAAGAGTCCAACATAGAAGATGTATGTCCGAGTTGAGGCTTGCATGAAGTGCCGTAAGTTATTGTTTCACAGAGGAGTGCACCTATTGATTAATATGGCGTAGGAAATCACGGACACAATTATTAGAATTGATTATACTGGTGGGTGTGCCATGATGGATCGAAAGTAAAATCGATTCGTCAAGGATTAGCAGCTGATAAACAGAGCCACACATTATGTGATCACGAACAGAGTCGCGCTTCTTTCGATGACAATAGACTTGCGGTGCCAAGCTACGTTATCGCGGCTGTTAGATCGTAGAGATAAAATATAGTTATTGTTGTTGACAAGATGGTCTATTATCGGCCAATCTGCAAACAGCCGATTATGTACCTGCCACACCCATAGGAATGCCACTTGGGAGATCATTGATGTATACGCGAATCATTAGGGGTCCTAAATTGATGCCTACCAGGAACCCCAGATATAACGGGTGCGAGGGCAGTATAGTGTTTATGAACCTGCACAATTTCATCATTGTTACTAAAAAAAATCTCTCCAGTCAAACTCAAGAATATCAAGGCTAAAGTGTGAAATTTCAAGAAATATTGAAGGGCGCTTTGTGAATTCTTTAGTGTTTGGCGAACGGCTGCGCCCATTTCGACGAGGTTGGTCAGAGCTGAACGCGAGTCACACGTCTCCCGACCTTTTTGCAAGATGGGATACGCTGGGCGCAGCTAGGCTACGCAATCCAAGTGTGAACGCTGTAAAGTCCGACGTGACCGACGTTAGCTGGCGTCTGTTGACGTTACCGGTCTCCGGCGGCCACCTGCAACTGTGCCAGTGCGCGGACAGACAGGCGTCAGCATGAAAGGTCAAAGGTTTTCGCTCTAATGTGTGGATATGTGGCACGTTATCGAAGGGAATTTCTAAGTCGAGAAACATTAGGTCAACTGGAGTGTTGATATCAAGGCTATAACTGATACCATTTGCGACACACGCACGGCAATACACACGAATTTGAGGGGCTACATGAGCGGTACAAAACATATACGCAACTCCTCACTAAAATGAATAATACTTAGAGACATACAAAGGAAAACAACAAATGGAAATGCAAGTGAACAACACGGGTGCTACGC
Organism: Rhipicephalus annulatus; assembly: GCA_013436015.1. NCBI lineage: Eukaryota > Metazoa > Arthropoda > Arachnida > Ixodida > Ixodidae > Rhipicephalus > Rhipicephalus annulatus. Next base: position 285,769 of record WOVY01000509.1, read on the forward strand.
AGGATGATCCGTGCTTCTCGGTCAGACGAATTTTCTCCGAGCTCGCTCTCCGGTGACCGTGGCCTCAAAACAGTGCGAAACGCGTGATAGCAGCGCTCATAAAAATGGCTATAACAACGCGTGTGGCATTTGAGACGCACGTTGGGCATTGGTGGTGCTTAATAAAGAAAGAGATCGTGTGTACACGTCAGCACCTCTGGTTAGTCAACATTGCACCAGTTCAGGACAATCAGCTAACAATATTGTTTTACATTTTACTGTGTTTTGCCACGTATTACCAATTTTGGTATATGTCAAGCCAGTGAAACGATCGCAAGCGCACTGTGAGCGTAGCATATAGTAATGTTTTACAACACACGTACGTTATGATTATCATGTTTGGACGTGTCAATTGCCTTCGTCACGCGTTCGGGCCATGCCATACCAAATTTGATATAAGTGAAGCTAGAAAAACGGTCGCGAGCGCATCATGAGCATGGCATGTGGTTATGTTTTACATGACACGCATGCCAAAATAGTATTTGGAGGTTTTATTTATCTTCGTCGTCTGCTCGTGGAACGGCCACAAACGCAGTATGGGTGTAGTATGTAGTCATGTTTTACATAACACGTATGTTTTGTTTTTCATGTTTAGACATGTGATTTGCCTTCGTCGTCCATTCACTTCACGTATTACCAAGTTTGCTATATGTGAAGCTAGCAGAAAGATCACGAGCACGCTATGACCATGGCATGTATACATGTTTTACATGACAGACAAGGCATGGTCATGCTTGGAAGACATTATTATGCTTGGACGTGTCATTTACCTTCGTTGTCCATTCCCATCACGTAATACCGAATTTGGTATATGTGAAGCTGGCCAAACCGCCGCAAGCTTACTATGAGCGTAGCATGTAGTCAAGTTTTGCGTGACACGCGTGTTATGATTATCATGTCTGAGCGTGTCATTTACCTTTGTCGTCCAATCACGTCACGTATTACCAAGCTCGCTATATCTGAAGCTAGCGAAATTGTCGCAAGCACAAGCACTCTATTAGCGTAGCATGTATTCGTGTTTTACATGACACGCATGTCATGATTATCATATTCGGACCATCGCCGTCCAGCATGTTTTACTTGACACGCATGTCAAATTCATATTTGGACTTTTATCGTCTGTTCATGATTATTATTTGCCATTGTCACGATCATCATTTACCTTCGTCGCGCGTTCGCGTCACGTAATACCGAGTTTGGATATGTGACGCTAGCGAAACCACCGCGAATGTGTCACGAGCATGGCGTGTAGTTTTGTTCTAGCATGACACGCATGTCTAGATTATGATGTTTGCACCGCTCACGTACATTCAAATTTTATTCACGTCAACTATTACGAAACTCGCTATATGTTAAGCTAGCGAACCGACCACGAGCGCATCATGAGCGCGGCATGTAGTCACGTTCTTACACGCATGTCATGGTTATCATGTTTGCGCCAGTCATATACCTTTATCATCCATTCACTTCATATAATTGCAAATTCGGTATATGTAAGCTAGCAAAACGAGTTCAAGCGCATCATGAGCTTGGCGTGTATTCATCTTCTTACATGACACGCATATTATAATTATTATGTTTACACCAGTCGCATACCTTTATCATCCATTCAAGTCACGTAATGCCAACTGTGGTGTATGTGAAGCCGCCGAAATGATCGCTACTGCATCATAAGCGTGGCATGTAGCTAATGACACGCATGTCGTTATTGCCACGTGAGGGCCTGCCACTTATGATCGTGATGTAGTCATGTCGTACCATACCAGTTTTGCGATATGTCATGTGAATGAAACCACCGCCGGAGGAGCAAGACCATGATATGTAAATCATGACATTTAAGAAATACGTGTGTAAATTATCACGTTATGACTAGTCGTCACTTATGCTCACCATATGGTCATGTTCTGCCTGACTATTTTTGGTATACGTTGTATAATTCAAATGGCCAGGAAAGCTAGAAATCATAGGCAGCTAGATAAATGCATAGCCAGAGAAAGTCGAGCTCGACCCACTTCGCAAAAGAGGCTTCGCATTTAAATACTTTCTCTTCTTGGGAATGCAGTGAAAGTAACTTTCATTCTTTAACAACACACGCGCATTGTATATATGCTGCCATATAAAACATAAAATATTGCTGCAATTATGCGTTGTACAAGCGTACATTGCCATCCGGCGTCAGAATGTCCGATTATCATAACGACTTCATAGTTTAAAGCCAGTCACTCACTACAAAATGCGCACACGTGGCCATACCCTTTAAAGCACATAGCGGGTGCGTGGAGATTAAGGGTAAACCTTTTCCTTGTGTGAGTTCATTTATGAATATTTAAAGTAATATAAGAGCGCGAAAAAGACAGAAATTTTAGAAAAGACACACACACAGCGTTGTGTGAGTGTGTTTTTTCTAAATGTTCCGTCTTTTTTGCGCTGATAAATCAGATTAAAGGTACCCCAATTTTTTTTGACGTAACGAATGGAACGCGTATAAAATTTCCTCAATGAACGAGCGTCTCTGAGCTTCGATAAGTCCAGCCAGGCATGGTTGGAACTCATAAGCTTTGTTAGTCGTCCGTAGCAAATCAATAGCCAATATTTAGCTTATCGATCAATAATCAACAATATCCTGAAAATGCTGTAGATGTCGCGTTAGTGCGCAGCGTTGCCCTTTACTTGACAAATACCTTGTAATGGCCAACAACAACTTGATGTGGGTGTGTTGGTTCATGCAATATGACTTAGGCACAGTGCGAAAATTTCTTAAACGATGGTTTTTTCCTATCTCTTCGTTACCGTTCAAAACGCGTTGCGCTCTACGTAGCTTATTATTTCGACAGCCAACAAATAGCTAATCTACCATAACAAATAATTTTTGATATTGCGAGATGATTTGATTGTGCTTAGCCTAGCCCAGACTAGCAGAATATTCATCAGCTCCGCTGTCTCTCTATCATTGCGCCTTCAGTGCAATTATGTACACTTCTTTTTTTTATCGCGACTATGCCTGTGAACACTGTTATGTAACACTGTTTCAAGGCCACATTGGCATAGTGTTGATATGAGCCGGTGTCGTTGCCAGTTGTTGAAGCATCCGTTTGACATACCTACCCTGGTTTGTTAATGTGGCCAGTACACAGGGGTTTCCTATGAAATGGTGCATGACTACGTTTTCAACAGCACTTTTCAATGTGGAAGTGATTCCCGTTGCGTAAAAAGTGTCATAAGTGCGTTGCTCTGTTGCCACTTAGCATTTTCTTGCTTGAGTCTTGGAAGAGCAAAATCCTTGCCGATTCAGTAGCAGCTCGCCCTCAAAAATAAAGTGCTTATAGTTTACGTCTTTCTTGCTGAGACACGAGCTTCTGGTTTATGAAAGTGCTTTACAAAATCTTAGCTAACCTCACAGGAGGAAGCATACATGAATGATGACATGTTCGATGCTACCACAAAACACCGCCGGTGTTCAGAGAAGGTACAGCAGGTAGTGAAAATGCTGGGGTTTACGGCGTCCCGTTGATCTCAATGGCAAGGACAAAGTATATATATGCTGGTGCATTCTCTGAGAGCACTCACCTATTTCACAAAGAGCTCTCGTTAGTCTCGATTACTCAGTCGCATGAACCCTAAAAAAATTTTGCTGCCTACTTTTAAGGTAACAGCACACTGCCATGCCCACTTAGAAGAAAGCTTGCTGACATGTGGAGATTTCTTAGGTTCACTTCGTGTATATACTCTTAAATTCAGTCCCTTCAGCAACATTGCATTGCTGATAATGAAATTTATGTAAGCAGCATTCACAGAACCTATATAGGAGACACATTTTCAGTAGGCTGCTGCTATTTTCCTATTTTGTGTTTGTTTACTGTGCGACCAGAGCAAATTGAAGTTTGTCTCCTTTCAAATGTGAGGTGCGCTTACGTTCTTCTACCTTGCTCTCGGTGGGAAAGCAGTCATGCTAGCACACTTTAGTTGCGGCATGCGAAGGCCTGAAGTTCAGATAATTCACCGATCAATGTGTTGGTAAATGCACATCTAGCTGATTGCGTCCGTTCCTCCAGCTAATTAAAAATGAAGCTTCGAGAGACGCAAATGGAGATCACTGTTTCTCCGAAAAAAAAACGTTAGAGGGCTATGCCAACTCAAAGTCTGCGTAAATTACACACAACTAGTGACTCTAGAAGAATGTATACTAGCATGCAAGTTCATATATGCTTAGCAAGTCGTGGAGTAGCTCTTTCACATCTGTGTGGGTACTTTCTACGAATCATGGCACCCAAAAAGCACAAAATGAAGAGATAAAAAGCGAGCTGGGTCCACATACGCCCAAATTTACCGTTATCAGCAATGCCTATGCTGCTGGATACATCACCGCTGCGAAGCCCGCCAGGAAGGTAGGAGGTTATCACTGATATATGTTGCGTAAACCTTCCTGGCTAACGACCTTCAACCTATTCATAATTGCTGAAGCTTCGCAACAGACATACAGACAGGCAGGCAGACAGACAGACAGACAAAAAGACAAGCAGGCTGGCAGGCAGACAGACAGACAGACAGACAGACAGGCAGGCAGGCAGGCAGGCAGGCAGGCAGGCAGACAGACAGACAGACAGACAGACAGACAGACAGACAGACAGAGAACTTTATTAAGGTCCTGAGGAAGGCTACCTCAAGGAGGTAGCCATGATTGCTGAAGCTTCGCAACAGACAGACAGACAGACAGACAGACAGACAGACAGACAAAGAACTTTATTTACGTCCTGAGAAACACTACCTAAAAAGGTAGAGCAGCGGGCTGCTCCCACGTCGGAAGGGGTAGGCTTAGTTTCACAGTTGCGTCAAGGGCACTCTAGACAGTCCACAGTTTATGTGCGATTTCTGAGCTCCTGAGCGCAGAGCTCCATTTCCTTTCGGTCATGTGCTGAGAATTGCGCAATGAGGGCCACTGCCAGAGCATGTGGTCTAACTTAGATACGGTGCCACAACCTGGGCAAGTTGCATCAATGCCTTCAATAAACTTCTTTGGAATCGAAGAACGGGGTACGACCTGGTTTGAAGCATGCGGAGCGTAGATGCCTGGGACCTACAAAGTTCCATATAAGGAAGGTGGAAGACCCTTCTGTCCAGCTGATAATGTTCGGTCACTTCGTTTAGCCGTCAGGAGAACATCGCTAAATACCATTAGGTTGGAGTCTGAAGGTCCCGCAGGCTGCCCAGCATGGTGAGTGAATTCGCGGGCTCTGGCGTGGGGGATCACTTTAAGGTTTGACAAGGAGGCAAGATGTGGTCCTTGGTGAGGCGGATATGAAACAAATAACAAATTTATCCTTTCGTCAGGGGCGTATTGGGGAATGGAACAAGAAACTTGTTCACAAAGAAATTCTTCCGGCGAAAGGGGAGCCCTCAGTCCAGGGTTCCTGCTACTTTGTCCCACTGCGAGCTCTGCTCACCAGCTTGAGGTTTTCGTCAGGCTTCCAACTGGGAAACGCAGTCCCTAACTGCTCTGGTCTCGACATCGGTACTAGAAATGACTGGGGTACTAGAAGAGACTGGGCGAGTCCTTCGCAAGCACGGCGCTTTTATGGCGTCTAAGAGCAAGAACTGGCTGACATTTCAACGCGGAACTGAACACATTTTGATATTTAGGCTTGAAACTGCCTAAACGGTGTCCTATGGACCCTTCATGGTCTTTTGTGGATGTTGGGTGTAGCTTCAGCGTACCCAAGCTACCAGCGAAGCGCACCATTCCAGCCGCGGAAGCAAAATTTTTGGGCTGGGCCACTTGAGCACTATGTACCGCGACCACCTACAAGTGTTCACCGACGGATCAGTGTGCACACAAACGGATAGCTGCGCAGCGGCTTTCTGCATACCCTGCCTTGGCGTGTCATGGTCGGGCCGCCTGGATTGCGTGGTTTTGTCCACAACGGTCACGGAGGAAGGAAAGGTAGGAGAACCCTGACGTCAATCGTTCTGAAGCCGTGATGAAGCCGTAAGTCGGCCATATTGACTGGGCAAATTCTCCTCTCTTGCTTACACCCGAATGTAAAGCAGAAGGCGCGACTCTCCCTCCGGCTCGAAAAGCACGTGGGCTGCGCAGCGGGTGTGTCATGAAAATACAAAACTAATGGAACGGGGTTCATCACTCTGAGCCAGCGGGACACCATCGGCAAAGTCATTTAGTCCAAGTAATAACAGGGAGTAACGGCTTGCCGAAAACGAAGCAACTACAACAGAACGCGCGCTAGATGCACTGACAATGGCGAGTGTTTTCACGTCATTAATTCAGCAACTGTACAGCCAACGCGATCGGTCGTGCGCCTTTTACGGTTGCATTCCGCCACGCGGCTGACGCAGCGTCCGGCCACTGTGTCCGTGTTCTGCGTGAAACTCACCGGCGTCAGCATTCTGCGGCCAAGGTAACTTTGAGCACGGTGTAGGTGACACTTGAACGCGGTTGCTGTTACGTCGAGATTACATGCAATGCAGGCGGAGAGTGTACGAAGCGGAACAAAACAAGTGTTATAATACGCACATGAAAGTTGTTTTTGTACACACACAACACGAAACTACGTAGGTGCATACGGTCCTCATGGCATCTTGCTGGGCTCAACAGCGTCGTCCGTTGTCACAAGCAGGAGCACTGCTCAATCGTCAGTGACCTGCAAGGCGTTCGTCGTCGTTTAGCTTCGTCGTGGTGCCCAACGCAATTTCGCTTAACACTAACTGCTTCATCCGCGTCATCCGCCGCATGACACATGGATATGCACACGTTCTACGCACTGTTGAAACCCCATGATAGACAAAGGGATTTATTTGCAAACGTTGCTAAGAGTACAGTAACTGCCAGGAGAACACTGCGTAACCAATAATGCGGCGCAGAGCACGGATATTGTCCGCCACTGCTCAGCACGAGACCTGGACAGGCACACATGCCACCGCCAGCCGCGGCCGCTCTCTGCTAGATCAGCTTCACTGCACAAACGTAACCATAGCAACGCCGCCATTGTGCTGAGTGAATATGGCCGCCGTGATGTCATTTCCGCCACACTTTTCACGCCGCGCGCCAGCTGGGCATGCCCTCTCCTACCTTTCCCTCCTCCGTGACAACGGTAGGAAGTGCTGCAAACACGGCGGCTTTGCGAAAATTGCGATCCTTTTCTGCACGAGATGCTGTAGTGCTGACGGACTCCAAATTGGCGCTACAAAGACAGCATCGTGACCCACCTCAAGAAAGGTTCACCAGGGGATATCTGGCACTAATTAAACAAATCATTGGCAAGAGTTCTAATATAAAGTTTCAGTGGATCTCTTCCCACCTTGGCATTGAAGGCAATGAAAAGGCTGATGCCCTTGCATGCGAAGCACGGACATCTGTTCCAAAAAAAAAGAACTCCAAAGACTTACCCGAACAACAAAGATGCAATACGCGATGATTTCAAGGCGATCTAAAAGTTTCCACACCAAGCATGTGTAATTCATGGACTGTTTCGTGAACAAGCGACGCTGTTGTACCGCATAAGAACCGGCTCCGAATACACCCCGGCCCGGTTAATCAAGACTGGGAGATACGCCTGCCCGTTCTGTGCCTTCTGCGGTGACATCGGGGATATTGAACATTTCATTTGGCTTTGCCCGCAGTTTGATGTGCAAAGAGCAGCGATGATCCGCACCTTGCAAAAAGGCTGTCATAGGCACCGGACAGTTAATGACGTCATTTTTGCTGAAGGAGCCGCGGTAACTAGGAGAAACGTGCAACGAATTTTTTTTGTCTTCCTACGAGACACTGGGCTGTCTGACACGTGGTTACAATTTCCAAATTTAGGAGATGCTCAGGCGGAACAATTGGTGGCCATGAGGGCAGGCTAACCCCGCCTGCTGCAACACCACCACCACCACGACCACACGAGTTGAGTTTTCCGCACCAAACAGATGAAACTAAAAATGGTCGCCTTCATTTCCCCTATCTCTCTAATAAAACGCTTCTTTATATCTCTCTCTGACGAACAGTGCTCGAATGCGGGGACAGTTTTGACCTGGACAATGCAACGATGCTGGCCTGTGAACGGAACGCAGAAAAAGAAATTCCTGGATGCCCGGTGCGCACGTCGTGACGCCTCACTTGCATCACGTTCCGGGACCTCCGGATATTTGCACAAACGTGTATCTTGAGTAAACTGGTTACCCTTTCCTTACTTTTGCAGTATATAACAAAAATGCAGTAGAGATAGGTGGCTTGATGTTAGTACCTTTTATTTCTAATGTGTTTTTGACGCGGTGGCGAAATTTTGTTTATTTTGTGGTTGAGGCTGTTCATTTTGATGCAATACATGCTGATTTATTAACTATCATTTGAAAAATAATCACTAAGAAAAATAGAAAAAAGAGTGAGTTGTACAACAAAAAGAAAAGAAAAACAGTGCCAACTTCTGTAGAAGAATACCTTGCAGATGACAATGAACATACGCTTTTCTTAAAGACAGGCCGCAAACATACAAACTGTAAGGGTCTAATTTCCTTGAAGTATGATGATGAGCCCATCTAAAGTGCTCGTGTAATATCAGAAATATTTAGGATAAAATTAGGAAACGATCGGGAGAGGCGTTATTGCTGATGCCTTCGAGAGTAGCGAAATTCCTTCATTTTAGTCGAAAATGTTCTCGAAAGCTTCAGCAAGAGGAAAGCTATCGATTCAGAAATGTATCCGAACTTTTAATAATTTTGAACATTGTTGCGTCACGGAGGTGTGTTTTCATGGCGCATGAACACTGGAGTGCAAGAAATTGACTTCCTGATATTGAGCGCGGGTAATGTGTTTTAGTGTGTGTGGGGTCGGTTTACGAGGCTAATGATTCTCGTGTACTCGCTGACTGTACAGGATTTAACGAGTACCCGTGACTTCATGTCCTCAGATTTCGTGCCTCTTGATTTACTTCCAGAACCTATGTGTAATTATTTTGATCGCTAATTATGCAAGAAGCAATCAGCTGAACCATTGTGTCGTCAATGAAGATGATCAGTGGTTCTTCAGTGATTATGAACATTTGTTATCGGTGGCCACGCTTTCTTCGTTTGTCGTGCATTGTTTCGCAGTATTCTGGTTTTCTTTTCGAAGCGCTTCACTTCACACTTGAGTGCAGTTGGTTTATTGTGATTTTTATTCTTGTGTTTTATTTTGGGGAGGGGGGTTGGTTCTTTCTTTTTGTCTTCTTTTCTCGAATTCTGGTTGTTCAACCAGAAATGGCAACTTAATTTGAATAAATGAAATAATAGAAACTCAAGTATTTTCTGCAACCTCATCTGCTAAAACTCTGTAAGAAAGAATACAGAGCAACTCTGCAGTGTTTGCATCGGAATTAAGAATTCCTTCATCCAACCGACACGTGACACGATCAGCCTAGAATAAATAAACAAAAGAGCAAATACTTTTAAAAGAAATAATGATACGGAAATCTCTCTGAAATTCCGTCCGGACGAAACAAAGACACTCTAAAAAGACTCCGTAGTTGCCCCGCAAAAGCTCCAGATAGCCGCAGTGAGAAACCCACGAGAAATGCTCCGGGGGTTCCACGTAATCAATCCGAGCAGCTGGAGCGAAAGGTAGGTTAAAATTGCTCTGGGGCCACCACGCAATCGCTCCGGCTGGTCGGAGTCAAATATCAGTGAGGAATATTTCGGATGAGCAACGCAATCGCTCCTGTCAGCCGGAGTAAATACTGTGCTTCGGAGGTCCGGAGCAAAATTACTCCGAATAGAGGGGTCTCTAGAGGACCGGCGTTTTACTCCGACCTCGGAGTGATTTTTGTTTTTGCCGTGTGTCAAGCTGGTGGCATCAGTCTACATGTTACCGGTACTTCTTGGTTTTAGTACACACAATTTTGAAGTGTAAGAACGACTGTAACGTATATTTTAAACTTTCGTTATCCTAAATCAACCATTTTTCCTTTTGTGTAGTGCCCAAATAAGGAGATACAACAATCGATGCGTCGTGTTTCGAGCAACGCAGGCTGTCGTCGTAAGCTGCCGGTTGCAGTAACCGGTACTTCTCTGACTCGTTTGTAAGAACACGCAATTTTCACTCGGTAAATTGGTACGCCTTAGTGAACTATAACACTGACATACTTCTTCAACGAATCGCATTAGTAATTTCATGGCCAGTTAAACAGCTGTCACTCAATACCACCACAGCAGAATAGCATTTCTGGCACTACTTGCCCTTCTACTTACTTCAGGTACAGTTTAGGTAACAGTTAAAATTGTTCCGAAGATGAAATGCATAAACTTCAGCGTCGCAACGCTGCTGCTTCGAGGCGTGCCTTACCCAGCGCATCTTCTCAGTGATAATTATCGTGCTGGCCACGTCAGTGTTTGTAAGTACGCACAATTCTAAATTGTAAAAAAGACTGTAAAGTACAGGTATGTTAGGCATCCGTCAACCTTAATGCAGCATTTTTTTGTGCACGGTGCCCGCACAAGGAGTGATGACCATTTATGCGTCACGCTTTCAGCAACGTGCTGGCTCTCACCAAGAGCTGCCGGCTGAGCACTATAGCCCGTACTTCTCTGGCTTGTATGATCAAGCAATCTTCACTCTGTAACTTGGTACACCTTTGTAAACAAATCCACTTGCATACATCTTCAGCGGATTTTATTATTATTTTCTTGGATGGTTTTTAAGTTGTGGGTATCGGTTCGACTGCAAATCTACACTAGGCACGCCGGCTGTATTGGGCGCGAGGACATACCGTGGCGCCACCATGCGGAGGTATCTTGGTGACGTACGTGGTTGGATTGCTCCCCTGCGCTCTCGCGTGCAGCCCGCACACGCTTTTACATCTCCTCTCTCTATTATTTTCTTGTACTTCACTTAACAAAAGCAGTAAAATACTGCTGCAGCTTCTTTACTTACTACTGAGTGCTAAACAACTACCCTGGAGAAGGTTGACGGTTTTAAAATGCCTGACTGCCAGCGTCGTCTGCTATGGCCACCTGAATAAAAACCACGGTGGCCGAGTGTGTCCCCTCTATAAAAACTGGCAACTCATTTCGTGACCAATTGAAGTATCAGATGGTTATTAATGGTAAATAAACGTATCTTTGATGCAAGAAATGCGCGCGATCACGCTACTTCATTATTTGCAGGTTTTTGTCTAAGAGGGTTTGTGGTTGACATGACAAGCATGCGAAAATAACAATTTTTTTGGCGGCCATAGCCGTATACGAAGCACAGCGCAAGCGGATTCCATGATTTGTGAAAATCATCACAGCATTCTTGAAGCCACATGCAGCTGCAACCTTTCTGTTTTTATTGCGCGGTCAAATGTGAGAATCACGCACGCGCGGAGATCATTCGGAGTTGCAACGTTTCTCTGCGGCATGATCATAATATTTATTGCGTCAAATATTCGTGCTGGTCACACGTTCACATTTAATAACCATCAAGCCATGCGTTGGTGAAAGATATGAAGGATTTGCTCAGTCCCAGAAAATCTATAGAAGGGTAAATCATGATAAAAATGCGATGGGCAAACCGTATCATTTTGTTCTCTTGAATGTGCATGCTGCAAAGTATTGCGCACCATAAAGTAAGCGGAAATTTTGTGTTCAGTAAATTGGCCAATGTCAACTTTTATTTTTATTTTTCTTTGCGGCTTCATTTATAAGCGGCGTTATATTTCAAGAAAGCTTTTAGAAGATTAGTCAGTTCTCGTAGCTGACCATGTTTTCGCCTGTAGATCAAAACAACATTGATAGGAAGTGACAGTGGCTATGGGCTAATTCGACAGACAAAATCTATAAGCAAAAAATTAAACCAGTGAGCTGAAGTCGCGGACGCCAGGGGCGTTGGCAGAAGATTTTTCGGGGCGGGGGGGAAGCACCAGCTTGATTACAGTTGGGTCCGGGTAGGCAGAGATGGTAGACCATAATTTAGTGCGTATATACCATGAAAAATATTTTTTGTGAGGAGGGGTGGGGCACGGGCTTGGTGTGTTAAAGTCTGACTTCACCAATGGTGAATGAAAACCCGTGTAGTAGGGTGCACACATGTGGACGTATACCTGGGAGGAGGACGGTGGTGGCGCAGACTGCGGTAAAAGTTACCTTGTAGAAATAAGTAAGCTTTAGCAAGGACTAGAGCTGCCTCTGTAAGATGGAAGAAAAAAGGTTTCGTTGATTGTGCTTGCCGAACTCGCAGAAGCAACTGACCATGCCATATAGACCAAAATAGGGTGAACACAATGAAAACAAAGTGAAAAGAATTGGGCTTCCGGGCTATATTGGCTGACAATTCAGACAACGGCGCACATATATTTTTATTGTAGTAACTGCAACTTCCTCCACGTGTACACTCCTACGTCCTATTTTAAACAATATATAACGGGACTAATTGCACAATAATTTTTCTTTGTGAACAAGGCTCCTGTGCGGAAACTGAAACGATATGCTTTTATGTGAACATTCATGATCTGTGCTCCTTTTAACCCTATGGACTCGAAATAACAACCACAACAACAAAAAAGAGAGAGGTGAAGTGGCGCTGCCAGTGGCCGTGACAGTGGCACCGCATACGCAGTGAACTGTGGCACGCTGCAGGTCTCTTTTAATGCAACTTTTTGCAGTGTAGGGTCTGCCGAAGTTCGCGCACATGAAGTCAGTGTAATACAACGTTGCTATAAATAAAAACACCGCGAAGTCACGGTTCAAAACAACGCATCCAACCAGCAGCTTTCCTTCGCCAGAGAGAGGCGAGACAGCATATTCCAACCATGCACACCACAGCGATTGCAGCACTCAAGCATCCAGTGGTGGGCCTCACGTCCAATACGTCACTTGCGCGAAAAAAACTGCTCAGCATTCAATCGTGTGCTCGCATATGTACTGAACAAATCATCTTTATTCATCGGCACACGTTGACCAGTAGCAAGAGCGAGAATCGACTATATATATATATATATATATATATATATATATATATATATATATATATATATATATATATATATATATATATATATATATATATATATATATATATATGCAGCAACAGCTGAGAATCTGTGGGTACAGTTCATTTAAAATTGTTCAGAGTTAAGACGTGGATTCATAAAAAGTTTGCGCTCTTGCCATTATGCAAGCGTTATTCGGTGCCCGGAAGCCCTTCATCAGTGTTGAATTAAGACGCAATTATTATTTACAAAAAATATTGATTTAATCTTAACTGTGCGACTTGTAAACTTCAAGCTGAACGGCGTTTTCTCTGGATAAATAGTGGATTTACAATCTAACTGACGTGTCCTGGTGTGGCGTAGGGTGTAGTGTACTCTAATGGGAATAAAAAAAATGGCAGGTTCGAATACTGTTAATAAACATTACTTTTTGGTTCTTATGTTTTAATTTGAGTGAGCACCACATCACTTCTTTTACATGTATATTTGTTCATTTTTGGCGAACAGGCACCCCCGTTTTAACTTTGTGAGGCCATTTTGTGAACATTACCGAGCACCTCCCAGTGACATGCCGCTGAAGCATCCCAGTAGCCAGCACAATACTAGGCCCTTATTCGGGCATGGAGCTGGACGCTGGTGCTCAGTGGTGCTGGGTTTTACAATAAGGAATGCTATTTAGTGCGTGCAAAGGATATTTTCAGAGGCCTAGGATGAGAAGAGTCAGGGATAAGGATTGTTGGAGAGTACTTTAGTAAGCTGCGCTTCGCCATTGACATTGCATTGCTGAGTACCTCAGAGGACGAATTGCAACTAATTATTACTGATTTAGAAAGATAGGTCTCAAAATAATCTACAGAAAAACGAAAGTATTGTGCAAGAACTGTTACGAATTGACTGGCTTCCAAACCATAAGAGAAAACGTGACTTTATTCTGCAGTCATGTCGAACTAGCTTGCTTTTTTGTTCCACGGGAGCTCTGCGCCTTCAGCTTCCTTCTCTTCTCCCCCGGTGTCGCACGTTTTGCTCACTCCGTTCCAGTTAATGTTTTAACATCATCCGGGGCAGGCTAAGGTTAAACTGAGCCTTCGAGCAAGCAAATAGTTTGCACAGGACGATTCACAACTGAACCGTTCGTGAGGCGGATGGAGCAAGCGCGCACTATGTTATCTCTACCTTGCTATCACTCAAGCACTCTGCATAATATCACTGACGTCGTTGGTGCTGCGTCTTCTTGCAAAACCACTGCATCACCTACTCGGAGCTTTGTTGTTGAACATGTCGGGCGATTGTGTGGTGACTGCAGCTATAGCAGGTACGCTCGTTTCCATCTCTTGCAAAGTTCTGCTGTTGGACACTGGTATACGTGAGGTTCTGATGGACAGACCTGTTGTGGCAATTATGTTCTGCATTTTTCTAGCCAGAAATGCAATGAAGTTTATGGCTGTACCTCATTAGGCTCACTTCCAAGATAGGTTAGCGGTCTGCTGTTGATCGCAGCTTCAACCTCCCACAGCACCGTTGTGAAGCCTTTCACATTAAGGCTACAGCGTCCGAGTGATTTTTGAGCATAGTTTTTGTCGTAGAAATGAGGCACCCCCCCATGTAGTGCGCTCTGCGATAAACGTCCATTGTATCCCAATCCCCACGGCGTACTCGAGAAGAGCAGTTAGCGCAAATACAAACAATCTTGCACAACTCCGAAACGTCTGGGCGTTGTCCGAGTACGCTATTGAGGATACCCCACGGAGTGTGACGAAATGACGAAAGGCGAGAAAAGCTGTGGTGATGGTCATGTGTGTTGTTAGCTCAAGGTGAATGGTGCATGTGATGGCGCATGAAAACAAAACTATGTAAGTCCTTGCTGAGTCGCTTGCTAACTTCGCGTACAGCGGCCCGCTGTAATCCACCCAACAATCGTGAAGGGGCTGGTTTCCATATTTCTTTCGCGAGGAAGTTGGGTCTTGAGTGCTGTCTTCACTGTAGTTGTCCAGCGTGCGCACACTCTACATTGGAAAATAGTCCTCTTCACGGGTTTACGCCGTCTCAATACCGACAAACGCTCTCGAAGCTCAGTGAGAATTGCTTTAGCACCAACGTGAATTGTACGCGTATGTGCTGCGGAAGCAAGCAAGCTGGTGAGCTTATGGTCGCTTGATAGTAAGATGGGGTGACGAATGCCCTGTTCAGCGTGCAGCTCTTGCAGTCGCCCACCGACACGAAATAGGTCATCCTCATCAATAAACGGGCACAAACAAAGTATAGGGGATGTTGAAGGTAACGGTAGACCTTTCTGCAGTGCTTGGGCCTCGATTGCGAACGAGTCTTTATGCATTATATTCGACCAATATAGCTCAGCTAGAAATAATTTTTCTGCAGTCAAAGGACCAGACGCTGATGGGAAGCGTCTTGCGTGGTTGCTGAAACACTAGATCAATGCAGGTACTCTTAGTAGTCTAGCAAACGAGTTGTAGTTTTCCCGGGGCTTCATGTCATGACCAACATTAATGGCAGATGAAGAAACAAGTGTAACTTCTGCGGGAAACCTTAGATCAGTTTTCGGTTGCTGCAGTACGGTGAACAGTATTTTTTGTTAGATTCGTTAACGTCTATACCTTCGTAAGACCTGGTTTTGTCAGACAGCCAGGTTCGGTCATGCCACCACATGAATGATTTGGTAAGATTCGTTAGCGATAGCCCTCGAGTGTTGATTTCCCTTGCTGCTACAGTGAAATATTCGGGAATGTCTGGTATGCCGCTAGATTTCGGTGACACTGTGTGCTACAAATTGTTCCAACTTGGTTGCTGAAGTCCTTATCCAGTTTAGCGCCACAAGCGAGTCCGACCAAAAGGTAACAGTGGCGTGTTGAAGAAAAGGTACCTTTTGCACATAGCGTATAATCTGCACAGCGTTTGTGCATGCCCGGAGCTCCATACGTGAACACGATGCTATTTTCAAAGAAGCAAGTCAGCCCTTGCTGATCAAAAGTCGTTTGGAGCCCGGCTTGGGTGGCGAGTTCCCTCATACGCAAATGTAAGTACCATATGCTCTAGGACTAGCATCTGCGAAGATGTGCAGCTCAAATAAAAAGCGCTTATTGTTGTATCGTAAGAATATATACATGATATAGTGACGCAAAAATCGGACAGCTCAGAACACAAACCATTACATTCAACCTGTACATCTTCAGGCATACTGGCATTCCATGCTAGATTTTTCTTCCATAAATTCTGGAATACCATTTTAGCCTTTATGGTGAATGGAGTGAAGTACCCAGTGGGTCGTATACTCCGACCAAGGGGGTTAGTGCTGTACGTTTGGTAATCGGACTTCTGGCGGTAAAAATAGCTTTGTACTCAGTGCTCAGGATAAGGTGATCATCTGAACGTTTCCAGGAAACTCCTAAAACCTTCATCACTAGACTGTCTCCAGTTTCATTTTCGATGACGCAGCTGTCACGAAAGAGTCTTTCTTTCAAATCGTCGCAATTCAAGGCCCACTTGCGAATTTTCATGCTTACCTCGTAGAATATTTGTTTCGTTTCTTCATATACTTTCATTGTCACTTGGGGGCTGGGCAGCTCGATGATAAGATAATCTAAGTATGACGTGTGCTTCACTAAGGCTACGGCTTCTGGATAGTCCTGCTGACAAAATAACAGCTGATGACGAATCGTAGCGACCAAAAGAAACGGGTTTGATGCAGCTCTAAGCGTTACTCTGATCATCCTACAAGTTGTAATTGGTGGCATGGTTTCTTCCTTAGTTAGCTGTCATTCCAGCCACAAAAACTTGAGAAGGTCACAATCTTCGGACCGAATGAACAGCTGGACGTATATCTTCTTTGTGTAGACCACAAGATGAACAGGGTGACAGAGAATGTTCAGTAGTAGCTGGACAATGTCCACACTAAGTTAGATGCCCTTCGATATGACATTGTTGAGGCAGGGGTGACCAGCTTCATGTGATCACGCATCAAACACTACTCGAAGCTTCGTTGTGACGGCGTCCCGAAGAACTCTTGCATGATGAGGCAAACATTATACATTATCTCTGGCTGGCTGCTCTTCTTGCACCTTTTCAGCATGTCCATCATTGAAATATGCGGTGATAGCCAGGTCGTACTTCTATAGTAACGTCGGCTGTTCTCGGAAACGGTTGATTTGAAGTTGTAGTCGCCGTTATGCCAGTGAGCGATTACTGTTTTCGGCTGGCGGTCCTGGCTATTCCACCGTGAGCGGCATCAGTTAACGATTACCTTGCTTCGTTATGTGGAGCTCAAAAGCGGAGAAGTGCGCGCCGATCTCCAACGGTTGTGAATAGCTTCCATCGATTCTGATGGCATAAAACCGCCACATTGAAGACATGTCTGTGTCTAGTGGAGAAGAATTGCTGCTCAATATGACACTGCGCTAGACGGGTACTGCATGTCCGACGATAAGAGTGCTTGTACCATCCATTATATTTTGTTTCCATCGCTGTTAGCATCTCGTTGATGCGGTCAATCTTGCCGGTGGTCATCCTCCAATAGGCATCAGATCCTATCAGCACGGTGATATCGTTTTCTTGCCACGTATAACATTGACATGCGTCAGCCACACGGTACTCTTCTCGAGGAGCACCTGCAAGATATGGTGCTCTAGCGGTGGACTCGTCACAGAGCATATCTCTGGAATTGTCAAGACTTTTAACTCCACTTTAGCATCACCTATTGGCTGCGCAGCCACACGAAGACGCGGTCGGCAAAGAGTCACTTCTGAGCTTTCAAGCTTCCAAATCTCATTATTGAAAGTTCTTCCCTTCCAATGACACAAGACTAAAATATTCTGGCCGCGTCGACGCGATTATAGCTACGCTGGCTACCACTCTCCAACAGAACCCGAACGAGGATGCGACAATTTCTGGTCTTTGCCCACATGCGCCCCGTCTGCATTAGTGCAGCCGTGCATTCGATGTGCCTGTTTTCTGTGGTTGTAATGATTGGAAGATTTGGCAAACGGGGTCTTCACGATGTACGAATTCCGCAGCAGCACTGAGTCCTAGATGACGCGTTTGGACAGGTCGCACGGAATGGTCAAGAGGCGACTTCAGGAGCCACACATGAGACTGATGGCTTTTTTGCATGCCCTTGCGATGTGGTTGTGCGTACCGCAACGGAAACAGCAGTTGTTATTCCGTAGCCTCACTCGATTTTCATCCGCTGACAGATTGGCAGTGCAGGACATAATGCAGTGCTCTTGCCAGTTGCAAAGTGGGCAGATTTGTTGATTGATGCTGTGGAACCCGCAAGAGCTGCACCTGATGAAACGAGCTTCATACCATCTGGTATATCGGTCGCCATGCTGTCTTTACCTTCGTAGGAGTAGCGACGTGGTTGCAGGCGACCTCCTTCCTGCACTTCTACTTGGATGCGAAGAAATGTCGAAAGGTCATTCGTTTGGCGCCGCCTGTATTTGTAAATTTCAGTCCCACTATTGGCATGGTCATCCTCTTTAATCCTTTGGCAGTAAATGATCATCTGGCAAGCAGCGCATCATGACCCAATGAAGTACCACGATGCATTGATCCGAAGGAACGCCAAGGTTTCCTGAAGCACTCACATGGAACAGCACACTGTCGTGAAGTGTGCGAAGTTCGGCAACTTCTGATGAGCTCTTCATTAGAGTCAACGCCAAAAGATGATCCATGAGATCATTTATGAGGACATATCACCGTCTTAACCGATCCGTGAGCGTTTTAATTGCGGGTTTGTAATTATGCTCGGCTAACCGGATTCCTTCGATTGACCGTTTAGCGCTGCTGGTTAAGTACGTAAGGAAATACTTGAATTTTTCGATGCGTGGTAGTTCGGGGTTCTGGTGAATCGTGGCGTCGGAATGATCTCAAAAGGCCTGCCAGTCGCGCAGGTGCCGTTTAAGGTAGGTATCTCTGGCCTGGGCAGTACAATCGATCTATGCCGTGGCTCTCTCACATGATCTGGAGCATCCATAGAACTCGGGAGGTCAACATGCGTTGAGGGATCTTGCTGACAACCTTGCAACCAGTACTTTGTGCGCACGCTGGCGTAGGTGATTTTGTCGCTGTAATTCTGTGCCCTTTCGACTTCGAGGTCAACATTGTCTTCACCTGTTAGAGGAAGAATGGCTTCGTCTACTCTGGACCATGCAAACTTCTTGTCCTTAGGTAGTCAAGGTGCAGGTGAACTTCCGAGCGGTCAGGATCCGTTTGCTGCAGAACTGTAAGTTGAGTTAGGGCTCACCTGAACGCCAACCCTGAGTGCACCACGCTTCCTCCACAGCTGGTGCAAGTTCGCCATGGCTGTGACGTGAAGGCGTTTCTCGAAGGGCAGTCCCTGGTTTCGCGGCAACAAATGTTACGAAACGACTGGCTCCCAAAGCGCAAGGAAAAACGCTACTTTATTTTGCACACATGGTGAACTATCTTCCTTGATTCCTTGTTCCTCACTCTGCGTCCTCAGTTTTCTCCTCTTCCCTCTAGGTGTGGCAAGTTCTAGTTGCACCGTTCCGGTTCATTATTCTATAATAACCTTGGAAGACAACAGCGCTTCGAGATAGGCGGCAGTGCACTTCAAGTTGTAAAGAAGTACTTGAGCGCTTCGTTTGTTTCTGGCGCTGTGCTGTGATACGCGCTGTTTTTCACTTCGTTGATCATAAACAAACTGGCCTAAATAAGCACTTTAGTAAAGAAGAACGTATACTTAAGACAGGTAGTAACTTCCAAGCCTGACGACGAGATTGACGTAAGTGAAAGAATAATAATAGGGTGGAGCCCATTCGAAAAACATTGTTAATTCATGACTGATAGATTACCACTATCACTCAAGAGGAAAGCAGATAGCAGCTGCACCTTGCCGGTACTCACCCATGGAAGAAAAACCTGGAGGCTCCCAGAGAGGAGGTTCAGCTTGAATGGAAGATGACGCTGGTAGCGATGAAAAAAAATGAGAAATGCAAAACAGAGTGGGTTTGGGAACAAATCAAGACTAAGAGTAATATATATATATATACATATATATATACTTTTTTCTTTTCTTCTCTTTTTTCCCTCTTTCCCTCTGATTTGAAATTGTATAATGCTAAAAACCAACAAACTGTACCTTCAATCCTGATGAAGGCCAGACTCTAGGCCAAAACGTCGAAATAAACCACGTTGTGACTGCTCACGGAGAATCTACTTGACTATATGCAACGCTACGGCCTCTCAAACACCATGCCTGCCTATTTATATATATATATATATATATATATATATATATATATATATATATATATATATATATATATATATATATATATATATATAACAACTTCTACCTAACAACTGCTTATTCAGCGGATGTTCCGACGGTAGCCCCATGTTTTTCAAGGCATAATATTTAAACATTTCCTGTGTCTTCTTATAGCTTGTCAAGACAGGAGGAAAGGGGTCAGAACAATGATACGAGCAACATAAAAAAGAAAGAGAAAAATCACGGGGAAGAGAAACGTTAAAAAATAAAAAGAAAATCTAAGAGAAGAAGCAAGAGAGACATGGCGGGATTTGGAAGGGACAACACTTTAACAGAGTAAGGCGAACGTAAATGAGCACTGCCATCATTGTCAACACTACCTCCCACGCACCCACCCTTCCCCCAAGTGGACAGTGTCACCGCCGTTTTTGTATTCCACCTTCTGATGCAATCCACTGGCGGCTTGTCTCTCATGTTTACGACAAATTGGTGGGGAGAACTTAAGCGCTTTCTGTGCTTGTTGGTGGCATCAGAAGATATGAGAAAGCTAGTAAGTTAGGTGCTGCTATCAATATGCATCATATGCATTTGCTCCTGTCAGTCAAGAAAAAAAGTAAGGTGCTTTAAAAAAACAGTGGGGAGTGTACGTCATCCGGCACCACTTATCTGTGCGATCCGGTTGTGCTTAAAGCGACAAATCATTTCTATATATTCAGATGCATACACTAAAAGCTTTGTTAGGGGGTAATAAAATATTGTCGTAATGGTAGGCTAAGAACAGAGGACTGATTAGAGGGAAGCGTGTGCGTCTTTCAGTTATCGTAAGGCTGACAGAGTTCCCGGGTGTTCATTTTCGTTTTTTATTGTGTTGAAATTGTAGATAAAGTAACATTCCCGTTGTTCCCGCTCTTTGATTGTTATAAAATTGTTTTCCAATAGCTTAACCCTGTTATCACCAAAGCTGGGGTCTTTTAATGTGCTGTGTTTTTAAAGCGGACAGTCTAGCAGGGAACGTACTTGTGCCCGATGCATGGTGCTGAATCTAATTCTAAACGGAGTGTCTGCCTGACACACGTATTGCATGTTGCATACCCAGATCCCGGAAGGTATATGACGTTGTCTGAATCACATTCTAGTGCACCAATTATCCTGTGCCTAAAATCTGAAAGGGTCGCTCTGCGTATTCCGCAAGAGCGACGCCCTTTTTGAGGTTTCACACTTATCTTTGAAGCTACGAAATGATCCTTTACACCTTTTGGCTGCCTCTATACCTCACAAGGAGAAGCGAAAGTTTTGAATAGTCGCACGCTCTATTCTAATATGTTAATGTGTTTACTTAGGACCTTGTTTATGTTCGGTGTATTGCTCGTGAAAGTTAATAGCAAATCTTTGTTGCGGTGTTGGTCGGCATCTTTCCGGGTAATTAAGAAGAGTCTGGCGATACAGATTTCCCGCTTTTTTCATGGCGTGATAGATGACAGCTGGCGGGTATTCTTGATGAAAAAGCTC